>VZTM01028827.1:209643-263254 GCA_013400555.1 Jacana jacana
AAACACAAAAAAAAAACACGAATCCAAACAAAACCAACAGATAGAGACTGCAGGCAGAACACTCTTGAAGAGTGCCAACTGAAAATGAAACACTGTATGAGACACTGTCACAGTTGCCAGCACAATGGAAGTGAAAGATGCCAAAAAAAAAAATCAAGTAGAAAGGTGCAGGTGAGGATTAGCTTATGGGGAAACACTTAAAGGTCCTGATGGTCATGACAAGGAAATAGCATTAAGCCTCTGTTCTCTAAAATAAAAGGAAGTTGTAAACACAATGACAAAGGTGACCAAAGTGACTGTGGCATCTGAGTGTGTGTTATATTCTATTCAGAGGCGGACAAGTCTTCTATATTATTCAAAGCAGAATAAAGGAAACAACTGCTGACAAATAAAGGAAACACAAATTGAATTTCATAAAGGAAGATCAATTCTTCAATCACAATTCCTCTAACTACTGCCTGTGGGTTCATTTTGATTCTGGAAACAGTAAATCACAGAATAATTTTAATTTCCATATATCAGCACATTCTCTGCTCAAGCAGGCAAGCTAAAGTAATCAGGAGAAAATAAACATAAAAGCAGTCTAGCCAACATTTCACTGAATTAAGCGAAAAGTGCTGCAAAAACCTTACTAGCTACTATTTAGATTTTCTTTTCATCTAAAAGGATGGGTATTCTTTGCATTAACAAAGTACTGACAAACCCTGGAAAAGTGCATTAAATGGAAAAAAGAAAATAGAAGATGCTTCCTCATTCAGTGTATAGGTGTGAAGACAGCATTTAGGCAACCACCATCCCAATATATTTGGGAATATCTTGGGTGTTATGGCATGCAATTGTAACAGGGAACTCCATCAAGGGTTTATGTAAAGTTTTATGCAAAGAAGTAGAAGTTGCATTCTGATTTAGATTTCAGCATAAGTAGAAATCCCTATCAGTTACTTCTGGTTTGAATTGTTGCTGGCCTCACTGGGACAAAAAGCATAGAAGGGTGTAGAATGGGCATTGCTAGAAAATCTTGATGCTGTTGGCAATACAGCATAATAAACTGACACAACAATGTTTTCAGCACCACAAAAATAACTCAGGAGAACCAACACCAGAGCTTTTAAACTCATTCTTTCAGAGAGGAAAAAAGGTTAAGGAAGAGTTTCAGTTTTCATACCTTCCAGGAAGTATGTTACCAGTTGTCAATGAAGCAGCTGCATCCACCTTCTTCAGCAAGACTTGGTTGCTGAAATATGCAACCTAAAGGCCTTCCAACATAATGGCTGTTCTACTTTTGCTTAGGGGAAGAGAGCCTAGAAGGCAGATCTTCCTTGAGGGAGACCAGGCCAAGTCCACGGAGCAGTTTACAGTATGGTGTCTTGGCTCAGAAATGGTTTCAACCAAACATGACTGTACTGTTTCCAGATCCAGGCTGGCTTTATTCAGTTAGCTCAACTCATTAAAATCCCCAGTATTTCCAGTTCAAAGGTTAACGATACTACCTAGCTTAACTAACGAGTTGAGGTCTATCTCCATCCGCTGGTGTGGTCATGTCCTTTAGTCAGGCAGACCAAAGCCCACTTTGGTCCCTGGGCCTTGTATTCCCTATTGGCTCACTATAGGCCTTCAAGGGCAGTAGGAAACATCAACTATAAGGACTTAGTCTAAATCTAGGCCTAAATGCCTTTGAAAGCAAATTCCTTAGAAAATATCAGGTATTAAGTGGTATTAAATTACAACACACTTCAAAAGAACTTGGCAGTCTCTTTTCTGGACATTTCTGAGACATGTTAAGAAGAAAGCCCAAGGCACAGTTCAGTTGCCCAACCATTGGCATCCAGTCATCATACAGGCCCAGGGAATCCCTCCTGGGCTTTGGCCATTGATCCTGAGAGGTCTGGGTGTGCTGGACCCATGCCATCTGTGGGTAGACAGGTCACATGCCCCAGGTTATTACAGGTAGGATTAGACACCTACATTTGGCAACCAAATTGAGCCCTGTGGGGGGGCCAAAATGGCAGGCCTGCAGGAGGAACATGAAGACTCGTCTGACTGAAAGATTCCTCTCCTCAACAGGGCTCAAGGGAGAAATATTTCACATCACAGGTCTTCAAGCATACTCCATCTTGGACAGCCAGGCTTTGGTGAAGTTTTCTCATACCTTCAAGTAGCATGTGGTCACTGAGAAGTAAACTGATTCAGAAAGGAAGATGTTTCTCATTTCAAAAACGTTGCAAACGTTCATCTGTTGGTTTTTTGAGAGAGCTTCAGCATCCTTAAGTGGAAGAAGAGACAGAAATGCAAACAGGTACCTTTCCTGTGAAGCACAAAACCAAGCATTCACATTCAGATCCATGTATTTGTTTTTGAAAAGACTGGATTTTTGCAGACACCTTGCTTTTTTTGTTTCGGTTGTGTGGCTGCCTTCTGGAACAGTGTGGAGTTTTGGTGGTTGAAAACTACTTCAGCTACGTTTTTATAGATTTGTCTTCTGGAATAACAGTGTGTTTTGTTTTGGTTTATCTTGCAATATTGTGTTCTTCTTTTCTGCAGCCAGTAGTCTCATCTCTTTCCTTGGCAAGGTGAACCAGAACTAGGAGTTTTCGTTCTGTATGGTTGCCAGTCTCACATTCTGTATTGCTGTGCATGAGGGCAGAAAATCCCCGGTAAAACCAGTTTCAAAATGGAGTATGTTTGTACACAATACTTAAAATAACTTGCCAAAATTTCTGAGTCAAGCTATGCTCACGACTTCATGGGACCAGAAAGCAGAAGAGTTATGAGTTCTGTTCTGAGTAAATTTCTCAGAAATATCTGCTATAGGTTTGGCAATCATACATTGGCAATGACAGAGAAAAAAAAAAAGAAAAGGACATATTCATTCATGACCGGTCAGTGTGAAACTGCCATGAAAAGGCACAGTGTTTTTGCATATTTCAAAAAAAAATTAGTTCAAACTGGAATAGGCGTAGGGAATGTCTACTAGGGCATTCCTGTCCTATGAGAGGAGACAATTATAGTAAAAATAAATAAAGTTGACTCTGTGTCTGACCTAAGTATTTATCAAGGAATAAATACTTGTAAATAGATGGTATTTCAGCTGGAAAGACAAAGAATAAAACCAGAAAAATGTAAAGTCAGCATGAATTCACTTAGGCTAGGAATTGGAAGAAATACTCCAAAGTTGAAGAATAAGGTTCTGCTACAGCTTTTCTTTAGAAGGGACTGGGACAGCAAAACAATCTAAGTAATTAGCATTGTTTTCTAAAAAATGAGAGTTATATGAGTAACCACTGTGCACCTGCATCATTCCTACCTCAACAAAAAGCCCTTTGGAATGTCTTGGCTGGTTTTAATTAAAGCTGATATAAAATAATAGATTTTAGAGGCAATTATATTCCTACGGTTTTCATGAAACTAGAGGCAAGGTAGAGTAGAGAACCCATGTGGGAACCAACTGAGGGAAAGGCTTTCGTGTGACCTCAGTCACCAGAGTATCTTGGGCTCACTAGGGCATTTAAATACCTTATGAATGCTCACCCACAGGAAAAGCATGGAGCAGAGCTCACATTTTCTCAAACACAGAAACCTCAAGCTATGTAGGAAACCAAGTTTCCGTAGTTCCTGTGGTCACAGAACTACATTTCTAACACTGGAGCCTGATACACAGTGAAAGGGGTGAAAAATGTCTCTGTCTGCACAAGGACTGGTTTTGATGACTTGACCAAGAAAATGCATTTTCTGACCCTGTCATTCATGCTGTGTGAAACCAGACACATTTCATTCTTACATGACCTCTAGTATTACAGCAGTTGTGAAGATTTACCCCTTCCCCCCCAGAAAAAAAAACAAAAAACAAACAGATAAATTAACATTTTCAGCTGGATCATATTTTAAAGTGGTTGAATTAGATCTGTTAATAACAGTGGCACTTTTTTTTTTTTTGTCATATGAAAGATGAACAGTTACAAACCTGTCCCCATCTGGACGTATTGATTATATCAAACACACTGAAGCTTTTAAGAACTTTGTACTGTACTGAGAAATCACAGGTAGAGGAGAAATTACCCCTTTGGTGGTTTTGTGTTTCACAATTATGAAGTATTTCTGTGGCAACTTCAACAATAGCTTTCATGGAACAGGAAAAACAAAGAGTTTATTTTTAGGTGTTCATTTGGTATATCCTATCCCTTAGGGCTGTGCCTATTTCCTCTCTTATTAAGCCTCATCCATCTCACCAAAATGATGGAGATCTTAACTGCATTGCTGGCTGAACCCGGTGTAACACAGATGACTAGCTGTTTCCCAAGGTTCTAAATTCACAAACACTCTTTGTATTTTGCCATGAGGAGGTCGGACTTATATAGACACAGGTGGGTGCAAGGAAGGGATCCCTCCCATTTCCAACCCATTCCCAAGAAGTTGGGCTAAATTGTTTATCCATGGCTTGGGGATGTTCCAGTGGCCATCGCCTGATACCCAGTGGCCAGCTGTTGTCAGAGTGGCAGGGGGAACATCCCTGTAATGTTACAAATTTAGTTCTGTTGTCAGCCCTGGAACCCCTCTGAAAGCAGAAGGCGGCTGGCGAGCTGAATGCGCTCCTGTGCTCCGACAGCTCATGACAATCTTCCCCTTGTTACCCTTTCTGTGCCAGGCGCAGGGGCTGTTTCTCAGCGTGCTCTTTGGCCGTGAAATCTCATAAGCAGAGCCTGCACTCCTTCTCCCAGTGGACTCCTAACTCCTGCCTTGGACTTGTGAGTACACCCTGGCGCAGACGCTGCTGCAGAGTAGCAACAGCAGCGGTAAAAGTAAAGGAAACTTTACTCAGCGCCTTGCCTGGGTCAGACAGAAGGGACTTACGTGATCTCTGTTACTCAAATCGTGAGCAACTTTGTAGATTATCAGTGGCATTTAGACAACTACATCCCTCATTCTTGATGGGAGTTAGGCACTTCAATGCCTTTAAGGATTTGTGCCTCTGGGGCTCAGTGCAGATAACAGAATTCTATGGCAGAGTCTGTGGGAGATAAACTTGAATTGCCCACATCTAAGGGCTGGGGGAAGGGTGGGCAGTACCACAGGCAAAAAGAGCACAGCTTTTCCTGCCCGCAGTATGCCAGGCCTCTGTAGAAAGCCTGGAAAGAGCCTGAAGAGCTAAGAGCTGGCACGTTGGCAGCATTAAAAACGAATGTATCTGAGGTTAGATGGGAGCTAACGACCACCGGCCAGAGTTGGGCACAGTGATAGAAGCTGCAGACCCCCCAGACCTGTGTCTCTGTGGAGGGAGGGCAAGGGTGTGGATACAACTGTAGGACTGGGAAGCTACCGGTGGAATCACCATCGTTCACAGCCAGCTCTAATCAGCAGTGAGCTCCTTGCAAACGACTGGAAACACAGATGTTCTGTTTTACTTTCGGATTTTTGTTCCGGTTTCATTTTCCCAGCAAAGGAGACACAAAAATTGGGCAGGGTTTAGGATTTTTTAAAGAACATGGGAAGTCCAGTCCTATTTTTGCATACAAAATATTAATAATAATTCTTGAAGGTTCCCCATATCCTCTTTCCCCAAAATGCCTTTAAATCACCCTATCTGCATGTGTGAAGAGGACCATTAGGGTTTGTTTTGTTTTGGTTGGTTGGGGTTTTTTTATGGGAAACAGGCACATTTAAAGAAAATCATTTGCATTTTCTCATAATGAGCCACTGTCACTCATTAGTCCACCAAAGTGATTCCGTCCTGCAGACAGACAGCTGCCAGAAAACAGTCAAAGCAAGAGCCTGACCCTGCTGCTCTTGGTGGACATGGATTGCCCTTGGAAATGGGATTGTATCCCATTAAGAAAGGCAGGAACTCGCCTTTAATAAGAACGAATAAGAAAGTTTATAAGAACTATTTGAAGAATAAGAATTGTTCTTTTTAAAGCTCTTTAAAGGAGATATTATCTCTTAGAATTATTTAACAAAAGCAACATCAGCAACAAGGGACAGAAGCAGCAAGATGGAATGAACCCAAATATCCAAGGATTCAAGTAACCGCTCTTGGGCTGACACGATCCTTCTAGAGTAGGAATAAAATGTTTCAGCTTTATTACTTATTTAAGGGAAAGAAAACCACGATATTTTTAAAGCCTCTGACAGGAAAGCACGTCTCCCAAACTGCCTTTGGGAACACCGCGGCTCTTCTTTAGATGTTTCTTATCTTTTCCTGCTAAAAATCTGCCGGGACTTGCAGCTGGCCCGAGCACCATGTGCCCTGTACCCTGGCCGGTGAATAGAGGGATCCCTCCGGGCAGCCCGACCGAACAGAGGGGATCCAGGCCCCTTGGAGCCGTTAGAAGTGGTAACCACCACCACCCCTTTCCCCTCTTCTGCCGAACCACCGGCCGGCCGAGCGCCGGGAACGGGAGGCGCTGGCACCGCCCGGCTCCCACCTGGTAGGACAAGGACTCCCCGAGTCCCGGGACGGCGATGGGGGACCTGGGGCAGCCCGGTCACCGTCGGGGGAGACATTCACTCCTTCCCGGTGACCGAGGCTTTGTAAGTTATCTGCATTAAACCTGGGGGTAAAGGGATGGATGGGGAAGCGGGGGGAGAAGACAGGAAGAGGCTCTTAATCCCTGGTGTCTTTGTTCCGGCTTGCACGCATCGGAAGCAGGGCTGAAGCCGTGTGATCGCTTTTTATGGAAAAGGAAAGACATTTGCAGGCACTTGGGAGCATCCTGGCCGCCTCAGCGGGGCTGGAGGCACGGCGAGGGGCACCCCGGTACCGGCCTGGACGGCCGCGCCGCTCTCCCCGCTCCGCCTGGTGCATCTCCCCCAGTCCCCAGCGCACACCCGCTTTTCTCTCTTTTTTTTTTTTTCTTTTTTCTTTTTTCTTTTTTGTTTTTTTCACCCCCAAAGATCAAAAGCTCCTTGCTGTTGCAAAAGGACTATTTTCTCAGGCGTCCTTCCCTACCACGGCTTTGTGAAAAGGACAATAGACTCCTGTGTCAGTGTTGTTGGCACCAGCCTTGCATAATACAGGAAGCAGCATTTCCTTTCGGGGGTGGAAAATTAGCTTGGATCGTGCGTTTCTCTTTTTATTGCTGACCGTACACACCCCGGGAAATTCGGCTCGCTGCCTCTCGGGAAGGGAAGGGGCAGCAGCATCCTCCTGGGCGCAGGGGAAGACCCGAGCGCGGCTCCGCTGCCCGCGGGCAGCCGCGAAAAGGAACGCGCCCCGCTCCGCCCGCCACCGGGGGCTCTCCGCCCCGGTGCAGCCTCGACCCCGCTCGCCGGCTCTCCCGCCCGGTGCAACCCCCCGGGACGGCGGCAGGGGGTCCCTCACCCACGCAGGTTTCTGCTGCGCCCCCGGGTTCCTGCGTGGGTTTGTCCCGCTCTCCCTCCGTCTGCCGTAGGCTTAAGGTGCCACGGGGAGTCACGGCGTCTCCCGGGTCTTTGAATGGGAATGCAGCCTGCTTATCTCCTCCTTTGGGGGGTAAAGGGAGGAAAAAAAAACAGTGGAAAGGTCTGTTTCTAGCTGGGAGAGTTTAAAACCCATTAACTGCTCAGAAAGTGCTCTGGAGCGCTGCCCTTTGGCAGGTCATTGCTACCTGTAAAATCCGACTCCATGAAATAACTTTTAAACAGTTTATTCTAACGGCATTAGCTCTTGCACAATGCTTGTCCCAGAAAGGCCACACACTTGTTAATAACAGATTAAAATGTCTTTCTAACCCAGGTCTCTTGTATTGCAGAGTTAAAAAAAGGCATAGTCCTGTGTACACATAGATCTTGGGGGCTGCTTTTAGCACAACAGAGACTGTGTGTGTATAAACTATAGTACACATTCCTCAACTGTTCTTCAACTGTTATGTTCTTCATTGCCTTGTGGTGTTCAGGAAATAAATGTGGGTTTAGATTCAGTGACTGCTGCCCAGTCCTGGCTTTTCCATCTTCCCATTATTGGGACTGAGGAAAATTCAGTGCAAACTCTGGGAATCTGTCTTGCAAACAAAATCTCCAGGTCTGCTCTTCTTGTCTTTCCCCTTTTGTCAAACCACAGCCTAAACCTCAGCTTCAGGAGCTGAGTCGGTAGCTTTTCATGGTAAGGACATATAAATTATATCAGCAGCTCCTGGTACTTGTGAGATTAGTTTAGGCACAGATCATTCTCCCTCCTAGACCTGTGCTGGATCCTGTCTGCTGGACCTGGTGACAAGAAAGCGTTCCCAGGTGGGGTTTCAAAGAGGCAGATGGGCATCTCTGAGGCTTGCTGGTTCAGAAAGCAACCCTTTTCTGCCTCCAAGTTGTGCTGATCTGCCAGCTACGGTTTTCCCGCACTGAAGGAAGCAAAGATACTAATTTCATAGTGTGGAAATGACACTGTTGCATCAGTAAGGTAGTAACTGCCCACATCACCACGACTATCTCATGGAACTGGAAGTGAAACAATCTTTTCACCATTCCTGTCAGCCAGTTTAATTTTTTAACTGGGGTTTTTTAATTTGTTTTGTGTTGGGTTTTTTTTAAACACTTTTTTATGCTTTACTTTTTACTTATTTTCAAGGAAATATGTTGTGGAAAAGAGATATCTTAAAACTGTTGTCTTAAAAATCTCAGTCAAAAGACAATTCTAGTATATTTCAGAGAAAGATCTTTTACTTCCCCTAGGCCAGTGCAGCTCTCCTTAGTCTTCCTTTGTAAAAGAGCATCCTGGCTTCTTGCAGATGGAGCTGGAGATAGCTCTGACATGGTTCTGGCAAGCACTTCAGTGGGTCCTCTTCCTTTCCACCAGTCCAGTGGGCTTGCATTGCTATTTATCCAGACCAGTTGGACTTCCCCATGCACAGAGCTCCAAACTTGTACCCAAATCCTCTCTCCTGAAATTGCTCTGCTTGCAGTTGTGTAATAGAACCAGCTCATGGGGTAGGGAGCACACCAACCCTACCATTTGGGACACATGTGGTGTAACCATATGCATTATTTTGGTGCTTCAGGACCTTGACAGTGCTGTACGTATCCCACATTTCCCAGTACGGCTCCCAAGATACTCCTGTGAACATCATTTCTGTGGTCAGATAAGTGTTTGCTTTTGTTCGCATTTTGTATCTGATTTGTTCCAAAGTAATCAGGACATAGGCATTTGTGCACATCACTGAGTCACCAGCTTCTTTGCGAGCAGCAGCTGTGCGGGCTCCTGGTGTGGAGGCCTGGTTTATATTATGGTGAGGGAAACACTAAGCCTCCAGGGGCTGGTGTTTGGGGTGGTAAGAGGAAAAGAGCTATTCACTGTAAAACTGGTTTTCTTTTCATGGCCCAATATTTTCTTGGGTAGTTTTCCCTTTTTGACATGTTTAGGTTTGGGTTTGTGGTTCTTTTGCTGACCTTCTGGTTGTCTTTCCCACTGAAATGCAGTGATCTTGGAGTGATTCCACGGGGAGGAGATGCAATCGATCCTTTTATGTGGTCTTGACTCTTTCTAAACACTTACCCTGTACTAGTGGCTCCAGGAAAGGCATATGTATATCCTCCTGGCTAAAATGAAGAAGCAAAGGCTGGTGACAGGGTTTCACATGCCTGGGAGATGAAGCTGAGAGTGCTACGTCACCACCACACGAACCAAGCTATGCCAAAAGTAGGTCGTTCCCATCCCGATGCAGGTGTGAATGCATGCGAGGGGGGTCCAGCCCACGTGTGCATATAGTGGAAACGCTTACTAGCATTCTTCTATTGTACAAACAAAAGGACAAAAAATGTCCCTACAAAGAGGAACCAAAAAAATTCTTGTTCCACTCTTTTTTTTCCCCGTTTAGTGAAATATTGCTGAACAGGCATACAAAATCAATTGTGTAGTGCTTTCAAAGAAATAGTATCTTGTAATAGAGTTTACTTTTGTTAAGAGGGATGAAATCATTGGCATTCTGCCGTGTGGTCCTGGCAGGAACAGGAGTTGTGGGCAGAGCCAAAATCATGTTGGATGTGCCAGGGACCATTGAGGTCTGGCTGATTCCCGAGTGGGCTAAGCACAGTAAAAAAAGCAGGTGGGAGCAGTTGCTGCACCACTAAGGAGTCAGGATGAGGAATGGCAAGTCTGTGTGAAGATCGTGTCCAGAGATGGTGATCAGACTCAGATACAGTCCAGTGATCCCCCAGCAAGGCCAGCAACTGATGAGGCAGGTCTGAAGGCAAGTCAAGCCAGTGAGTCAGAGTCCAAATGGCAGAGGTACAAGACCAGGTGTGGGTGTAACTCCTGTGACACAACCAAGTTGTAGCACAGGCTACCAGCGGTGCAGCCTCAGTTTCAAAGCAGCTCCTAAAGGACAGGAGGGGCAGATCCTCACCTCTAGCTTTCTCCACAACAGCAATGAAGTGAAGGCACTGACCATGCACTCAGCCAGCTAGGCTCCTCAATTCAGCTACCAAAACTCCTGGAAAGGGGGTATTCTCCAGGCCTGAGTGTTGCAGGAGCTCTTATTCATTAGCTTCCTACCCTCCCAATAAAACGCTATATGATTTGTTTAATTGCTCATGCCAGTTGACCAATTATAATACAAAATTATTTGTGGAAAATGATGTCTTCCCATTACCTCTGCTTCCTTTCTATGGCTAGACAGCTGCCTGCTTTGCTTGCCCTCAAAAGTGGAGCTGGCTTGGATGCAGGTGGGAAGCTGGGATGAAGAGGAGACGCAATCTCTGCTCTGAGCTCTCATACCCGTCAGTGAAGGATGGACAGCAGCGCTGTGACGTTGTCTTACAAAAATTAATCCTTTGCTGCAGGTTTTGGCTGTCAGTGCCACACACACTCACTGGGTGCAGAGCCAAGAGCCTATATAATGTAAGGTAAAGCTCAGCCTTGTTGAGAGAAAGCACAACCACAGCTGTGGTTTGTGTCTCTGCATACACTTACCTATGCATATGCCTGGTGGGCAGGTATAAGTAAACTCCCAGTAAACACCATAGTACAGAGAAAAGATCTCAGCTTTTTCTTCTCACAGTCTTGGAGAAAACTAAACCTTTACTTTGGTTTACACACAACTTTCACTGTAGTGGTCAAATCCAAATAACAGCAGCAGCAGCTAAAGTTATAATGATGATAGTAAATGGGATTTAGTTGATAATGTGCTTCTTAAACTCTGTTACTGACGTAGGGAGATGGGACCAGAAGATGACAAAATAATGATTGAAAACACCTAATTGAAAAGAGAGAGGAAAACAGAGTCAGAGGAAGGCCTTGGGTAAAGTAGACTCCGTTCATCTCGCCTAGGATCTTGCTCTAGGTGACAGTCTCCCCCGTAGCTGGATCAGTAGTAGCTCCAATATTCTTCCAGTCGTCACAGTCCACTGAGTCTCCTGTTGTGCAGATGTGCTGTAAGCTGTACCAGTGAAATGACCTAGGTTAAAAGTGGCCCTCCATACAAAGCAGGCAAGTTACATCCTGGATTATTTCACCAAACTGTTTTACACTGGGCCCCAGAAGCAATTGTGAGCTCCAGAAATAGTTGTGCAAGTGCGACTGGCAAGGCACGAGGGACCTTAGTATGTAGGATGCTGCTGCTGGTGGGCAGGGAACATTAGACCCTTTCTTACTGGCTCTGAAAAATTATAATGCTCTCAGGTGACCAAATGAAATATTGCTTTGCTTAAATTTTCTGTCCTGGGAACATCCAGTCCTCTTAAAAGTCAGTTGGCAGATGCAGATTCTGCAGAAGACCTGCAGAGGGAGATCCAATCTGCTCTGCTTTGTTATCTTTCCCCCTCTTCCAACACCTAGAGCTTGGGATCATCCCAAAGGCAGTCCAGTCTGTTCCTGTGAGGTGTCTACATCTCTGCTGTGAGTACAGTGATCAACATATATCATAAGGTCCCTCAGCTGTAACTCTGACCCATGCAGTCACCTACAGGCAGGCACCTGCTGTGCAGGTGCTGGTGGTAGCCTTTTACGTAATGCTCTGAACATTGAAACCAGTGCCACAAGGAGCTATTTAGAGCACCGGTGCAAATAGAAAATTGCTTCCATGACTGGAAAGAGACAGGTCAGGTTGGGAGGGTATCAGCTGCTGGTGTGAGTGGGATTTTCCAGGATCTTTATTTTTGCCAGATCCATGGGAACTGTCCAAGTGATTCCTCCCAGAAGACTTGGCTAGAGCTGTAACTCAGGATGTTCCAAGTGTCCTAATTCCAATGGGGAGTAGAATCCACAACCTCAGGATGTGTCCAAGCAACTTGACTAAGTCATATCCGGGTTGAGAAGAGTCTCCACCCCACCTGACTCTTGAAGCCAGACATGCAAGAGTCATAAAGACTGGCAGAGAGCAGACAAGAAGCAATGCCCTGGTTAAATATTCAGCTGCGTAAGGACCTGTGTGCTTAGTGTGGTGTCTATGTTTCTTTGCAGCATGGCAGTCTGCTGCTCAAGGCGGTCCCAGGACCTGAACGCCCTGAATCCTCATCTTTTTGGTCAAATTTCCTATTGCTCCTTCTGTATGTTGTTCCAATGAGCCTTGTTGGCCAGGGATGGGTAAGAGATGCGGAGTTGGTGAGTATTGCAGAATTGGTGCTTTTTGTGCCTGACAACTTGATAACCAGATGGATGAGTTGTTCAAGCAAAAGGCTTGGAGAAGCCTTCTTCCTGCAGAGCAGGGTAAAATTCAACAATACAAGGTACTGCTGGGCTGCAAGTGAACGCTAGAGACAGATGTTGTCTATTGTAAAGACTCTCCTTCCTCTTTTGCAGCTTCTGCAGTTCTGGAGATTGAGCAGATAATCACCCTTGGCGCAAGGATGTTTGCCTGATACATTTCAGAGCTGCTAGATGTGGTTGATTTCCTTTCTAGTATTTAGTAATAGTCTGTTTAACAAATGCTAGAAAAAGGAACTTTCCCACATTTCAGAGCTGAAGTGAACATATGTTTTATTCCAAGGACAGAAATTACCCTCACATCTATTTGAGAGAGTCCAGAGGAGGGCCACGAAGATGATAAGGATGGAGCACCTCTCCTGTGAAGACAGGCTGAGAGTTGGGGTTGTTCAGCCTGGAGAGGAGAAGGCTCCAGGGAGACCTTATTGCAGCCTTCCAGTACCTGAAAGGGGGTCTACAAGAGAGATGAGGAGGGACTCTTCATCGGGGAGTGTAGAGATGGACGAAGGGTAATGATTTTAAATTGAAAGAGGGGACATTTAGATTAGATATTAGGAAGAAATTCTTTATTGTGATGGTGGTGAGAAACTGGAACAGGTCGCCAAGGGAAGTTGTGGATGCCCCATCCCTGGAAGTGTTCAAGACCAGGTTGGATGGTGTTTTGAGCAATCTAGACTAGTGTGACCAACCCCACAGTAGACGTCTTGGAATTAGATGATCTTTAATGTTGCTTCCAACTCTAACAATCCTGTGATTCTATGCCACCCGCATCTTAGTATTAAACTAAGACCTAAAATTCTGGTATAAAGAGAACACATTTCCTGGAGGATGGACTTTTGCCTGGGACAGGTCTCTGACCAGCTTCTGAGTGTTTGTTTGGCCATAGCATCTAAATCACTCTTTGAAATAAGTTCTCACCCTACTATGTGTTACCAGTTACATGGTAGTACACAAAAAATAAGATCAAATAGGTTCCATACAACCTTCCCCTTCACACATGCACTGTCCATCTGTCCAGATGCTTCAACCTATGTGTTTAGAGAGGCCTTTCATCCAGTTCCAGGCACTGTACCTTCATTCTGCTTTGTAGGAATGTCTGCTGCCTCTTTCTTCCCTGTATCTCACTACTGGAATCTTTTCAGTCTTCATGCAGAGTCCACATCTCTCCTTAGCTTTAGTGTATGAAGAGTGATGAGGGATTACAAGGGATTATGAGGAGATCTTCAGGTTTGTCCTCTCTGATTCTCAACTCTTTGGGTGGATCAGGAGCTGATGACATCCATTGGAGAAGGAAGGAGGCATGTCTTGCCAAAGTTCTGTGATCTTTGGAGGGCCGTGACTGAATACAGCTGTGATGTAGGAGGTGTGAAGAGGGTGGGGAGGAACTGGTGTGGCATGGCTGCTGAGATTGTGATGGGGCCTGCATCATCTCAGACTCAGCACGTACTCAGCACTGGGTAGGTCAAAGGCAGGGACATACAGTTCCCTTAGCTCCTTCCACAGGCAGCCTTTGCTCCTAGGGGGTCTGAGCTGTCAGGATGCCCAGTGTTCTAGTTCTGGTTGGTCTGTCCTCACTGGCGGACTGTTTTCCCAGCTGCTGTCCTCTCCACTGGAGGAGGTGATTTCTTATGAGTCATCCTCTTCGGGAAAGAAACCTCTGGGTTCTTCCCCCCATGGTGTGAGCAGATGAGGGGGAAGGTATCCATAACTATTTTATTTTCAAGGTCTTAGCTAGGGGCAGGAAGATTGGAAAATGCAGACTTAAGTTCGTAGCTCAGGGTGTCACTTCTGAATGGGAGGTGGACTGAAACGTGCAGGAAATATTCTCACAGACTTTAAACTTGAAAGCTAAACAGTTCTCAAGTTAAAAACAACACTAACTTCTCTTCTTTTTTCTTGTACAGGATGATGCTCTGGTGGGACACAGGAGATCTGAGTTCTATTTCTGGCTCTTGTCACTAGCTTCCTATGACCTTGGACTAGCCGTCCAACCTCTCTGTGTGCCTCCATTTCCTAGTCTGTGAAACGGGGGCGGTCACATTTACCTGCCCCATGCAGACACTCTTGCGACTTATTTCTTAGCATAAAAATAGTTGAAGAACCATACTGGGCCAAACCAGAGTTCTGATTCCCCCTTTCCCACACAGGGGAAAAGTGGAAACATGGGGCTTGCGTTTTGCTGCCATGGGCTCTCTTCTGGTCTTTCACAAAATAAAACACATTAAAAACACGAGGTAAGGGCATAGGGAGAAGAAATACGTTTCTAGGATGGTCCTGAATGTCACAGGGTCGGTAAGAGCCAGCAGCAGCTCTGGCAGGGCAGTCGTCTGGAGCATCCTTAGCCAGTGCTGCCCCTTCCTGGCTTCCCCTCTCCGAGCACTCCGTGCTGCTGGCTCTTACTGGCATGGGACAGGCCGTGCACAGGGCAAGCTGCCCCACCGTTCGCCCCCAACGAGGGGAGGCGGGGAGAGAAGCACCGACCTTCGGGGCGCGGGCAGAGCTTTGGGGCTCTCCGAGCATCGTGCCTGGCAGCCGGGGGAACTCTTGCGGCACCGGCCTAACCTGATCCTTGCCCCAGGAGCCGGCGTCGGGATGCGGTGCTGCGGGGCTCTCCTTGCGGAGCAGGAAAAGGGCTCTGAGGAGCTGGGACGCCCCGCGCTCAGCGTTTGTTCCGGGAATCGCAAATCCCGCTGCGCGCCTTCTCCGGAGGAGCCCGGGGCGTGCGGGCGGCGAGTCCCGCTCCCCGCCCTGGCAGCTCTGCGGCTTCGGCGCCTGGAAACTCCCCAGAGCCGAGCTCCGGCGGGAGGGCACCGCCTGTTTCCGCGGGGACCGGGGGCGGCCCGGGCCGGGAGACNGGTAATTGATGTCCGCGGGAGGTGAAGCTGGCAGGGCGGCTGGCTGCGGACACTCCCTTTCCGCGGGCCGGGGCGGGCGGGGAGGGCTCGGAGGCTGCTGGATGCGGATCCTGCGCCGAGCTGCGCCGTTATCTCTGCCACCGCGGGAGGAGCCCGGGACCGAGGAGAGCCCGTCGGAGCCCAGCCGGCGCCTCTGCCTCTGCCTCGCTGCCGTCGCCAGGGGAAGAGCCCTGCGCTCCCGCGGGCAGGACCATGCCCCGCCAGCTGCTCTCAGGGACCGTGCTGCTGGGAGCCGCCCTCCTGCTCGCAGGTAAAGGTCCACCGGGACCCGCTGCCTCGTCCAGTCCCCGCTCTGCTCCTCGGTCTGCGCGACGTGCCACCAGCGATGTGCCTCCTCGGCGGCGCCTACCGTGCCCTCCGCCCGGCTCCGTTGCACCCCGCTTGTCGGATGGAGCCGGCGGGCATCTGCCTCCCCTCCGCCCATCTCCCCTGGGTAGGGCAGGGAGAAGCGATCCCCGCTTTTTAGAGAGTTGCGAAACGCCGCATCCCAAGCCGTCGTTATCCTGTGGATCCCCGGCGGTGTGCCCCGGGAGCAGCGCCCCGAGGGTGCCGGCGGTGCGGACCCGAGGCTCTTCCCCTTCTCCGGGCAAGGCGGCGGTGCCGGCGAGGAGGCCAGCTCCCTGCCACGACAGCCCCCCGCCCCGGGCGATGTCCGAACCGGTGCATCACGGAAAGAAAGCATGTCTTGGATGCAGGGCAGGCTTCTTTCCTCCCGGCTTTGTTTCTAAGTGTCAGCCTCTCCCATTTCTGCCCGTGAAGCGGAAAAGGTGCCCGTTTCCTTCGCAAAACTTCAGGTTCCTGCTGCCTCCCGCCCGGGCAAGGCGTTGGGGCTGCCTGCGGGGGGTGGCCGCACGGGTACCCGGCGTGGGTCTCGCTGGAGAGTGGGATGGAGCTGCTCTCCGGCGCCTGCATCCCGCGACGCGGAGTGTGTCGGGGTGGATGGGTGCAGATTTACATTTCTTAATCGAGTTTTATTTCACTTCGAGTAAAGAGTCGTCCCTACGGGGACGGAGCGCCGCGGTGGGGGGCGCCTTCCTGTGTTGCGTGAGCAGGGGTGCGTGGGGGCCAGGCGAGGGCCAGTCTCTCGTGGGCACATCTGTGCTGCTCCCTGGGGTGGATCGGCGGCCCCGCAGCCCTCTCTCGCTCGAGATCCCCACGTCCCGCACGTGGCTCCCAGGTGCGCCCCGGAACGCGACCGTGCGCCCTGCGCGGCCGCGGGGCAGCTTCCGCGCATCATTGCCGGGCCTGGCGGTCGGCTGGGAGCGGGAGCAAAACCCGGGTGGGGAAGGGAAAACCCGAACTCCTACCGGGACAGGCGTCGAGGCCACTGGCCGAGTAGCGCGGCGTTTCTGCGGCTAGCGGCGCAAGAGTTTCTGCCACGCTCCCCGGCGCAAGGGGTCGCGGGCTCGGTCTGCTCCGCACCGCAGTGCCCGCGCCACCGGCCGGCGGCAGCCGCGTCCCGAGGCTGGTCGGGAGGAGAGCTGGCGGGGTTCCTCCGACGAGACGTTTTCCTGCCCGGGAAGTGCTGATTCATCAACTTTGAAAAAGATATATAGGTGGTTTTTTGTTTTTTTTTTTTTCCCCAGGAAAGGGCTAATTTCCCCATATTATTTGTCTCTGCCAAGGAGGTTCTTATGCCCAGGATGAAATAGGCACAGGCTTGAGACACCCACCCTTGGCTACAGGAAATGTAGGTTCAGATCCTTGCCAGGCTTCCTTCACAGCTTGAGCTTGAACTTCGATGTCCCGCTCCCACATGGGCTCCTGCAGTGACCAGCTATTGCTGGGGGACTGGCTTCCTCTTTCCTGTTGGAAAGGTTTTCCATTGTGCAAATCATGGCAAACCCACTGCCCAGGGAGAAGGTGGACTCTATGAGCCAGGGGCTCTAAGAGACCCTGGTTCACCTTCCTGTTCCAGGGACTGTCAGAGGCATGTGCACCCTAGACCAATTCCAATGGGAAAAGTTTGGCTTGCTTAGAGGAAAACCTAGTGCTTTGCTCTAGGTGCTGGGCTGTGGGGATGTACATCCTGGAGCTGCCTCAGGTGCGGTTGGCATTGGAAAGGTACTTTTCTGTAGTTTAGCTGAGTGCCTTTGCAACCAGTTTGCTGGAAATTTGTATGCCCCCCTCCTTAAACATAAAAGAGATTGTCCTCCAAATCAGAATTCAGACTTTTTCAAACTCAGTGGTTTTGTTCTTTTTTTTGAGGTGGGGAGGGGAGAAAATCATCGTTGCACAGCTTCATTTGAATATCCCAGATAGGTTCATCATGCTTCTTCTGGTGAAACTCTCCATGATTGCATTTGCACAGCTCATTTCATAGTTATTGGTGAAATGTTTGGATGCTTTGTAGCGTGTGTCACTCTATGCTTTTCTTCCCATTTCAACCACCTTCACTGCCTATATACTTTACATTCTTCCTTGGACTGTCCAGCACTTCCCCTTTCAAGTGTCATTGATGAAACGTGATTCATCACTGCTTGAATGGTCCTCTCTAGTAATTCAGTCTCTCTGGGTATATGCAAAGTTTCCATTTACTGCCAGATATTGGAGGAGATTCACAGAAATAGTGGTTCAGGAGTTACTACAGACAGCTAGCTTCATAAGTATCCAATAGAAGGAGATCTTTTAGCTTGTCTATTTAATAATTTAAATTTCCCCAAAGCAACAAGCGAGCTAGAAACCATGCGAATCCCCATTTGAAAATGAGATTAAGGAAATTATATTTCTTTGACATATGAGTGTTGAGCACTTCAGCCCTTTTTGTGTTTCTATGCACACACATATTTTGGCTGTCATGGGAAAGAACAATGCTTTTGTCTGTGGTTTGCATAGTGCTCGCATATGTTTCCTTGGTATCTTGTATATATTTATTCTACAAATTATATTGCATACATTTATGCTAACGACTGCAGACATAATGGTCAACAGGAAAATGTTGTTGCCATGTAAAATTCAATCTTCCTATCCTAGACTTTGTATGACAATAATTTTCATCAGTAGCATTTGGGAATATGAAAGACTGGGTGTAAAGCCTGAAAAAATCATATTCTGCAGCTTGGATCGAGGATTATGTGGCCACATTTCCAGAAACGTAGGTTGATAATTTGGCTTGATTTCCAGCTGTCCACACAGAAGCAGTTCCTCACAATTAGCAGCTGAACGACAGACTCTATTAGAGACTATATTACAGTCCTATCTGTGGGCAGTGCTATATGAATCTCAGTTATTCCAGTTGGAACTAGGTCATCAAAATCCCCAGCGAGTGATGGACATTTCAATTTCATGGTCAGCTGGAAAAAATGAAGGAAGAAATTCCAGGTCAAATATAATCGGCGCTGAGGTTAATTTCTTACAATAACTAACTTGACTTCTCTGAAAGTGCTATTCAGATGGAAGTTCATATGTTAAGGTTTTGGGTTGATTTGAGTACTCGGCTGAAGCAGCTGCACAGACACACAGCTACAGTGGTCTAATACAGTGGCCTGGAGAATCAATCTTATGAGGAACGATTGAGGGAGCTGGGACTGTTTAGTTTGAGGAAGAGAAGGTTGAGGGGAGACCTCATCACTCTCTACAACTGCTTGAAAGGACATCATAGAGTAGTTGGTGCTGGTCTCTTCTCACGAGCAACTAGCGATAGAACAAGAGGGACTGGCTTCAAGCTGCAGCAGGGTAGGTTTAGGCTGGACAGGAGGAAAGAATTCTTCACAGAGTGTTCAGTCACTGGAATTGGCTGCCCAGGGAGGTGGTGGAGTCTCCATCCCTGACTCTGTTTAAGAGTAGATTAGATGTGGTGTTGGGGGATCTGGTGTAGGGAAGAACTCTGTAGAGTAGGGCTGATGGTTGGACTCAATGATCCCAAGGATCTCTTCTAACCTAAATGATTCTATGATTCTATAAATCTATGATTCTAATTTGGGATTAGGGCTGGAGATCTTAATGGAGACTGAAAGATAAGGGTTTCACACTTCTTCTGTTTCTTCATGGAAACTGGGATCCCTTAAAAATTACATTCACATAAGCAGTGTTAGACCCTGCTGTATAGCACAGGTTTTAAAAAATGTATGCATAGAGGTTAAGTATCAAACTTTCTAGCATTGCTAAAGAAAATCACTTACATCACTTACTGAAGTTTTACCAGATAGGTGTTTTGCTTATATGCTTTACCCAAAACTAAATTTAATTCTCTTATAGCTGGTGTAAACCCAGAGCAATTCCTTTGGGTTAGGCTAACATTCTCAAAATTTACGGTTTATGTGGGATGAAATCAGTACTTGGCCTGTGCCTAGTAAAGATCTTCATATTCAGAGGCACCCAATACATTAAAAACTCTACAAATTTGTCATTCTGCAGATTTGAGGATTTGTTTGGTCATGTTGGGTTTTTTAACATGTGAAAAAACAAGCTGAGCCTATTTTTCTGTCAGAGGCTTCAAAGACTGAAACCAGTAGCCCTTCACATTGTGTGGGTGTATAGGACAAAAGGAAATTGTCCAGATTTTCAGATCAGTTGCTGAGCCCCTACACTTTAATGTGGTTTGGAAACTTCAAGCGAAATGTTTATCGAGTTGCTAGTTTTCATGTCTGACTGAGACTGGGAAAGGAAGAAGCTCAGCAGATGAGCATTAAGGTTTGGTCTCTCAAAAATCTGTGCCCAGTGGGGCTGTGGTGGGGCTTTATCAGCTAATAGTTCCTTTGAATCCTCCAAAGTTATGGGTTGGGTCTTCCTGCTGCATTCCCCGTGGGAATGGAAAGCAAGATTGCTGCAAGAGTAGCTTTGCAGTGAGGCATAGAATGCCCAGCTACCACAGTCACCTCTGCTCTTGGAGGCAAGTCTCTCCTATTGGTGTGAAAGCAAACAGCAAACTGCTCCTTTCACAGACATGCTTTGTCTGTAGATCTCACTTCCCCCCAAGAATCTCTTTTCATCCTCTATCAATATTTGTAAGAATCCAGGGAAATGTTTCTGTGCATATCTGAGCATGAATTCCACCCATGGACTGCACCAGGCTCTTCTCTCTTTGCCCTTATGATACATCCTTACTGCACATATTCCTGCAAATGAGAAACAACCTTCCCCAAGCATTCCCAGGTGGGAATGGCCCCACTTCTTAATCCACCATGTGGGAACCACTTATCCTAAAATTGGTTCAGGAAGGTGCCCCACAGTTGGAGGTTAGCACTGCATAAAGCCTGGTGGTTTAAAGAGAAAGATATGCTGCAAGAAGCAGCTTGAAAAGTGGAAACAGGGGCATTAGTGCTCTCTCCAAAGCCAAACATGGTACAGTATCATGCCTTTTGTGAACAGGCAGAATGAATTCATGCTGGAACTAAGCAAAGAAATATCAGATTGAGAAACACAAGAGGATGTTGGGGAAGAGATTTGAAACTATACATTTCCAAGGTACTTTTGTCTGAAACTTAAGTATTGAGACATTGAGGTATATGGAGAAACTTGGACTGGGAGTGTGGATGACTCTTTCTTCTGTAGTAAGTCATGATTGGTATTTGGGGTTTTTATTTTGTGGCACAGTGGCCTAAAGATGAAGAGGAGGATGATTTTGCTTGTGACGCATACGTATTATTCAAGACCATTATAGATGCTTGTGAAACAGTTAACTGATTTATTCATCATCTTTCCCAGGCTTTTGCTTGATTTCTATTAATGGAGAAGCAAAGGGTTTGCGTTCACAATGATCCAATTTTACTATCTCTATTGCTTTTCCGTTAAATCCGAGTTGATTTTCATTAACAAAATCAGTTTCTCCACATCCACAATGTTGTCACCCCTGTAACATATTTAAGCAGAACACAATCCAATGTTGACACCAATTTCTGTTTGCATGACTTTTCTAGATGATGGTGCTGCTCTTCCAAAATTCAGGATTGCGTGGCACTGAGCACTCCTAAATGCAATCCCTTTTAAGTCATGTTCCCTCTTTTGGACCTTTGGCCTTGAAACAAGGTGCTCTTTGCTGTTAGAGCAGCTGAAGGATGGGGAAGTGTTTAGAAGGAAAGTGTTTCCAGGACTTCAGTGGGTTGAAGTGGCAATGAGGTGACATTTCCGTGCCATGCCTGGAAGTGGGGGCATAGTGGACAAGACACAGTGGCCCTTGCAGAGCAGGGGACCCATGAGCAGATGTCTCCGCTCCTCAGAAGTTCCCTCGGGAAGCCTGTGCTCTGGGAACAGGCCCCCCTGCTTAGTGCGTGGGGAGTTGCGAGGGATGAGTGTGAGGGCGTTTCATGAGAGGAATTTCACAATTTCACATAGTTCACTTCAGTGTCTTTCCTGTGGGATTCTTCCCTGCCACGAAGCAAAGGAATTTGCCCCTTTTGTTCCCATTGTCGTTCCTCTGTGGAAAAACCTCTCATCAGGATCACCATGGACTAATGTTAACAGAAGCGTGAGAGTTGCCATCCTGGATCAGACAAGGGCTCTATTTAGCTCCATGTCATGTCTCTGTCAGTGTCCAACATCTGATCTTCAGGGGAGGTTCAAGGAACCTTGCAGGAAGCAGTTATCTGATACAATTCTCCAGAGAGGAAACTTTTTTGTAGTATGATCTAAAATCCACTATTATTTACTAAGAAACCGTGGGACTGAGGGTCAAGGAAACCAAAATTAGTGTCTGCCAAAATGTAGGTGTTGTCTATGTTCATGGCAAATGGATATAACATAGTGGGATTAAATTGCATTGTATTGTATAATACAGAGAATTTTCCTCTTCTGTTATGCTGGTAGCATTTGGGGTGAGAACCTACCTTTCTTTGTTTCATCCAGTGCTATAACGTTTGTCCTAATCTATTTTATAAGTATTAACGATTGTGATTTCCTAGTGTAAACTGAGCCATAGGCAAGCTTGCCGGAAGCTTTCTGCATCGGCACCTACAGAGATTTTGTGGTTTAGATGTCATTTAAGTGCAGAATGAATGGTTCAGCCTCTCGAGGCATTGCAAAGGAGTCCTCTGCGCAGACCGTTCTGGTCCTCACCTCTCTAGTTTAAATTGTTGTGTCACATTATTGAACCCAGGGCTTCTGCTTACGGTTCTGTTTTATAAGTCAAAGTAGGATGGATGGAAAGTCAGTTCCCGACTTTGTCTTTTTTGTCCTTTTTTTTTTTTTTTCATTTTCCTTTCCCTTGGAGTGTTATAGGACATTTCGGCCATAATGATGAAGCATCGGAAATAATAACCCTCAGCTTTCAGCGAAGTGGAAATCCTGCAACTTTGCTTTACCTTGTCCTTTATTGAGTTCCTAATTTACTTCGGTGTGCACAGTTTAATGGATAGTACAGCCTCAAATGGATTTGATAGGCCTGTGCTGCTGGGTGAGCTGACAGGTTACTGGCAGGTAGGCAGTTTGCCAGCTTAGACATCTGTAAGAAATACTCTCCCAATTCAATCCTATTGTATTGCTTAATTTGTCCTGCCAGAGAATCTGTAATAAAACTTAAGCATCAAGTTGGTAAATAAATTTAAATTGGTGAAGAAAATATACCCCTTTAGTCTACATAGGAATTTTGAATCATTTTTGAGTCTATTTTTGATGTACATGCTTTATTTTTGATACCATATCAATACTTTCCTATTACGCTGGTTAATGGTACAAACTTTTCTCAAAGAATATCGAACTGATGGTGGAAATAGAGCAAAGATGCAGTGATTACTGATGGGTGTTGGTAAGGGACAGAGTAGATCTGATGTCTCACACGCGTAGTATGTGTTGGGCTACGTACACTCTTCCAAGCAGCACAGGCTTGTGTCTGGGGGCTCATGTGTGGGGGCATGAAGCTGTACTCTTGGATGAGTGCCAGTGGCCGACCACACATCGTGGCTCTTGGATGAGCAGATGAGGGAGTCACAACGGCCTCTCACCTGCAATGGCTTGATCAGGGTGTTCCCAGAGGGGCCAGGACAGACACATTGAGGTGGAGGGGTGTGTTTGTGAGCCACAGGGACCTGTGCCAAATATGGGTGTGACACCGTTGCTACAGCTGAGCTTTGCTATAATCAGTCCTTACTGAGAACAGCCTCAGCAGACCTGCTTCTCTGAGCTTGGGCGTTCGCTCTGTTGGAGAGGAGACTAGACTAAGGTGGATACAATGGTGATACTGCTCTTGC
The DNA here is from genome assembly GCA_013400555.1 of Jacana jacana. Classification (NCBI taxonomy): domain Eukaryota; kingdom Metazoa; phylum Chordata; class Aves; order Charadriiformes; family Jacanidae; genus Jacana; species Jacana jacana. Next base: position 233,289 of record VZTM01028827.1, read on the forward strand.
ACCATAGGTTTGTGCATTTTACCCCCTTGGTGTGATTTACCGAAGTGATGACCCCATGAGGGTTTATAATGGAGGTGTTAGACTGTGCATTTGGGTTGCCATTTTCAATTCCATATGCTCAGTGGGGAATAAAATGTGATTATGGCTGATTTAATTCTTCTCTCTAATTGCTTTCTCCTTAAATGGCTAATGAAATGAACACTTTTGCCAGCCTAGATGTTGGCAAAGGTGCTCATGTCAGATGCTAGGTTTCTAGACTTAATAAAACCAGAGGCATAAAACAGGAAATTAAGATTTTTATTTTTTGCTCTCTCAGGTTCTCTTAATGTTAAATTTTGGAAATTGTTTTAAAATGACATTACATAAAGTGCCTGTGTCCATGCCCAAAATCACCTGTGGACTTTCAGACACACAGGATACAGTGTTCTGGCAAGCTGGTGAAACCAGTGCCTTCAAGCAGGTATTGCCTGGGCTGGGCACAGCGCACTGAACTGCACGGCCTTGGTTTTCTTTGTGGCTTTCCAGCTGCCTGGATACAATGGGAAATAGTAATATTTGCAATTGGTAGTAACTGGACCCAAATTTATTTAAAGTAACAAACTGGGATTTCCACTTGTGAAGTTTCTATGCCTGAATTTTTACATGAACAGTTCTCTCCTGCTATTGAATAAAATGGCTTTGCCACAGGCTTATAATTAAGGGCAAATACTGGGAAAATATTTGGCAGGTATAGGGAATATAAGTATTTGTTTATATTTATGGCTATTGACCATGTTTGCATCATAATGTGTACTGCCCAGTAGTGTTAACGAAGTGCTATCAGAATTGTACCTGCTCTATTTTTAGCTACTGGGTATTTTGCTTTCCCCCTATAGCACCTAGTCCTGTATCAATGAGTATGCACATCTAGGGAGAACAGAAGCATACTGACAGTAAATAAACTCTTATCACTTGCTCTGAGACCTGGAACGGAGGGGGGAAGGTCGCAATTACTCAAATAGCAGACATGCACATCTTTCTGTGGCAGTGAAGACCTTCCTTGGGCAGCAGCGTATCCAATTTGCCCTGCTGACTGATTTTTAATTCCAGGGCATGGAGTCAGGGTCAAGGCATTTAAGTCTGCCCAAGACTTTTCCAGTCCCCTGTGATAAACCTTATGCTGTTCAGACTCTTTTACTACGCCGTATCATACAGCAGCCCAGCTTTCTCATCCATTAACCTATCCCCTTTCTTGGGCGACTCATGCCCTAATGGCACTTAAAATTCTTAAATTAAAATTGAGATTAATCAGATTTAAGCATTCGATCCAGAAAGCATTGTGGATGTGTTGTAGAACATCAGACTGGATAATCGGAATGACCCTTCCGGACCTGGAAGGGACAAATCAATGAATTGACAGGTTTTATGCATCAATGTGCACTTTGTAAGTCAATAGCTTCCAACAATTTTCTTCCTCTTGAAAACAAATGAGAACAGGTTTCAGTCTCAACAGAGGCATGTGTGAGTGAGAGATCTTTTGAGGAGTGAGACATCCTGAACCCTGTCTTCTGTCCTGAGCGTGTTTCTGTTTGCGGGGCCGTGTACCAGCACACGCCAGCCTCTCCTTGCACAAGAGCAAACAGGAAACAGGGACAAAGATACCTCAGAGTCCAAGAACCTTGGGTTACAGTTAACCCTTGCAAGTCCCATTGGCCCTTAGTTGCTCTGCAAAGTTCTACTTCAATGGAAATAGTGGTTACGTGTTGCTACTTCAGATCATGAGCTTGCTTATCTGGACAATTGTCAGTGTCAGCTTGGGACATAGGTGCACCTCCTTGCTACCTCACAGATAAGCTTAGTTTCTCTCTCACAGACTTTTGGTGGGATGTTTGGATTTGCTTCAGAGAAGTGGTATGAAATTAGGTGTATTAAAGACTGTGAGGTTTCCTTTAGGATGGGGACCTAGATGGCATCTGAAAGACCTGGTGCTCAGGGTGGCTCATGGTTTAGCACTGCAGGTCTTTCTTGGAGGGTGTTTCTAAATGTAGGCAATGGAGATGGTGCTTTTACCTCTGGGTGCAGGAACCAGACTGCGTTGCCTGCTTTGCTTCTGCCAGAGCAGTAGAAATTCAGGCAACATGGGTGAAACAGGGGCTATTGCTGCTGTGGAGGGGGAAGAATGGCTTCTTCCAGTAGCAGTTCTTCCCAGCTCCAGCAGTCACAGAAGTAGAAAATCTTTCCAGAGGGATGCTCTCTATCTCTAGTCCTTTGGCGGGACAAAGTCAGACTTTTTGCCCTTCAGGCAGAAAAAAGAAATCAAATTTTTTTCCCAAATCATCTCTGAAATTTTGAGATAATTCTACCTAGAAGTTTTCTTGTCTTATAAATGCAAGCATTGATGCTGATGAGAATCGCAGTGTTGATTAAACTAGGAGGACCTGTTAGTATTTTTCCTCTGCTCAGATGTAAATCAAATCTTTAAATGGTTCTTCAGAGCTGACCTCTCTCTCATTTTTTAAACAGGAGAGGTCATTTTAATTAGGAGAGGACATTTATTCACAGAATGACCTGAAGTACCTTTAGAAAAGTTCATAATACAATAACTTGCCAAGAAGGGCTTTGAAATAAAGAAAATTACCAAAACAGATTTCCTTATAAAATATAATAGAGCTGCATGCTCCATATGAGGTAAACTGGTGCCATATTCTGGTGGAGGTGCTGCTGCAGATCAGTCAGCTCATTCTCAGTGGACATGCACCGAAGGTCAACCCACTGGGTACTACCATGTTCCTAAGCGTTTCGGCCAGATTCTACACTTGCTTATCAGTTGCACACGTGCGGGTATTCCCATTCCCTTCAATGGGATGACTCATTAGGAAGTGCTCATAAGCAAGAGTAAGGTCCTGGGCTGCATTTGAAGGAGTGTGCTAAGGAGCCCAGAGAGATGAAGACATTACTAAGAAATCACGTGTATCTTTCCAGTTCAGGAGTAGAAAAGTCTACAAAATACATTTTTGCTGAATGTGTTTGATTCAGGAGGAAATGATAGTTGATGGTAAAAACCACAAAGGGTCAGTTATATTTAACAAGCCCTAGAACACGTGCAAATACAACAATGACTGAAACAATTACTTCATGATGGATAACTTTATTGCCCACAGATGGCACTTTAAACCCAGAAGGTCAGATTCTTTGTATACACTGAAGCTGCAAAGATAAACTGATCATTCTCCTTAACCTCTCATTGTGCAGGTGAAAAAAGATTAGTCACCATGTTCAGGATAAGTGGAGTGGTTGAAGAGAGTCATTTAGCCTTGAATTATTAAAAATATTTTAAAAGCAAAGGCTACCAGACCTATTAATTTCAGGGAAATTTCTAATAACTTCTAATTTATTTTTTTTAACTAAGTCATAAAGCTAGTTTTTGGGTTTACTTCCTTTAGTCAAAAGTAGCAGTAACTCAAAGTGTATAAGAGGTTATTTAAAAGTAGAAATGGGAAAAATTAGAATGGAGATAATAATCCCAAACAATACCATTTTTGAGCTCAGCAGACCTATCCTTTTAAGAGAAACTGAGATTTAGCTAAAATAAGTGGAAGCTTGATCATGTGGGCATGGTTACTCAAATGTCTGTAGAACTGAACTCACACATCATATTGGAAAAATATATGCCTGTTCATTTATTTTACCTTTTAAAAATAAATTACTTTTATTTTAATAAATTTGCTTGTAATCAATTAACAGGTAATTCAGATTTATTTATTTGTTTTTACTTCATTCAGGAAGTGCATTGTTTCTTCTGCAAGGCAAAAAACAATTGAAGAAAGTTTATTCTTTTGTTCCTTTGAACATCATAGATTATACCTTCTGCTTTCTTAAAAAATATATTTGTCCTTCCCTTGTTTTAGACAGAATGGCTAACTCTTGCAATCTAAATTAACGTTTGGTCATTAATGAAGCAGCCCTATTGACTGACTTTCACGTGTCTCTAATAAGCCTTCCGAAACAAATAGAATATGCCAAAAAAAATCACCCCTTTCCCTATGGGAGGAGATTCCTCAGTTATCAGGATTAATTAGTTCTCTTTTTGTCACATGAAAAGGAGTTGCACCCCCCAAATGTAGGTCAGTGTGAGGGTAGGCTGCTGATGGTCGCTTAGTGACAAGCACAATGATAAGTGAACGTGTCCTGTTGAGCCATGACCCTTCAGAAAAGACAGTGTCAAGTAAAATGCCCAGAGAAGGTACATAGAAGGCATAAGCCGCTTCTAAATATTGACAGTAGGAATTTCCCTGCTATTCTCCTGCCTTCTTCTTTTCTGGTAAACATGTCAAACTCTATTGCGTTTGTACTCTGCATCAGTTTTGAAGCGCTTAAAAAATGTAAGGAAGCTAATGACCCATGAATAGATAGGATGTCAAATAAAGCTATTTTTCTTCAAGACTTAGCATCGTGCTGGTAAAAGCATTGTCTTGCATACTTGAAAAAGCCACAACATTGGCTAGAAATAGAATCTTTCACTGCAGCTTTTTGTGAATAAAAAACTAATTGAATGAATACATAACAAATCTGATATATCGTGCCAAATTCATTGATGTTAGCTCTTTATCTATTAATATGATAAACTAGTGGAGTTATTTGTCTAAAATGTACTTGAAATCAATGATGAAACTCTGGCTTATATCAATGGGAGCAAAGTTATACAAACATTAAGTACTCCTGAAGATCCTACCCACAATATTTACAAATACTGTGGTGTCTTTTAGATACACGTAATATGTGTAAAAGGCAAAAGCTTGAATATGCATCCAGTATAACTGGGTTTCTCTTTCGTCTGCAGGATGGAGTGATTTGGGATCTGTTGTTTGGTTATTTTTTTCATTTGATTTAACAGCTCTGAGGCAGACCTTCTGACAAACAGGCTTCCAGGCTGTCTTGTTTAGTGCGATTGATTTAAGATGGATCTTGAGATTTTCATGTGGAGGTCTTTGTTTATATCCCTGTAGAGTTACCAAAAGAAAAGTTTGTAACATTTATAGTGTTTTCTTCTCCTTCACCTTTGGCAAACTTTGAAAACAAGACCAGCCCACGTTCACAGGGCTGGGCTCCTAGTCCTGGCATGGGTCAGGCATGTGCACGGTGCTACATGGCTGGCTTTGTTCCTGGGCAGGAGGTTGCTGCTGGCATGGAGCAACATGGATGAGCGTTCAGCACCGACGTCATGACGAGGCGCTGTAGACTTGCTCTCCTGCTTTGCTCTCAGGCCTTGTCACTCACATGGATTATCCACCGTTCCATCGTTTTTAAGTGGAATCAACCTACATGTTGCTCTACAGCAACTGGGTTGAGTGTTGCAACTCTAGCAGCTGGGCTTTGATCCCATAGAGTTCCTCTGGCAGACTATTACTGACACTTTTTTTCATACATATTGAACAGTTTGTAAACACCGTTGTGCGCTTTCAGCTTTTACATATATAAGGAGCAGTTCAGGGAATGCTGTGTTACTGTGAGGGTGGTGAGACACTGGAACAGGTTGCCCAGAGAAGCTGTGGCTTCCCCATCCCTGGAAGCGTTCAAGGCCAGCCTGGATGGGCCTTTGAGCAACCTGCTCTAGTGGGAGGTTTCCCTGCCCATGGAAGGGGGATTGGAACTCCATGATCATTAAGGTCCCTTCCAAATGGAACCATTCTATGATTCTATGAAGCTTGAGCCCAGGTTCCCCTCTGAAGCAAGGAACAAGATTCATAAAGCTGGATATAAATGCTGCCCTCTTGGGAGAACGTCTGAGCCTCTGGTTCTGGGATGACAAGAGGAATATGAGGGAAACACAGGACCACGGTGGTTTCATGAAGCTGTCAGCTTGTTTAGTTGGAAGACATTGACGAACCCTCCTAACCAAAGTGCCTGTGTTGCTCTTCACAGAAACTGCCTGAGATCTTGTAACATCTTATCTCAGTTTCTCAGTGTTTAGTTTCAGGGATGTTATTTCAGAGCCACAAATAAGTAGACATAGATTGTAAGCATCTATGGGAGACTATCCCATAAAAGCATGGTGTGCTGTTTGGCAGACCCAGCATTTCAGAGTTGAGATCCTTAAATGATAGATGGGAAAAATGTATGTTTGCCAGATACCACATTAAAAATTGCTTCTTCAAAGGTTTGCTGTGGTTTTTTTTTCTCCTCTCTTAATGGCTGTATTATTTTTTTGTTACAAGTATGGTTGTCTAGGTGAATCACAGAGAAGTATGTGTATTTGTATAGTTTCACCATTCAAATTTCTGGTAATATTCGTGGTGCAGTTCAGAGGACCTCTTTTTGTTCTGAAAACTTGTTATACCCTCCCTTCACTGTTCAAGTGAGCTGTAATTTAGTTTACATCTATGTTTAAGTGTAACCTTTAAATCTTCTTTTGAATAGGGATGGATGATAGTATATACACAAAAACTACTGGAGCCACAGCTTAAATAAGATATACAGAGCTAAAAATTAAAATGCAGATAAGTGTAACGCACTTAGATGCCAAAGGTTAATTAAAAGTTAGTTAACCCCTACAGTGTACATTTCTTATATTGCTAAGGAAAAAAACAGGTCTCTGAAGACCTCCAGCAAATAGTTGTGCAGACTTAATCAGCTATTTGGTTCTTTTAATGGATTGTACTAGATAGTCCCAGAAAGTGATTTAGGTCTCTTGTCTCCATCAATGTTATAGGAAATCAGTAGGAAATACTGACAAATGGAGCTCAGCTAGCTCCTCAAAAAAAACCCCAACAAACAACAATCCCCCCAAAATCAGCAGATGAGAGCAGTGCCTTTTTACTTTTTGTACGAAGTCCTTGTACGTTTCCCATCTCTTTCCAAAAGTGGATACTTGTCTTCTAGGCCTGTCTCAGACAGAAGGAGTTCAAGTCCACATCTCAGAAACGTTTTGCTGTTCAGCCTCTAATCTGACGCTACATCCGCTGGTTGGTGAAAGTTACTGAGTTTGAAGCAGCCATTGACTTTAGAGACTTTATGCAGTTGAAATTTAGTTGCCAATTTCAGCTGGAGTAGATGTCCAAAAGTTCCTGGTATAGTCAACGAAAGAGGGAGACTTTTCCAATGGGTGATCCATAGCAGCCAAAATGGTTTACATATTTCTACTGTGTTTGGTGCATACAGTTGTTCATATTTGGTTGTGGCAAAGACCTCTTAGAAGGGTTTAAAATAGCTAAACTAAAACTACTTGACTGTTTTCTAGTGGAAAATTGATATTATCATTGTTTACAGGATGCTGCTTCTCTCATATGTTGACAAAGAAATACTTTCTCTTGGAGTAAGTGATCTGGGGTAATCTCTGCTCCTCTCACGACACTGACTCTTCATGTATTGCACTCAGGTCCAGATTTAGACTTAAACTAGTTTTCAACTTCAACTGTTTCAAAATAATTGCTTATTTTGTTCATAGCTTCTTGAACACTTTGCTGCCAGTGCCACGACAATGGCATGGATCAAGGACCATTTCTTCTCAAAGGCATGCATTTCTGTCTGCTTGGCATGAAAGCTTTTGTGGCCATAGCCTGTTATGGGGCTAAGATAAAACATTATGCCTTTGCGGCATTTGCTGGCTCGATGCAAGGGTAGGTCCTGTGTTCCTCTAGTCTTCTGACTGTGGGGTTCCATGGACTTGCTAAAAATTGCCCCTGTGTGTCCTGTGAGAAGCCTGCCTTGATGTCTTCAAGTGTCTTAACATACCTCCTGTTATACTGACTCCCAGGGTATACACATACACATAGCAGAATGGTCTGGTCATGACTGGGGCCATGCCGACAGACTTACTTTCTCATTAAGGAGCAAATCTGGTCTAGAGGGTGCCTTGATCTTATTTTCAGAATTTATTACAGAGCTGCCCAGTTACCTTTTGACACCACTTCACTGGTAGGAAGCCTGCAGCTAGTGAGGGACCGTAGGCAACAGTGCTGTGACCTTCAGTCAGGAAGGGAAGATCCTTAATCCCCTTTCATTCCTCCCAGAGCAGTTCTAGCTTTGCAGCAAGTTGTTTAAGAGTTCAGTATCTTAGAGGTCAATACGTGGCTCTTGCCATGGAACTGGCTGACTTTTGCCCTTCCCATTGAAGGGGCTGCCATGGTGGTGTTTCCTAAGGAAATGCAGCCAGTGGTGCTTGAGGGCACACTTCCTTGGATAGATGTGTAACTGCAAGGTCCTGAACTTTCTTTGTGGTATACTCAGTGAGCAGTCTGAGAGCAAAGTCGTTGACCGAAACTTGCATAGCTTTCATTTCTACTTTCTTTCCTGAGTAATTCTCATTGAAAATTATGTGAGTCCTGAGTCTGGACAGCAGGAGTATGCTCAGAGCAAAATAGTATGTGTGGCGAGGAGGACATCCCCTTTCCTTTGCTTTCTCCTTCCAGTGCAACATCATAAACGTGAGTGTACTGGGAACAGGATGATTTGTCATTGTTAATGCATTGTTTCTTTTTTTCCCTTTGTTTTTCTAGGATCTAGTTCAGGATCAAAATTAAAAGTTCCTGAGCTGAGCATAAATGGCACACAGCACGTTGTTCAAGCAGGCCAGACTTTAAATCTCACCTGCAGGTAACCAGCTGAGTTGCATTCTGCTAATTTGGCCGGGAGTTCATACACCTGACACTTTCTTTTTTTGTAACTGAAATTAGAAAAAAGCAATGAAACCTTATGTTGTGGGGAAAGGTGGGGAGTGAACTTCAATGGGCAATTGTTTAATAGTTCTTTGTTGTTTCTGTTGTTGTTTTTGGAAAACAAGATAAAAGAGAACCCCAGAAATAGCCTGATATAATAAAAAAGAAAGCTTGGGAACTGGAGCTATATAATTGCAGCCCAACATAATTGTTTCTGCTTCCTTATCTGTATTTGCAGGGGGGAAATGGTTCATTCATGGTCTTTGCCTGAAACTCTAAGTAAGGATAGCAAGAGGCTGAAAGTAATTAAATATGCCTGTGGAAGGAATGGGAAGCAGTCCTGCAGTAGCCTGACCTTGAGCAGAACTCAAGCAAGTGACACTGGGAACTATAGCTGCAAATACCCCACAAGTCCAGCAAAAAAGAAGAAGGAATCTACAGTCTATGTATTTATTAACGGTAAGATAACATTTTTTTAACATTTCTTGGTACTTGCACTTCAATACAGCAATATGGACAAATAAGACAGTTCAGCTATGGTTAGATACAAGTGTTTGAATGATATTGAAAAATGTCATGATAATTTACCAATCGATATATAAAAAATGCTTTCTCAGAGCTTGCAAATGCAAAGGCTAGCCTTTTATCTGTTAGGAAAAAAATGAAGAAAGGAAAAGGCCCAAACCAACCAGTTTGATAGAGTCTGATAGAACTCCATGTGGAAGCAGACTAGAAGTGGTTCTGTGAAATGCGTATCATTTCACAGAAACTTCTAATCTGAGAAATCTTCTAATCTAGAATTAGAATTAATCTAGAATCTACATCACTTCTAATCAGAGAAATCATATCTTACAGAATCGGATGATGGTTGACGCAAACCGTATATCTGGTACGAAGTCCACTTTAACCTGTCTGTGTAAGATCATAGGTTTCTAGGCAGCTGAAGGATGCCAAAGATGTCTATCCAGATCACTGAATTATCTTATCCTGTAGTAAAATTACTATTTGTGGGTTAATTCAGAAATGTACTCTGTGACCTACACTAAACAGGTTGTAAAAATCTAGAATAAATGGAATCAAGCTAAGCACAGAATTGTCTTCAGCAAGCAAGTATTGTTTGTGTAGTGTATGGGAAATGCTGGAATTAGGTCAGTTAGACTATAACAGAAATTGCTTTCTGATCCTGTTTTCTTCCAGGATATTAATCAGACACTTCTCAGAAAAGTTTAATTCAGTAGACACAACAATAAAAGAAGAAATTATAAACACCTTAGGGATTCAATTGAATTTTATATTTTTTTTCTTGATTTTTACAGAATAAAATTAATAGGTTACTGTAAGATATCAAGATTCACAGATTTTTGAAAGCCCATATTACAGAGAATGTGCAACTGGAAGTTTTCCAAATTATGTGTCTGCTGCTTCTAACGAGTTCACATCAGAGTGAATTAGCTTTTGTTTTCGTTTTGTAACACAAAGAGTGGGACTGGTGTTGTGAAAAGCAGAACAAAGTGGACCTCTCACTAGAGTGATAGAAAACCATATAGCTCCCCCTCCATTATTGTGTGTTGTTCTTTTGAGAATTACTGAATAATTCATGCTGTTCATCCTGCTTTCCTTAAACTGAAATATACTGCAGAGTATTTTTCTCACCCAACTATTTTCATGTAATTCACTGGATATCCAACTACAAATGCATCCATGGAAACGAAACCAAGTAGGTTATGCATTAAGTGACCAAAATTTCCTGCTGCCTAGGAAAACTTACAATTTTCTTGGATGACTTTTGCAAGTTTCCCATCATGGGACCTTCTTGGACCTCCCACCTTGGATGTCATTTCTATCTGAGGTTTGCCACAATTCTCTCCATTCACCACATGAGAAGAGCAAGGATGTCTGTGATTCTGACTGAGAACCTCTCTGCCAGACCTGTTTTATGATATAAGAGCTTCATTTACTGTTTGTAGTGTCAATTTTCCTGGATCCTGAATTTATACAAATGAAGGACACAACCAGTCTTTCTAACTCTTCACTGCTTTCCAAACTGTGTGTAGCTTGCATCTGAAAGAGATCCTCAATTAGATGTATGTGAACAATGTGAACCAAGGTTGTAATGCACATGGTGATGAAATTTTTTGTACAGCTTCCCCTCCACAATAATCCATTAAGGAAGGCTGCCTGACTGTCTTGGCTTTGATGATTATTTTTTTAAGGACATTCAGTCATTAAATGTTGATGTTACTGTTGAAGGCAGGATTGGGTTATGTTTCTTCTCCTGCTTTACTTGCCAAATACTAGTACAATGTTTAAAAGACAAACCTGCATCAAGATTAGACCTCTTTGGCATCTTAATTTTCTACATTTGACAGAATTTGATTGCAAATGAATTTAATTGTTGATAGTGTCCTAGTAAGCACGTATGAGAGAGAAAGAAACCACTGATAATGAGGGAGGCTGCAAGGTAACTGCATATTTAATGCATCTTCTAAGTGTCACTCTGCCAAGGTGTTGAAAGGTATATTAGTCCTTTAAAACTTCACAATTTCAAAAAGAATCATTGGGTAGGTTGAAAAGAAACAAGATCCTGACTACCAAAACTATTTAACTTTCTGATCAGTGTAATGTTAGCATGTGGGAAGAAAAAACTTAAGGAATCTCTTAATGAAAGTCATTGTTTCTGTGAACATGCATGAAATTAAATTATCTGGCTCAAGTGCAGGTGAGACAGATATTTAGGAATAAAGTCTTTACTCCGAGGGTGGTGGACCACTGGAACAGGTTGCCCAGGGATGTGGTTGAGGCCCCTTCCCTGAGATATTCAACGTGAGGCTCGACAAGGCCCTGGGCAACCTGGTCTAGTTGGGGGCCTCCCTGCTGACTGCAGGGAGGTTGGTCTAGATGACCCTAGAGGTCCCTTCTGGCCTGGACCATTCTATGATACTATAACAAAATCCTCTATGTAGATTACCTTCCTTGAGTTCCGTTTTATTTTAAATGAATTTATGGGTGCTTAGGAAATAAACATTTGTAAAATTTGAGTCCCTCCTAGTTTTGTATTGTTTTCTGTGGGAGGACGTTGTGTCAGTCCATTTCCCCTATTAGCTCCATGTGGATCACTGAGGTGCCTGTTTCCCATGTCTTACCGTGCTGCAGATGAGAACAAATAGTTGCTATTTACAAACACAAAATCCAAATCAGGAAAGTTGATATTGTTTGTACAGGAAGTCATCACTTACTGTTTTAAAATGTTATTCATTTCCATAATTAGAGTGATACTGACTATGAACTGGATTTAAAAAACCACCCCAAAATCCAGTAAGTCATTTGGTTCAGTAAAAAGTGCTATTTCTGCTATGGCAGAAGGTGAGCTTCTATAGGCAAATACAAGATGCAAGATGATGAGTGGGAGACTGCAAGTCCCATGTGCCTCGGGACGACTCAAAGCATTTCTGAAGTGTTTGGGTGATCAAGAACAGGCAGGCTGGTGACATTTCTTTCAGGAGCTAGTCCTGACACCACCCTTCCTTCATCTGGAGAGGTCACTACTGAGTTGCACAGGGGAGCAAGTGCGCTGTGTGTGCTGCAGCAACTCTTGACCACACACAGCTCAGAAATTGAGACATCAAGCAAGGGAAATGAATTCTCTTAAGAGCCATGGACTTTGCTCCAAGAAAGTTGATGGCCTGACTTCCATCACAAGTCATGGGAAAAATCTGAAACGAAGCAAAGCCTCTTTGCCAATTTCTCCACTCTCTCAGACCAAAAGATGCTCTGCTCTTTACTTACGCAACTGCAGCCCAGTAGTAAATCGGAAGATTTGTAAAGAACACTCAGTACATACATTGGTGTAAGGCATGGGGAATTTTCTGTTTGAAAAGAGATAATCATGGAATGAAGACATTTAAGAAGCACCAAATTAGCAGCAGGCTGTTTTGCAACTTATGTAGCTTTCCCTGGGGACAGTGCTAATGGCTTTTATTTCTGCCTGCCTTTGTTTTGGTATCTCCGAGACATTCCTTTCCAGTTGCTGGAGCTCATTCGCTTTCTTCAAAAGTGTGCAGTTCTCTTCCATTCTCTCATCATCTCTTGCCTTTGATCAATTGTTCCCATGGTATGACAGAGGAAAAGCATATAAGCTCAATTACATTGATATGTCAAGGTTAGATTTTTGCAAGAATTTAAAAAAACTTTGATTCAAGTGGAAGTATTGCTACCTTCTGTGAGGCAGACAGCTTGCAGCTCTTAATACACAAAAGTAATGTCTTAATTCTGCTGCAATAGAGAATTCTACAAGTGAAGTTCTACTTTGCTTAAGGGTATTAGCCTGTTTCTTAGTCAATGATCTCCCTCTCCTTGGCTCTCCTTACACTCCTGCCGTGCATGTCTTCTGACCTCATACTTCTTGCAAAATGAGACCTGCACTGGTACTCCAATCAAGCTCCATTCAAAATAGTCTGTTTTAAAATCAGACCTCTAGGCTGAGTCAGTTGTCTATTCTCTTTCTATACTTAACAGATAGAAAAAAAGGACCTTCTGGTGTGTATCGCCCAGCACAGACTTCACAAGGAATCTGGAGAACCAGCTTATATAGGTGTATTACTTTGATATGACTGAAGCCCAGTGAGAGCTGGGTAATTGAAGGTACAAGTCCTGAGAATACCTGTACTTCCCAGTGCCTAGAATGTTAAGCATCTCTGCTAGTTTTGGATACTTGGCTTGAGATGTGCCTCAGGTTAGACAGTCCAAAATGAAGGGCTTTAGCAGTAGTGAATGGTTGAAAATGTCAGCCTTTGAAGTGCCAAAACATCTGGGGCTTTGAGTGCATTTTCAAACTCCACACTTGCATTCTGCAAGTTCTGAGCGTATGGCATCTCCTTGGGAGGTCCACTTGTTGACAGATAGTTGGATACACCCCCAGAACTGACATGGATTTAAGATTGAGCTTGAATGGATTTACTCCTTTAGTCAAAAGAATCCTATATCCATAGTACCTAAAGGTACTACATTACAGAACAGGGAGGGCATCCAAAGAGTTCCCCAAAAAGCTCTTTTAACATCGGAAGCACCAAAGTAAAAATATTTCAACAGGTGAAAAAAACTGTAGGGCAAAGAACCCTGAAAGCTAACAGAAAGGGGGATTTTCTTCTTTTTCCTTTTTCTTCCTCTTATTCAAAAATAGTGTACTGACAGAAGAACCTGCTGAGGCCTGGGAAACTCTTCCTCCCCTCCCCGTATGAGCAGTACGGTTTTGGCTTACACTGTCAGAGTCAATAATATGACAGAGCTTCTGTTATGAAAAGGAAACTCGTTGAAATTAAACTACGCTACAGCTGTATCAAGTATGCGGACACATTTTTAGTGTCTAATGAGGTTCCTGTTAGAAAACAGAGCCCTCTAGGACTTGCTGACGTCAATCATCTATAATTGCCATGCTTTTGTCATTGCGTGTACACGGACTCACATCATAGTACATTGTGTTGAGCGGAGCATGTGTGGCTGGCTTGGCAGCATCGAAAGCCACGCACTAAGCCCTCTGAGGTCTTTCTTCCTCTCCAAGACTTATAGCTCCTACTGAAACAGAAATGCATTTCCAAGATGAACCATCATGAGGGAGGGGTATATCTGAAAAAGAGTTCCCAATGTCCATCAACCTTTTTAGAGATTGCTTTCTGGACATAGTAATTGCTCTAGTGTGAATTTCCTGTGTGTTAAGGACCTATGTCGATGATAGCATAGTATAACTAACCCCAAAGGAAAACAAACAAACCCAGCCTAAAAATCACTGTACAATTATGCTAGCAATGCTTTGTGTCTGAATGTGTTCCAGATATAAACTATTCCCCTCCTTTTTCTTTTTGTCCTGGACTTCTATAATTATTAATTTAAGTCTGAAACCTTCCTTCAAGGTTTAGAAATAATTTGCATTTGACGAGTAATGTTTTATAAACTAAGAAGAGTCAAGACTGGAAAAGCCTTTCTTGCTGATGTGTTTTGCTTCCAGACATACAAAAAGAGTTTGTTTTTGTTTTTTTTTAATCTTAAGAAATACAGACACCTACATGCAAGCAGGTTGAATTAGGTACATTTCTTAGGGTATGATTAATTTCATCGTAAAACAGATTATCTAAAAGAGGTCAGATGAGTCCCATGGCAGAATCCCCCCTTTCTTCCCAGTGACAGCACTAACAGTTTGGCCACCTAGCTCAGTGAGAAATGTCTATTTTTTAGATGTGTAAGTAGATGAGAACCACTCTTGGTATGTTAAGGTTCTCCTCAAATTTCTTCTGACAGCTCTACTGATTTAGCTGGGATAAATTTAGTTAGGGTGAGTCCCTACAATAGAAAAGGGAATTTGGCAATTGGCCCATTAACTTTAATTAAGTTTGCATGTCTGTACTTCAGTAAAGACATTGGTCTTCATGCATCAAGTGCATGATGGAAAAAGTGTTATGTGAATCTGAGGGAACTGTTTTGGCTCTTTTAGCCTGAAAGAAATGTTAATGATGAGCCAAGTGTATGTAGATATTTTGGAATAACTTCAGAGGACAAGCTTGCAGATTTCAAGGAGCTCAGACTTTGCTGTAGAGGCTTTTTTTCCAGCAAATGTATGTGTAAGTACTCTGACTTACATAGTTCAAATTATTAAAAACAAAACAAACCCAGGAACAGTAGCTGAAGCTTGTGAAAAAAAAAAGAACCTCTCCATCTTTTCTGAATTTGGCCTTTCAATGTTGCCTAATTTAGTTGTTTTTGCAAACCCCATAAATAGCCTAGACAGGTTACTGATACCAGACATAATATTGCTTGTGTTAAGCCTCTTATCAAGTTTGTATCTGGCTGCCAACCAGCTTAATAAAAAGCTGCTATTTATGTTCTTTAACAATATAGCAAGTGACCTTCATGGATTTTGTGATTTCATGAATGCTTTTTGTGGTTTAATGTTGATTTTAACGGAGAGATAGTGTAAGGAACACAGTCAAACCAGCACACAGACATTAATTCCAGGCACAATTAAAAAATATTCTAAACTTAAAGTAACCTTTAGCACATGCAAATATTCTGGCTATCCACGTTTTGTCCATGTTTTGTTTTGCTAGCCTTGCATGAAGGTCTGAAGCAAAAAAACCCAACCCAAACACAACCCCTAAAACCCCCCCCAGACTCAAAAAACAGTGTCGGTCCTCTTGGATCTTCCATTCCAAATCCTGATGGAGCTGAATGTGCAACTTGCATCTGGTCTTCACGTTAGGTCAATCCATGATCTTCCTTTTATGTCTAGGTTTTTCTGAACATAAAAGTGAGTGATGCTGGCCCATAAGACTGCTGGTGTGAGGTTAGGTCATCCCAGATGCACTGCCAGCCGGCTGCCCAGGGAAAAATGGCATTTGCCCTCCCTCAGGAAGGAATTGGGAGGGAATGTTGCAAAAGCCACTGGCAATAGGTAGGGCTATGATGGGAAGGAGAGAGGGAAAAAAGAAGCAAGGAGTGCTATTATGAGGGATGGAAGGATTCCACATCGTTGGCATACCCTGCCAACATGGCATAACTTACCCTGATGCTGCTGTGGGTTTTTGGCTTTCCCTGATCCAGGCTTGTACAACCTGCAACAGATTCTGGTCCTGAGACACTGAGAATATCCCCTTATGGCTATTAAGACGGAAGGAGAATAAAATCAAAAGGAATCAGGAAAAGCCTCCGCACTCATTATGAAAACAAAACTGTGCTAGGAAACATGATGCGTATTTCTTTTAATCAAAAGCAGGAAGACATTTGGAGCACTTGGGGCCATCAATTGCCCTCTGGCCCATGGCGGAAGTCCCTGGTGATGTCAATGGGAGCTCTGCACGCGAACAGCGGGGGCATGGAGACGCCTTGGTGTACCACTGCAGGGAGTGGACCAAGAAAGGCTGTGACTGATCTTTAAAGCCTACTGAGAGCAGCCCAAGCATTTGGTTGACTTTTGTAGAGCGCTTCATTGACTTCTCCAGGCGTGAACATGTATTTCCATTGAAGAAGAAGAAAAAAAAGTCAAACGTGGTGTTTTGTGCTTGTTTCCTGTCCCTGCCTTCCAATGGGTGGGAATCCTACGAGACCCAAGCTGCACAACCCCCACTGCTATTGGCATAAGGCAGTGGTGACACTGTGTCTGCAGACAGCTCCGGTAGTCCTCAGAACAGCTTTTCCTCACACTTGTAATGATCTGGAGATTATGATACAGGAAACTACTTTGCAAAGCTTGCTGGTTTGGGGCAGGAGCTCTTAATTTTGTGACAAAGACGAACGAGTCTTTGGGGAGTAGTAAATCCGTTTGGCTGGTGATGTTAAGGGGCAGGTGACCTCTGCTGTGGCTGTGGCTGTGGCTGCAGCCCCTGAAACAAAAAAGTGCTTTTTCACCGAGCTACAAACAGGTTCATTCTTGGTCTTCCTTGAATCGTACTGCAGAGGAAACGTTAGCCTAACAAGTCCTCAGGGTATTTTTTTATTACATATGCATCCTCTATTACTCATAAGTTCCTCTTGCAATCTCAGGGGACATTTAACACCTATTATTAAATAAAGCATTGTGGCTTTTATTTCAGAAAATTTGTTGCATTAAACCTCTTTACGAAAGCTTTTTCTATATCCTCTGGTATGTTTGAGATCCTCTACTGCAGGATTCTCCCCAGTGTAAATTAGAGTAGAAATTGCTTCTCTTCTTGTTTGATGTCTCAAACAAAAATATTATTGCATATAATAAGAAAAGAAGATCCTAAGGGCACAACAGCTTTATGACACTGGGAAGTGCAGAACATACTTCTGAAAGAGAAGCAGAAGTAGGATGTTTGAAAAACTATTAGAGTGACTACATCCAGAAGTCTGGGACCAGAACACTCGAATGAAGTATTACAATTGGAGGTTTTATGAAGTGTCTGTTCTTGTTAGCTTTCCTCATTTCTTATCCAAGAAAGATTTCCATTGTTATTTGTAAGATTTTTGACTGAGTGAAAATAATAGGTTTTGCCTGAAAAAAGGCATTGGAGCATAAGCACAGAGTTAAGATCTGAATGTTCCACTTTTTTTAAGAGTTAAAAAACAAACCTTACATGAATTTTGAGGTAGACTGTCTGTGATGTGAGCCAAATCGACCCTTCAGTTGAACACCTGGAAAGAAGATTTGGAGCCAGAGCCTGTGGCTTGAGCCCCTCTTTGTTAAGTGGTCCAAACAATAGCAGCAGCAGCAGCAATGTTCCCTGTTCCCAGCGCAAGCTATTTATGACAATGCCTTTTGTTAAAGGGATTGTTCAAGGGACGGTAAATTACTCTGCCAAGCTTTAGTTATTGAGTAGAACGGAACGAATGTTTTCCTGGCATTTTCATTTACCTTGTCACTTACAAAAGAGACATATATGTATTGTGATAGTGGGAAGGAGAAGAATAATTAGCTCTTGCTAACCTGTATTCTCAGGGTTGAAAATATGGCTGGATAATCACAGTAGATTCTTTCTCCTGGTAAAGTCAACATAAGTTTTTTTCCATCAATTTCCTTGCAGAGGGCAGGAACATGTCCTGTTTAGGGGCTTCCTGATAAGTGAATTTTGGTCACTTCCCATCTAATTATTTCCCCTGGTGATAAAAAATAGAAATACCCTGAGATAGGAAACACATCTCCCAGCAGTAGAGATGACGCTGTGGTGGGAAAAATGTACTTTAACTCCTGGATTAGCAAGGTACTGCTATTAATACGGAGTGATAAATATATTTTCAAATATTCATTAATATCTTACTAACCATGTTTAGATAAAAGTAAGCAAGAGGAATGATTTAGAGACTTTGTCTATCTTATGGATGGAGTTAGTCAGTACTTTCAAGACTGTATGTGCCAGTACAATTTTCATACACTGTTTTAAGAGTTCATATATTAACTTTTTCTTTTTCCTTCTCTTGCAGATACAGGCAATCCATTTGTAGAGATGCACAGTGATATACCTAAAATAATACACATGACTGTGGGAAGAGAAATGATCATTCCATGCAGAGTTACAGCACCAAACATTGCTGTTACTTTAAAAAAGGTACCTCAATCCAAGCATGCTATGAAAGTGTTATGCTTTTTTTGCTTGTTTGTTTACAACTGTTGTAATGCTTTTGAAATATTTCAAAAATGTAGTTTTTCTTAAACAAGGTTTCTAGGTGTCAGTGTGTTGAGAAATATTTCAACCCTGAAGGATTTGTCTCATGTCCCACAGAAGGGCTTCATCAAATTGCTTAGATTGGATTGGGAATTTTCTGAAGAAACTCAAGTATCTCATACTGTTTTATTAAATTTTCAATGACAAAGATTTCTTAAGCCCAGGAAGGAATTTATTATTAGGAGAAGAGATTTCCTCCCACTTCTTCCCCTACTTTTCCTCCCCTTTCCTCTTCTCTCCTCTGGAACAGCTGGTAAGTACACTCCCTGGAGACTTGCTGGGGCTGTACAAGGATCTCCTCAAGCCTTTACCGTCCTGCCAGTGAGTTTGCTGCTTCCTTTTCTATATACTGCACTTATTGTCAGACAGGGGATGGCTTCTCCTTGTAGGGAAACATGCAGAGTTTGAGGTGATGAGGGCAGTTTTAGAAAATCTAGACATTTTTCATGTTTTGGGAAAAAAAACATTTCTTTCCTATGTTCCTTGAGAGTTACATGAACAGCTAACTGACCTGTCTAGTCTATAGTAAAGTGCTTGGTACAAAGACGGACAATGGTGCTTCTTTTTTTCTAAAGTTCCTTTTTTGGCTTAGGCTGAAGTACCAGTGATGCTTTGTAATAAAAATATAATAATAAATAATGTAATAAAAGGAGTTCTGTACATAGCAGAATAAATGTTCTTCATTGTTACATGGAAAATAAACCTGTCTTTTTATAGACTAACATGCAATTGCCAAAAAATATCACTGTAAAATGCTAGATCAATACAAATTTATGATTCCTCATTCACTATAGAGTTTTATACCAGCCACAAATTTAATCCTGTGTTTTAACTTGATCTAGGGGTTTATATGTTCTGTCCAGTGCTGCTTTGCTAATATAGATAGGGATTTTTGACTCTTGTTTTCCACTTGTTAAATCACATGAAAGAAAACAAAATGCAGAGAAAATAATCTGACCTAGGATGCCACCTTATGTGTGTGTTCACACATGGTTCTCCTGCAAGAAGTGCATCAGAGTGGATGATGCACAAGATTCTGTAGCTACAGAAACAAAAGTAGATGAGGCTTGGTTTTCCATAGGGTGGATCTTGTAAAGTGAGAACTTATCTGGGCACTGTATTGTCACGTCTGAAATTTCAGCATATTAAATTCCTAACTGAGAAATTCCTGTCAGGTTTCTCTCTTATTAAACAATATTTTTTTTCTTATTATTATTTGGAGACAGTTGAGATATATCGACTCCATTTTTTTCATATCAACTTGCTTTTGGCTTGGGGTTGTGGCATAAAATGAATCTTTACACCATCAGAACCAGATGTAATACTCTGGGAAGGAAAAAGAGGAGGTGGAGCCAAGTCTTGAAAGAAAGAATTGGTTGCTTACATGTTTTGCATTCCAGGAAAAATAAATGTGTTCCCTAATTCATCCCAGAATTTCCTGAAGTATGTAAGCTACAATGCATTACATCATATCTTACTTTATTTATCATCTGTGACACCCCTGTATGAAGATTCCAGCAAGTTTTTACTCACAGAGCAATTAAGAGATGTGTTAAACGCATTTCACAGCTGCAGGCAAACTACTTCTGGAGAGCTGGCAAAAGCTATCCTGTGTTTTCCATTTAGCAATAAAGGAAGAAGTCAGTGTCCTCATAATGCAATCCTTTGGAGCTGGAAAGAAAATCCCAGCATTAGAGTAATTAGATTTTGCATTCTATATTGCCAGGAAGTCAAATATGTTGTGGTTCTTTTTTTTTTTTTTCTTTTGTAATCTTTCTATTCTGAAAGGACTTGTTGGGACAGTTGCATGAACACTACCTCCAGCATTTTGTTCCTGTGCAGTACTACTTATTTTCAGCGGACCTACATCTTAAACCTTACAAGTGATTTTTTTTTTTTGTAACTGAAACTGCATCTTTACCATAATCAATCCTTTTTGAGATATTCTGCTGCTTTGACTTCCAGGCTGAACAAATTGTATTCTATAACATGGCAATTATTTGCAACATAGGAGGAATCTTAAAAATCAAAAAGCTGATGAATCAGGAAATGGCAATGGAACTTTTTCATTCCTATTTCAAATCCAGCCTTCAGGTCCTGTTATAACCTATAACCACAACAGTTGGTGGCCCCTTCTCTTCTTCATCATATAAAGACCTGTGAAATAAATTGATAGTTTTGATCTAATGCTTAATAGAGAACTATCCAGAGTCTCCGAAACCATCATTCCTATCAATATGATTCTGGCAGACTCATTCAAGCCCCCTAAAATAAGATAAACCTTATTGCAACTAAGGTATGCACTTCTCTTGCCTCTTCATTTGCTCTTATCTTGCTAAGCAGAGAAAGCATCACCTTTTGGTACAATGGTTTATTTTTTCTATTTACTCTCCTTTTGGATTATCTGTCATAAACTCAACAGTGACATTCACAGGAGTAGAGGTAAAAAAGCTTCAACATAAGGAATAAATGGAGAAAAAAAAAGCCCTAGGGTGTTGAGAGTCGCACACCTGGACAGTCTGAATTCTTAATAATGCCACCTCTACCTTCCCAAATTGATGGAAGGGGAAACATAAAGGAAAAGGCAAACATTCAAAATTCTAATGTACATTGTTACTATATTTTCAGCTGTCTCTTTCCAATGCAATCTGCCTCTGGAGATGTCGAGAACCACAGCTTGACTTATACTCGTGACCATATTTATATACCCAAAATCTTGTGGTAGTACTGTGTTAATATCAGAGGGTACCAAAAAGGTTGAGTGGTTGGTACTGAGCAAAGAAGGAGGTACAGCTTATACCAAAAGAAACTGGAGTCTAGTTTGAAATAAAGTACAAAGAAGGTAAAAGGCCAAGATTGCACTGGGAGCCACAGTGATGTGGTTCATGCAGATAAGTATGTGGACAGTAAATTCCATGTTTACTGCAGCTGTCACAACAAATTGATTCTTTGAATGCCTCTGACTATTTGCTGGTACCCATCTGTAAGCTATTATTTTAGCTGGATTTATCCTCTCTCTTCTGCTTCAGTGGAAATCTCACTGTTACAGCACTCTGTTTCTTCACTTCTCCTGTCTGTGATGACCAAAGTCCAAGTTTTTTGGTGAGGTCCTGAACTACGTTGGTCTTGCTCTGCATGGGGGATGGATGAACCAGGTGACCTCTAGAGGTCCCTTCCAGCCTAAATTACTGTGTGATTCTGGGATCCTTTGTCCTGTACCATCCATGCACTGATCATCACAGTGATGATGCCATGTCTCTAGGTGGTAGACTGGAAACTGTTTTAGGGCAGAGCAAAGTAACTATGCTTCTCTGAGAGTGGAAAAACAGGTCAGCTGAACCAGGCAGTTTGGCAGAAGAAAACAGTGTGTGGGAGAGCTGAGTAAGAAATCAAAGCAAGTATGGAGAGAGGACAGAACTGTGAAGGACCATGAGGGTGCTCACCCTCATGGAGCCACTGCCCTTGGTCCCATCTGAGACAAAATCCTGGTATTTCCACCCTCTGAAAGGGAATCGCTGCAGTATCTTGTTTCCCCAACTTAGCCAGAGACCAGCTGTGTCACAGTGGTCTTTCACTAGTCATAGACTTCTGTTTTCTAAAACATTCCTTACAGTAAACTAAAAAAATTCCATTTATGCTTTTGTGTGTGAGCACATACAACTTCTTAGTCTCAAAACTGCAAAAAAAAAACCCTACACAAAGATATAGCTCTAGCTGTTTTTGAGGAATGTCAGATGAGTACGCTGTGCAGGCAAAAGTTTGCCCCCCAGGCAGGTGAGCCTGTTGGACGTACAGACAACCAACAACATGCTGTAAAACAGCACTTTGTTTCCAAGATCTGGACATCTCCTGGGTGTTTTTCTTAGTTTCCTGTTCCTGGAGGAAGGCTAACACAAATTTTGTAATCCATCAATTAACTAATTAGTGTGAAGTGGATGCATTCCCTGGGAAATGCCAGTCTAGGGAGGTTCTGAAGCTCTACCTTGACTCTTTCTTCATCGTATGTATGAAAACCTGTAGAGGAATACGCTCAGAAATAGTTTGGTTTTCACCAAAGCACTAAGGGCATAAATCCAGTTGAAGCCCTTGAAAGCATAACCATGAACAAGTTAAACAAAAGCTTGAATATTTGTTTTATTTAGAACAGAAACAGCAACAGAACTCTTAGAGTCCAAGATATTGTAGAATGGTAGCCAGCAGGCTATATAATGTAATGGGCTTTACTTGTGTGTGTGTGTGTAACACACTCTTCCCCTGTGATTTGCATACTTATTATAGCATCTTATCAGCTGTTGTAAAGATAAGGAATTCTACCACAGCGTTTTGTGCTCTGTAATTATTGCTCATTTGATTCATCATGCATTTCTGGCGGAGGAAATGGCATGAGATGAGCGGAGGTGATCCGAAGTGCAGCTTTTGGCATGTGTTGAGGGGTAGGCAGTGCTGAGAGGCCGCTGTGTTTTGGAGAGACTCTGTGCCACACAGGAAGGTGCCACACTTCCCCCAGCCTCTGGCAGCCACCCATGCTGCCTTTGGCCGTAGGAAGGAGAGGGCTGGCCAACATACAAGTCCTCTACTCAAATAAAGGGGAAGAAAGAGATGAAGGGAGCATAGTGAGACTGGGTACACAAGGAGAGGTGACGGTGCTGCAGGGTTGACCTACAGGTCTTTGCTTAGGGCACTAATTCACTCAAACTCTGCTATGTGTGATTTTTAAATATATGTTATTTTTACCATAAAATCAGACTTTATAAAAGTCAAGTCACATCCAAGTTTTGTACTGTGGCTGATCTCTGTGTTATCCAAATGCTGGCATTTATTCTGTCGATAAGGTGTAACAGAAAACTATGATGTGAAAACAAGAGTTCTTGTCTGAGCTTCAATGCCTGTGTCATATTTTGACTTCTCAGGGTTTTTTTGATACCTTATTAAAAGGAGGCTTAAAACTCAAGGGATCCTAATGTAATTTGTACTGCTGACAAAGTGAACACTTGGTCCCACGTGTCAATATTTTAGTCTTTATTAGATTTTGGGTCTTAAGTGTAAAAACAACTGATGGCTTTACACTAATTACTTGTTGGGTCCCCAACTTCTGGAATCCCAGAAGGTCCCCCCAAATTCCAAGGGATTTAAAAGTGTCAGATTTTTAAAATGTGCTGAATACTTTTTCTGTGGAAATGCAATGCATTTAGTGTTCCAAGATGTCCTTCCAAAATCTCTACTCAATATGACTTTCCTCATTCATTATGATCAGTAGTTCTCAATAAAAGTGCTTAGAGAAGCTTTATGGCTTTAAAATTTGCACCTCACGTTGTATGTAATAACTAAGAGACATGCACTCTGTGACCTGTCAGTTTTGGAACAGCCATTTGTGTCCTTACTTTTTAATTTTTTTTTAAACAGTCCAGTCCTTTAGACAACACAAACGTGAGTGGCATCAGATCGAATCCTGGCGGGAATTTGTTAAAGGCAGAAAATGACAGCAAATTAAGTCCATTTGTCACCTCCATTGAAAAATGTGTATTGTGTCTCAGTGGTGAAACCAGGATACTTAATTGTAAAGGTTTGCCAAGACGAGCACTTCAGCTGCCAACCAGGAGCCAACAGAAATAGCAGCCCTAAAGCTGAGACTAATGATAGTGTCAATCTATTGTGTCATAAATTACATCCTGTTATAAATAATGAAATCCTGCAAACAAATAAAACATTCACATTCTTCATCCAGATTTTTCCTCTATTTTGTGATGAAAATGTGACTTGAAAAATATGCATAATTAAATGTCATCCATTTTACTTTGATTAGCATTTTTTAGGATGTTTTTTATCCCATTCCTGTTTATTAGGCTGCTTTGATTAGATGAGTTGGTTTTATGATGTGTGTTGGTCACTTCCAGATTCCACGAGAAACCCTAATTCCTGATGGCGAAACAATAATCTGGGACAACACAAAAGGCTTCAGAATACCTAAGGCAACCTACAAATTCATAGGGCTCCTGAGCTGTGAGACAACCATTGGTGGACACAAGTATAGCACAAAGTATCTAACGCACCGAGAAAGTAAGTGGTGTTCTCCACTTCCCATCCTTCAGAAAGCCCTCTGCCCTGGTGACCTTACTCACTTTTCTTTCTCTTTGTCACATGCAGCCAACACAATTTTTGATGTTCAGTTAAGCACCCCACGTCTTGTCAAGTTGCTGAAAGGAGACAGCCTGGCCATTAACTGCACTGTCACTGCAGCCTGGAACACCAGAGTGCAGATGACATGGACTTACCCTGGACAGGTGAGTGCTGTGGGTGAAATGAAGAATCCGGGGGTGGTTTCATTGATCACGCTGCATCCAGCATCCTGGGAGGATTTTTGCCTCAAAATGCTTGCCATGTTTCGCATTCCATTGTTTTGACCCTTGCTGACATGCGTGACTTTAGGTTTCCTTTTTTTTTTTTTCTTTCTGGTGCTTAATTGAATAAGTAAACATGTTTACACAATGTTGTATTGCATAATTGCGAGCGAACGCTAGAGTCGTTTCATCCCCAGGAGCTTCTTTTCAACCTGGAGAAATGGTAGAAATTTCTCACCCAGTCCTGGGCGGGGACTCTCTCTTGTGACAAAAAAAAGGTTGCAGCGAGGCTGTCTTTCTTAACACATTCATTTCAAAGACGGGCGGACAGTCAGGCACCCAGCTCGAGCGTGCTTAGAAAAGATTCTTTGATTTAGCTGCCCAAAATCTCATTTGTTAAGTGTCACATGAACAATCCTCTTGTTTTGACAACTACAGGAATGATCTTGAATGTGCTTCTCCTCCCCCTGCATTGGGAGCATCCTCATAAATATTTGTCACTTAGAGAGTAACTGCCAGGGAGTCCGTGTAAAGCTGATAAGAAATTTGACGTTAGTTCAAGGTTTACAACTCCCATCCCTTTCACGTCAGTTTGATTTATGCTGGTGATTCAAGTCAAGATCGTTTATTATGTCACTCACTGTGCCTAATCACAAGCTAAAGTTATGATTACATTATATAGGGAAGATTAATGCAACCATTTCTTGCACACTATAGCCATTTTTTCCTGGCTTTTTTCACCTCAGACATAAACAACTTAGCAACGAGAAATGTTCCACATATACTATATTGCTCATTGCTCTCTTACCAAGCCCTAGCCAGGGCAGCATACTTTAGAAATTTTACTTTGTTGTTATTTGGATGGTAACTGAAGGGTGCTCAGTGTTTATAAGACACCAACAACGTCCTGGGTTAAATAAACTTTGAGGCCAAAGGCTGAGGGGGAGTTGCAGGAAATAACTCCTCAGACTCACGTTATCTCCAGTCCCACCCTGTCACTTACTCCCTTGCCAAATCTAGTCCCTTTTCCGTCTATAGCATTTCCAGAATTCTCCCCTTCTTGTCTTAATGCCGCTTTCTTCTATGTGTCTGCTGCCTATGGACACTGAATCAGGGCACCAAACTATGTGCCAGTGGCTCTGGGTTTTTTTTATGAGTGATGGTGGATGAGGAGTAATAGGGAGTCGTGTGTGTTGGTACAGAAAGCCATACAGAAAGGATGATCTTCATCTGGAAAGAACCCGTTTGGATGCACTTACAGCTTTGGCAAAGATAGGAATGAATTGCCATATAATGTTACTAATAACTTTTATTTTTGACCCTCTGGAAGTCTTCGGTGTCTTTTACGTGCCTATACTATACAGAGGGATCTGGATTTTTTTATTAACGTATGGTGGCAGTAGAGTAAAATAGAAATCTTAGTAATCGTGAAAATTGGTTTAACTCAGCTCTTTCTGGTTCATTTTCACTTTTATAGGCCAGAAAGAGAGGTTCTGTAATGCAGCGCATTGACCAGAAGAATACAGAAGCCAATGTTTTTTACAGTATCCTTGTTGTTGACAAAGTGCGGGATATCGATAAAGGGCAGTACACCTGCCATGTGAAGAGCGGGCCGTCCATCAAAGCGGTTAACACAACCGTCATTGTTTATGGTAAGAAGCGTTGCAGGTTTGTAGGAAACTGAATGCTCGCGTCCCAGGTTCAGTCATACGACAGCTTGACACAAAGCGGATCTTAATTTATAGCATGTTCTTCATTGGCAGAAAAAGGAGGGAAGAAGGGAGGTGAGAGAGAATGTGCCTTTTCGTCCCTCACTGGTTTATATTGTTGGCAGTGGACGTGTAAATATTGATCACTTTCGTCTGCTAAAGGCTGGGATGACCCTGTCCTCAATCAGATCTGGCAGAAGCAATCAGTAAAACTGTAGTTTGCAAAAAGAAGAAAAAGTACAAGCTGTGTTTAAATGTAAGACCCCCACTTCTGCAGTACTTAGTTTTCAATGAAAAATGAAGAAGAAATAGATACACTGTCTCTACAGGGAGCAGGTAGATGCTAGACCGTTCCAAAAAATAGAACAAACACAAGATAGTACAACTGGTTAATGTGGTTTTACAGTAGGAGCTTTAAACGAGTTCCCCTTGATCTACCTGGCCTTTCTGTGAGTTCTGGAAATTTCTGGTGTTATTTCAAATTTATTTGAATTAGAGCTTTTCTCCATTGACACTCTATAAGAAGCTATCTTCTTTGTGGGCATCCTGTTACAATTAGGACTGTCCCAGGAACTTTGGAGTATCATTGGAATTAAAGACCAAGGACTTGGTGGATGTCTTCTATGACAGATGACTCATGGTCAGAATATTGGTTTGTTCCATGTTTTCATGGGTCTACCTTTTCTCTCTCATCTGGACGTATGGACTAAACACCCCATGCTGGTGTTCTTAAACAGTATTTCCATTTGTTTTCTCTATTTAGAGTCCAAAAGTAGGATAAAGCATGGTATCCATTCTTAAACAGATAAGACTGGAGCTGTCAGAAACTGAGCTTTAGATTAACATTAAAGTCAGAGAAGCTGGAACTGTTGAAGCTTGCCTGTAAGCTCTGACTCACCTAAGCAGCCCCATCTATGTGGTACCCATATTAGAAACAGCCTGTGGGAATAAAGGTTTGCAGAAGCAGGGCTTTGTCTTTGAATAACACGACTTGTGTAATTCAACTACTGATTTGTCTCCTGCATGTCATTTTCAATACACATGGCAAATGTCATTAAATATTGCACTTGTTTATAGATATCCAACATCCTTAGGCAGTCTGTAACGTGAGTAAATGTTGCACCTCAGGTACTTTCTGAAGGACACCCAAACAATTTGTCGTGTTTTGAAAGTTTTATTTTGCTTAAGTGCATCTTGGAAAAAAACAATTCTATTTTTCAATATATTGTATAAATACTCTGTTTTATGGCCTGTGGTTAAACCCATCAACTTGCCAGAGAGTTTGAAATACAGGGCAGTACAACTGGAAAAGAGCAAATTCCAGCAGATTGAGATTGTTCCAAAGAAGTGATAAAGATTTGTTTGTTTGATAAAACAGCTGTTTACCAAAGACACAGAAAGTTTCCGCCTTTTCCTTTGCTGCTTCACTGAAGGTCCCCTAAATTCTCTCTGGCAGAATTTTTTCTTTTGGAACATTCATTGATTCTCAACCTTTAGTTGTGGAGCGGTCATCTGCTCATCTAGTTCAGTTTCCCATGTACCATGAACCACCTTATCTCTTTTGCGTTGAAACCAGGGCCTTTTATTTCTGGCTGATGCACAATATGAATTTTGGCTAGAACGTATCTTCTCCAGGCAGATTTGTGGCCTGGGAACTGTATCTCAGTTTCTTGTATATTTGTGGTATTCTTCTCTGTATTTTATAGATCTCTAGGAGGATAGGCTTTATTCTTGTTGTTGCCATGTGGGACAGCAAAATTATTAAATATCATCTTCATTTGGATTCCTGTTCTCTCTAGTAGAGCAGCTCTTTTTGCGGGTTGAAAATCAGTAATATGTGTGCACTCTTTTTCTTTGTTTAAGATAAAATGTTCATTAATTTGAAGCGTCGAAGAAAAACCGCACTGGAGGCAGTAGCTGGAAGAAAATCCTATCGTTTGTCGATGAAAGTGAAGGCGTTTCCCACTCCAGAGGTTATATGGTAGGACAGCAGTTACTTCCACATATGCACACTGGATCTCTTCTTAGATGAAAAATAGTATCCTGGTAAAATATTCAATAAGACCCTTTGAAATGGCAACAAAGTAAAGACAACATGCCCATGGAGTTTTGTTGGAGGTTTCAGGATTATCCTGGGTTTTAACAATAATATTCTGTGAGAATACCATCTCCATTTAGCAAATGCAAAGAGGAGATCTGGAAAGTTTAAAGCTCAGGCCTTCAAGAATGTTAGATATGTCTCCTATTGAAATCAATGGATGCTACAGTTCAATATCTCTACCAAACTTGACTACAGTGTTGCATCCAACTTCATTCAGACCTGAGACAAACCTGAGCTTCCATTTTAAGCAGTAGGGAAAAGAAGAGGCAGCTGTAATTAAAATAACTGACTGAGCTGAGTCATACAGATTCGCACTACCTGAAAAGCAATGGAAGTTGGTTTTATTCTGTAGTTATCTGCAGGTTGTGGGTCTACTTTAGTGACTGGAGCATTGACTTTGGCTCACGTATACTGTGCTAAGAAATCTTTTGAACAGCTTTTTGTATTAACCCAAACCACTTTTATATAAAACAATGTTATCTATTCATGATCTCAGGTTTTTTTTTTTGTTTGAATAATTTTAAATACCAGTAGCTCTGGCTCAATTCATTACACTTTAACAAAGGGTCTATGACAAGACTGATTAAGAAAACAAACCATACACACATGAGCAGTAAGAGTTCATGTTACTCACAGCCAGCAATTACTTTTGCTCCAAACATTTTGTTTTGTTTTACAAAACCCTTATATTTATAGCTCCACATGGAAAATTAAGGGGCAAAAGTGGAACTGATGCTAGCCATGTCTACAATATTTTCTGTTTCTTTAATGGTTGAGCTTGTTGACTACACATATAGCTCCAAAACTTCTCCCAAAAAAGAGAAAAAATCCCACTTAGACAAGGTTTTTTAAATAATTTTTGTTTTATTTTTCACTGCAAAGTTGGTCACATGCTGGAACAAGTAGTCCAGAGAGGCTGAGGGGTCTCCATCTTTGGAAATATTAAAATCCAGACTGAAAATGGTTTTGAGCAACCTGCTGACCTTGCTTTAACCAGGGGGTTGGACTGTGTGATC
>VZTM01028827.1:264274-336189 GCA_013400555.1 Jacana jacana
TCTAAGACAAGGTAGGATGTCTTCCTTACTTCTTTGTAGCATGTCTTCCCTTACTATTACTTTTAAATATTTACTTTTTTACAAGAATAAAGCTTGCCATAACCATTGATTAGTTAGCAGAGTTTGTATACTTTTCATCAATATACTTTTTAGTAAACATGTAGGCACAATGGAATTTTTTCTGCATCGTTATTTGAAATGGAGGGTAGAGTTGTTATTTTGTATTGCTACTCAGGTTTATTTACAGTTCACTACTATTCATGCATGCAGTGGATGTCCAGAGGCAATAATTGCTTTCTAATTTTTATGAGGGAAGCCTTGCAAATGATGTCTTGCAAAGTTCTCATGCTTTCCCAGGGTGGAGATTACCATATTTTGCCTCATGCACAGTGTTTTCCCTATGTGGCTTCTTTTGAAATTCAATAGAAATCCATCATGAAGGTCAAATCTTTCTTACGATACATCAACTCATAGATTCAGTTCAGCAAGTCAAATGTTCCCAGTATTCTCCAGAAGATATTTCAACAGAATAGAATATGAATGGCAACAATACAAGCTTACTTAATGCTGATATAGGGCCTAACTAATGTTTTTTTATCTTTAAGCTTTCTTGTGAACTCTCTCTCTTAGAATTACGTTTGTGTGTTGAGAGTGAGTTGTTTGTGTTTTTGTGTGAGCTTTATCCAAAGCTCTTCATGAATCATGAAATCTGACACAATATTAATGATTAACACTCAACACCCACAATGGCATTAGCATTAAGCAACTATTGGAGGGTTCAATCATGCAAGGTATTTGAATCGCAGCACAATGGAGATATTTTAAAACCTAAAACAATGTTTAGGAAACTATATTTTCTCAGTTTCAGTTGAAATTAGTCATTTTACATTGAACTTTATTTCTCTAACACTTTCATAGAATTGTGTTTTATGCCAACCCAGCCACGTATTTAAGCACATGCTTTAACTGCAGGGATACAAGACACCGTATTCAATTAAAGCACACAAACATTTCAAATTAAGGATACTTTTAAGCGCTCGGTGATCAGTGAGAGAGTGTTCAACACTTCCTAGAAGAACACTTGGTTTTTCAAATTACTCATTGTTTGGGATTATGTTAATGGATGGCTTTCTGTGCCCTTCTCGCCAAGAGGTGGCACTAGCAATCTCTCCTTTTGCTAGAATAGGTATAACCTGAAATTCTGCATTTTGAGGACAGGTGAGGGCTGCATCTCCCCTATCTGTTGTTACCTTCAAAGGATGAGTTACAAAATTCTGAGTAGTTTTACTTGTAGGTCCGAGGTGTAAGGAAAAAGAAATCACAACATCTTTTAAGTAATGACACCCTATGAAAGGCATATATGAAAATTTTCAATCTTCAGGTTTTTTCAAGTGTTTATCCATCTAGGCGTGCACTGGATTGAAATCATGGTGTGGCACTTGTAAACCAGTTGGCTCTTCTTTGGGAGTTGGGAAGGTGCTAGTCCATTGTCAAATATTTCCTTTTGTTAACAAGCACAGATCTGTACTACAGCATGGGAGAGCGTGTCATTAGAAATAGAAATTAATAACTGCAAGCAGGTGTTCAATGATGTGCTAAACTGTAGACTCAATCAAATGGTAATTAGAAGTGTGTTTGAGCAGGTGATCAAAGGAAAAATGTAACAATTTGAATCAGCTATTGGCTCTGTTACAAGGCTGTTTCCAGACTTGCTTCCAAATTGCCTTCATAATTGTTCTATGACAATTCTCTTTAACCCCCTCCCCTTCCTTCTTTAAACAGTCATTGAAGACAGTCTGGAGAACACCATTTTTAATGCTTTGCCTAAGAGGAGTGGAATTAATCCCTCTGAATAATATGATGTCAATTAGTTATTGCGGAAAGGCAGAAATACCCAAATAATTACATTTTGTCTCCTGCTCCGGGAAGAGAGCTGAGTGACTCACTTGGCAGCTGGCATGGCTTCTTGAGGCAGATGTCTGTCGGTTCAGGTGTTGCTCCTTAAGAACTGGAGAACCTTTTAATCCCACCTGTTTCACTACACCTTCCTCTTTGTGTGAAGGGAGGTTTGCCTAAACAGTAGATTAAAGATGCGTGTACTTTGTGCAGCAGCTCAAACGTGTATCTTATTCTCTCATTATAGCATTTCTTTGGATTTACCTGCACAACATGAAGCTTCCAAGGCACAAATGTTGCTCTGTTTGTGCTTAAGGAGTGCCCATTTCTGGGCACAGAGGTACCTCATACCTTAAATTGATAAACCCCTACAGATTACCATTATTCAGTGTATGGCAGTAGGGATTCTCATCAAGTTTCCAAGTCTCATGCCTGTGGCCAGAGTGCACACTCCAGGTAAAAAGAAGCTGTTGCTGCAAAGACCTTGCAGTGCACAGATCTGTTTGCTTCAAGATTTATATGTGCACTTAACTTTACATTGCCTGACTGTTACCACTGCAAGCTGGGAAATGATGCAGAATGCATAAATTAAGCAGTTTTATTTTCAAACTACTGTTGCTTATGGGCACCTTAATAGAAACCATTGAGTTAACTAACTGCTTCTGTCATTTTCTATTCTAGACAGTATTTCTTTTTCAAAAATCTAAAAATATGTCAGTGGATTCTACTGCTTTTTAGCAAAATGCAGACATATTTTAATGCCTTGTGATTAATACAGTCAGTTTGCATAACTCTTCTTTCTACATCATTCAGGCCAGTAACAGGAGGCCAGCCAAATTAAACAGTTGCCATAGTTTCCTGGTAGCAAATAAAAAAAACAACCAACCAAACAAAAAAAATACCAACCAACCAACCAAAGAACACAAATCAAACCAAAACAAAACCCCCCACACCCCAAAACTATAAAAATGCTCAAAAAATTTGACTTTTTGGAATATGGAGAGACCAACATAATTAAAATTCCCCGATCCTTATTTGCTGTTAAAATTGCTTTGCTTAAACCAAGTCTGGTACTGTTAAATAACCTTTTGTCAGCTATCTATCTAAGTGAATTCTGATGTTCATCCCAGCAAGGAAATATAGAATAGTCAAGAAAAACTGTCTGGGGTAAAAAAAAATAACGTTTTGGAGGTTTTTTTAAAGCTTATACGGGCAAAAGACAGTATAAGACGCAATGAGAGATAAAATAAAATGTAATTAAAGACATTAAAGATTAATCTTTATTAAATGACGGAAGAAACTTCTTTTCAAGTGCTTGCTCTGTTGCTCTGTAGCAGACACACACATTCCCAGGTTGGGCAGTCCCCTGTTGCTCAGTGGATATGGCAGAAGACAGCCTGTGGGACACTTGTCCTGCAGTGTTTGTCAGCTTCCTTGGCTTCTTCCTTACCACTTTGGAGTTGTTCTTTCTGGCCTTGTTTTTACTCAGGTTGGGTTGCCAGTGGAGGGGCAGCCAGTGGCAGGGCTTGCTCAGGGACTCTGGAGCCAGCCAGCCTGAGCTCCACCTAAAACTCATTAGTTCCAAGGCTGCAGAATGAGCATCTGCATGCCAGGAACATGCTTGATGCTGATGGTTCTTGATCTCAGTCTCTTCAGCCGATTTCTGTTTATCTTAAACTTGTCTGGCAGAGATTGCCAGAAAGGCATGTGGGATATGGATATTGTTCAGTGGAAACAATGGTTTCCTCAGCAGTTGTGCAGTTTCATTAGGGGGCATTTTCTCTCTCTGGACTTTTCCATGTGGGCAGTTCAAGAGAGATCTTCATTGTGTTCTGCCCAAGGTTTGACCAGTTGGCCCTTAAGAAACTGAAAACAGACGCAACGCTGCAATTTTACCTTGGGCATTCCATGTCTCCCACCAACTTGCTGCTTCCCTCTCTCCTTGAGCTATCGGTGTTGTTTAGCCTCAAACTGAAGACTGGATTACTATTTTGCAACTCTGCCATTATATCAGTCTGTGGGGTTTTTTGCCTTTTTTATTTTTTTCTGTGTCTGTGTGTGCACGAGGGAGAGAAACATGACAGTATTGGAGAGATGCCTATAAAAACAAAATAATTGGAAAAACGTACTTGATTCTCTGCCCCCTTGACTAGCGTCAGATATGAACCCTTCTGGATGGTAAAGCCAACTTTAGATAGTGGGATTGGGAGCGAAGAGGCTGAATACTTGAAGTTGAGGACAGAAACAGATAGCAGGGACCAGGGGCTGTGCAGCAATGGCTAAGGTGGTATTGTTGACAAAGAGCTAATCTCAGGAAACAGTGATGTCTCTAGTGCTCTGATGTGTGTGGGTCCTCTTAAAATCACTACTTATTTAACACAGAGAGATAAGAAGGGGATATTACCTCCCTTTTAGGCTTGTCTGCAGTGCAAAGGTAGACACATTAATCACAGTAATGATTTTCTACAAAAATATCTCCCCAGCACTGCACAGGGAGGAACAGAGTGTGTCATCGATCTCAGCAAGGTAAAAGCTAGAGTTTTCTCTCAAATCTTCTGCAGGGATGTAGGAAGCCTGAAACTACCATAATGAAAGCACATGGCCAGACTCCCACCGGCTTCAGTGAAAGAGGAGGCAGGCCATGTGTGCATAGCAGTCTAATTGCATTTCTGCATTGTTTATGTCAGTATATTAACAAGGGATTGAAAGGCAGAATCATTAGGATGTGCTTGGACAGACTATTGGGGGAAACCAGATTTGGAACATCAGTGAGGTATGTAAGATGAACAAGTAAAGAACAAATGTTAATTGTACTTAATTAGAAATGTGCTGAACCACCCAAATTTAATTGTGGATGTCTGCAAACATTGATGCCCATTAGTTTGTCCACAGCGACTGTTTTTGTTCCCCATGCCACCTTCTATTTTCAGGAAGGGGAAGTCTGAGTCCTTAGAGCTGGTAAAAGTAGGTCAGATGCCATTAATAAACAGGTAGTTCAGAAATGCCTTTGTTTAATTTGACATGTGGCCAGATCCTCAACTCTAAATTCACACTGGCTGAGGATCTGGCTGGTGGCCTTTGTGCCTTCCATTCTCTACGACAAGAAAGACTTCTTACATTGGTCTAGTAATGTAAAGGTACTTCAAATGGTTATATAAAAAAATTGCGCCAGCTATTCTCTTATTTTGCTATGGTTGAAGATATATACCAGCGTGACACAGCCCCTGTGTTTTTCATGTATCTTTCAAAAAGATGTAGGGGAACAGACATGGGCATGCATTGTGATAGCATGGCCTTGCAAAGTATTTGAAGCCAAAAGAAAGTGAGAACTGAAACGGCATCTGATCCGCTTCATCCTGAACAAGCAATGGACTGAAGCATCTCATTCTGCACTTTCACTGTGAGCCAAAATTCAGTGTATGCTTATGAATACCTTCTATCCCCTGAGAAGAGCTAGTAAGGTTGTAGACCTGCCGTCAGTCAGTTTTTTTGGAATTTTTGAAATATTTTAAAATATTTGACATAGAAAATGCCTTATGAATCAGACCTGGCATAGGCATATGGATAGATAAGATTGACAAATACCTGCTATATACTAAGTATGGTTTGCCCCCATCTGTCCTCAGGGTAACAGAGGAAATGCATTGATTAATTTATTCTGCAAGATGTAAATGGTTTCACAACGGGTCTTAGCTGAACCAGAAGCTTGACCTTTCAAATTTCAGTATTGCTAGTTTTCAAACCACTTAAAACAAAGTTTCCCAAACCCATTTTCAAAAAAGTTTTAAACCAAAATGTATTATGATGCCCAAATAATATTTTTAATTGGTCATTGATCACACATAAAACATAAGGGCTACAGTAACACCCAGGTGGACAGGAGTGCTCTGCTTAGCATCATACTTCTGTTAACCCTTGTTCTCCTACCTTTTTTTCCCTACTTACTGTTCGTTTCCTGCCTCTGTCCTCCCCCCAGTTTCTTTTTTCCTCCTGATCCCTTCACAGGGTGCTCCCTTGGCTTTACCAGGAGCAGTCTAACACTCAGTCTTATGGAAGAACACATAAGGGTTATGCAGAGGGTGGGACATTATGGCTTGGTCTTTTACTTGCAGGGGCCCAGCCCATAGAAACCAAAGGGAGTGACAGGCTCTACGTGGGGACTGCACGTCATGAGCCAGGCCCTGCACGCTGGCCATGTCCAAGCCAGTGGGACATCCCAGCTCATAGCCAGAAATTTGCTCCTGCGCTAGCAGGGGCTCTTGGCCAAAGGAAGGCACCAGGTCAAACCCTGTGTGTGCTTTGGAGTGATTATGAATGGAGTACTATTACTGGATCAAGTACACCTTTTACAAAAATATACAAACTTGTGCTAGCATCCTTTTCCCTTTTACGTGGACGCCTTTCAAAAGGCCTTTGAACAGACGCAGTGTATGAGGTAAGATCGTGCTCAGAAAAAAATATTCAGTTAAAAAATAGAAAACAGAGGTTAAGAGGGAGCAGCCTATTCTTGCAGCATAGAGAGGTGACCAGTGAAGTTTTTCAGGAGCCAGTGCTGGGGTCTGTACTTGTCAACATGTTCAGAAATAACCTGGAAAAGGTGGTAAGGAGGTGACAGAGTTTGCTGATGGTACTAAGTTATTCAGATTTGTAAGGACAAAGGCTGATTGTAAAGAAAAGCAGAACTATATGAATCTGGCTACCTGAGTGATAAAGTGGCAGATGAAATTCACTGAAGATAAATGTGTACATAGGAAAAAAATAATTCAACCTTCACACATAAAATGTAAATGTAAAAAGTCTTTATATGTAAAAAAGCAGTTGGTTTATCGTTACTACAACAAAGAGTGATCTGAGCATTGTGATACATGGATTTGTGAAAGCAATCACAATCACAAGCAGCTCAAAAAGCAAATCAAGTGTTAAGAATTACCAGGAAAGAAATATAGAACCAAGCAGGGAACACTGTGGTAACTCCAAATAAATCCATAAATTTCCAACATCTTTTATACTATGAGCATTTCTGGTCCTTTCATCTCAAAGGATGCACCCAGACTGGGATACACACCAGGAGGGACAACAAAAAAAGATCAAAAGCATTTTGGGGAATGAGAGGAATGTGTGAGAGACAAGTGAGGAGGGAGGTCAGGGCTCTGCTGCACAAAAAAGAAGTGACTTGGGGGGGCTACACGATAGAGATCTACAGGCGTGTGAAAGACACAGATGTCTGAGGTTCAGTTGCATATGTCTTTTCTAGTTCAAGAAGTAGGGGGCATTAAATGAACCCAAAAGGAGTGCAATTTGGAGGAAAAAAAAAAGAAAAAAAGACGTCTCTTCACTTGGTGGGTCATAGATCTGTGAAACTCCCTGCCAGAGGATTTTAGGGGTTTACAAGGTTTGCACAAAGTCTTGGAAGAGGAATCCACTGAAGTGTAGAAGCATTCTCCATTGCAGGAAGCTCTCAGACTGATAATAATTGGTGACTGGGGGAGTATTAGGAGGAAGTATCCGAAGGTAGTCCTGCTCTTACTCATCCCCAACCATCTGCTTATGGTCATTGTTGAGACAGGATATGGGGTAGATGGATCCTTGGTCTTATATCCACATCTGTCAGTGTTTTCTCTTCCTGTTTTCCCTCTAATCAACTCCCCTCTCCCCTTAAAAATGTTTCCCTCCATTCTTTCTTATTCCTTCCTCGTTTTCTGCCTGCACTTCCAGTCTCTCACTCCAGTTAGTCCAGAGTCACTCTCAGACCCCTACTTGCAGTAAAACTGAAAACAAACCATCATGAAAACCACAACCTCAATGCAGCATTAGTTCTTTCATCTCCTCCACTGATCACTGGAAAATGGAAAAGCTGTTAGTTTTCCTTCCCTCTTGTCGGCAGGACAGGGAGTATTAAGGACTGGGTAAGTAGATATTAAAGTAAATAGTCACTCCTTTCTAGGGCCAAGAGGAGGCAGTCAGGACAGCAAATAAAAGGAAGGGAATTTCAATGTCATGAGAAGGAAGGCTCTAGGGATACCCAGATCCTAGAAGGTTATAGGTGTGAGGTTATGCCTAGAAGTTGAGTGAGCTCTCAGGAGTGACTT
Organism: Jacana jacana; assembly: GCA_013400555.1. NCBI lineage: Eukaryota > Metazoa > Chordata > Aves > Charadriiformes > Jacanidae > Jacana > Jacana jacana. The sequence continues at coordinate 272,260 of VZTM01028827.1, forward strand.
GTGCATGAAATATAAATTATGCCAGAAGGATCTGAAAAATATCTTGGACTTTATATTCAGTGAACTTATTTGGAAATAGAAGAAACAGAGTAAGAATGGAAATTGTATTTAGAAGTTTCATGGTCTTTCTCTTTAGGTTTCTGACTGCTCAACCAAATCAGAAACCCTCTTCCTTTTGGCACAATGCATACTATTAAAATCAAACCTTCTTTCCCATCAAGAAGTTCTAGGAGTTTGTGAAAATCATGTTTTGAGTGATAATTCTGTAGTTCCAGCAAACGTTCAGCTCCTCTGTGGAGGACATGGTTGGTGCTCTTGGAGAAAGTGGAGGCTGAGTCACAGTGACCACCTGGGAGATGAGAGTGATTATGGTCTAGGAAAGGAGGCAGACAAGTAGGAAGGAAGGAAGGATTGGTTGAAATATGAGAAATAGTAACTATGAAATAGTTTGAGGAAGAGAAGGCTGAGGGGAGACCTCGTCTCTACAAGTACTTGAAAGGACATTGTATTGAGTTTGGTGCTGGTCTCTTCTCACAGGTAATTAGCCATGGAATGAGAGGGAATGGCTTCAAGCTGCAACAGGGTAGGTTTAGTCTGGACATTAGGAAAAAATTCCTCACAGAAAGAGTGGTCAGACACTGGAATGGGCTGCCCAGGGAGGTGGTGGAGTTGCCATCCCAGACTGTGTTGAAGAGTCAATTAGATGTGGTGTTTGGGGATATGGTGTAGGGGAGAACTCTGTAGAGTAGGGCAGATGGTTGGACTCGATAATCCCAAGGGTCTCTTCCAACCTGAATGATTCTATGATTCTATGATGGTATTCTGTGTCTATGAAGAATTCTAAGCAATGTGAAGCAGGAAATCAAGGGGCAAGAAATAAAATGTAATTATATGATAAGAAAATCAAGGTGAGAAATTTTCAGATCACCTCAGGATGTGCAAAAACTCCAAAATTACTTTCAAATTCTGTTATGTTCCCTAATGGCCAGTGTTCTCAAGAAATGGCAAAGAAGTTGCAAGTGAAATGTGGGATTTGGAGACCCTCAACCTCAGTCATTTGCATTTTTTGTTGTGAATAGCTGGTGTTGCAGCATGTTCAGGTGTGCAAATGTAGAAATTATTATTTCTTTTCCTGTTCAAGTGTGAGCATGGGCTGGTGAAGGGTTGAAAGGTTAGACTGCTGTTGATCTTCCTGTTCTCTGGAGATAGTTCAGATTCATCAACTTTCTGCGGTAACATACTGGAGTAGTTCAGGGCAAGCCATAATGTTTGGAAAGGATGACTGTGAAAGGAAAACACTATCCATTTGTCTGGCTGCATGTAGATAATAGGAGGAAAGGCAGTGTGCAGCTATCAAATGCTTTCTTTTTCCATAGAGCTATGGTGATATGCAACAAGACCATGAATGCCATGTACCCTACTGTTTTGAAAGATGCTTGCCATGAGGTCAAGGCATTCAGGTCATTGGGGATCTCCCCTAGAGAATATGCTTCCCCTCTAAGTATCCCCCCCAGAGGGGACACAGAACATCCTACAAAACAGAAAACAAACTGGAAACACCACTCTGGAAACTGTACAGTGCACCAGGGTCCCAACCCAGCCTAATGCATTGAGGCCACTGAGAAATTCTCCAGCTATTCTGCAGCTTGACAGTGAATAACTTCTCATCACTGTCCTTGGCCACAAGTTGCTCTGGCTCTGGAGACAGGTTGAGGAGTGGCAATGGAGAGTTCCTGCTCTCTGGGAGTCATGAGCATGTCTGAAGTGAGATGGGCTGGTACTACCCCATCTGTTCTTGATGGGCGTGCATTGACACTGCAGTAGACAAGAGCAAGGACCGGTGACAGTGAGAGCAGAGAGGCAAAGGGCTGAAGAAAGAAACATGCAGAGGAAGAACCTGCGCCACTATCACCAGGACTGCTTGTTTGGCATTCTTTGCTAAGCTCCTAAATATAAGTTAACAAACTATAATATATGATGTTAACTCCGTATAGTTCCTGATAGTTGTAAAAGATTTCCTCCTAGCCCCTGTGTGTGTGTGTGTATTGGGGAAAGTGCTTGGGCTGAACTCTTGTCTGGCTGCAGCTTTGCCACTGAAGGCAGTAGGGCCAGCATTTCCACCTCTAACCAATTATTTTTGACCTAGAGCAGGAAGGCTTGGACCATAGCTCCTTAATGGACAAGCGCATTATAGTATTACAGACAAAGCTCGCAGAGCATCCTGGCGGGGGGCCAGCCCACACTCTCCCCCTCCACCCCCATTAAGCACGTTTCACAACCTGTACATGCTCCCTGCTACTATTTTCCCTCTCTGTTTCCTGCCTCAAATTGACTCAATATTCCCCAGGACACGTGGCTACACCAGCCCTGCACTACCAATTGCATAGCCCTGGACTGCAAGGCATGGAGCATGGAGCATGGAGCCCATGTCATTCAGATCTTTTTAGATAACTTCCAAGTGGAAAACAGTTCCTATATATTCTTTACAATTACAGGAATTTCCAGAGTTCCTGTCTTAAGGTTAGTGTCGTCACCACCGCCTCTTGAAAGACGTGAGTCAGCCCAACTTGAATTTGGAATAACATTGCCCTGATGATGCTAGGAAATGATAGCCGCCCTAAAATAAAGGATAGGTGATGAGAAGAATATTGTGCCTGATGTTAATCACTCTCAAAAATGGTCACCGTCGGGGAAAGGATGTCTTCTTCTTGCTCCTAGTGCTGGTGCAACTGCCAAATACTACCTCAGTAAACAGGAGTGTGACTGAGACTGCCAGTGGCTTTGCCAAGAGGAGTGCTTAGAGAATGGGATAGGATGTTACAGGAGGGGAAGATTGCAATGGCTCCTGGCGTCACACAGGAGGGGATGGAAGGGAGGAGCCGAGACGATGAGTGGACAGAAGATGAGTATTTTTCCAACTGTTTGAGGCTCTTCCACTGGTATTTGTCACTGTACTACAATAACTGCAAATTGCAGAAGTGCCTCCAGGATGGGGAATAAGGTGATTCTGGACACAGGCTGGGTCTAGAGCTTTTACTTAGGACTGTCTATCATAAAGAGTAAAATCTGCCCTTTGAATAAGGAGGCAAATCCTTTACCTCAGCTCCTATGCTCTGTTATAAATCACTGGGGAGACAACAAAACCACTTTTATTCTGAGATCAGTAGTTTCATAGGCAGGACTTCGCTTGGAACTGGTTTTGTAGCTTGATTTCAGTGAAATACATCAAGATGACATGAAGTACACTCTTACCCTGGAAACTTTTCCCCATCAATAGTTATAAATATACCACGCTATTGTGCTTGGCATGCTGTATGCTAATAGAGGTGAGGGCTCTGAAACTCATTAGGAAAGGGAGCGGGCTGTGGAGCAGAGTAAGGACAGTGTGAAGCTAAGGTTGATAACCATGGCCTTGTCCAGAATAGGCCATGGGAGTTTTCTTATCTCACTTTGGCAGGAGGTGCTGCTAGCTTCCTGTGCGAAATCAGGAGCATATGCTGCTTTCCTCTTGTTGTTTGGCTTCCTCCGCTACACAAGACGGTTCCCAGCACTGTGATTATCTTTGCATCTTCAAACATGGCACACTCTGCTTCCTTAAGGGCTTGATGTATTCTTGAGAAGCGGGCAGGTTCCCCTCCCCCAGGCCACTTTTCCAGGGCCCCCGCCGGTGCCAGCTCTACACATCACAGACCTTTTATAAAGCTGAACTTCTGGTTGCATAAACCTCCCCCCAGCCCTGCCAAAGATGTGTAAACCCCCAAAGCAGAGGACAGCCAGCAGGTCTGCTGGCCAGGCAGGGGTGCTGCCGCCTTCCCTGAGCCCCGGCCCCAGCCCCGGCTGAGCTGCTCTCACTCCTCCTTCCCCCACCGCACTGGGCTTCTCTGGAAACCCACAGGAGAACTAATGGCTTCTGTTTTTTTAAAAAGGAATAGCCTATTTCTGAGGCAAGGCTCGTGACTCAAAAGGATGGAGGGTGGCTGTGCATGCGTGTGTGTGTGTGCATAGGCAGGCAACGTACATGCGAGTGAGCACGCATTGCAGACACAAAAAAAACACTTCAGGGGTGAGGAACCTGATTGCTCTGCTTCTCCCAGCGCTGGATTAAGGCAGTAGAGTCTGATCACCTTGCTCTGAGATCACATCATGTTTACAAACACATTTCTGTACACACATCCCCCCCCTTAGCATTTATTATATGAGCTCTCTACATGTGCATGGTTGTACCCACAAAGTAAGAACGGAAAGGATCTGCAGGGAAACAGGTCTAAGAAGTGCTTAGAAACACGCTGGCAGATATTAGCTTGTTTATCAGCCCCTGTGCACACAGTGTGCTTTTTCTTTAACCTGGTGGTAACCCTGCTGTGAGCTTTCCTGAAGATGTCAAGCAAGGAGGCTCATCCCACAAGAAAACATTTCAGGAATTCGCACACTCCGGAGATATCTGGAGTAAGATTCAGATATCCAAAATTCAGTGGGATTTCCCTGCAAACACGGGCAATTCTTGCTACAAATAGGATATCCTTGCTATTTTATTGAGTGGATAGTTTCAAGTAACTTGTAGCTTCTCTAAAAAGCATAAAAATGTGTATCTGATGTTATCTGAGGACACATGCAACAAAACGTCAATTGAATTAACGGGAAGATGATTGTGTATTTTGGTCCCAGCCAGAGTAAATTTTCATATTTTCGTTTTACTGTCTTTCCAAGCATCTGTACTTAACACAAACATTTGGTTTGATGACTACATCTAAGTTCAGCGAAGGCTTTTCTCTTTCTATTACAAAATGCCTGTTGTTATGAGCAGAAGTCAGGTTAGGAGGCAGGATTCTTAATTACTCCCCACTTGTCCCTTCCTCATCTCTACCCAATGCTCTTGGCTTAAGCAGTGGTTTCAGGTAACACCACTGGCAGCAGCAAGAGGAAGGACAGCTGAGTACTAACCCCAGTAACCAGCCTAAGAGACTGGAGGTGGCTCCTGTCCTCTGTCCTTAAGATGTGTTAGTGTATTTGAGGTTAAAGTGAAAGCATTTGGCAGCTGAGAAGAGAAAGCATCTAGTTCTGCATCCAAAGGGATGACTCTGAGTCTTGTCCAAGACTTTGCCTGCAGCCGCACTGCAACTGATTTGCAAGCGTTTGCTGATCCAGCAGCCTGTGGAGCCGGAGTGGCGCGTACGACAGCACTCACAGCTCCTGCTGTGTATTGTGGGCTGTCGGATAACGTATCCTCAGCTTGATTGTGACTCCTTTTTTATTAAAACTGTGGACAACAGCCATGAAGTGCACTCAATTTTCTACTATAATTGCATGAACATTGAAATAGTCAGTTTGGAGATAGTATGGTATATGAAGTCAGAAGAGTCCACGTATGTGCCTCCAGGGCTAATATTTAATCTAGTGTTTTACATGTGTTTTCCTTGTTATTGTGATGTTATTGTAATTATGATGGTGGTTTGTATTATGGTATTACTGAGTAATCAGCACCCCATTGTGCTAAGCATCAACAAAGACGGAACACTGTCCTCATCCCTAAGACATTGCAACCTAAATATATATACAGTCTTTTTCAAGCAATTATGAGAAATAGTATAATAAAACTAAGCCTGGAGGCTCCAGAGCTGCAAGAAAAGAGATTGGGGATGCTTTTCAGATATGCATAAACAGTTTCTGAATATGCATTGTCATTTCTTTCTGTCCATTACCAGAATATGTGTCTCTCTTTTATAGTAAAGAACAAAAATTTTCAATGTCATAACAAAAGAAAACCAAATCCATCAATTCATTCTCCGAGGAAAGGGGAAAAAAAATTAAAATAACATTTTAATATGGGTGAAATGAGATTTTGGAGTCTTTGTCTTCCTGTACACATATTGCCCAAATACCACAAGTCATGAGGACGTGCTTTTCATACTGCTGTTTGTGTGCCTATACTACAGGCATCATGAAAAAAGTTCTGATATCTGCTACAGCATGGAAATGTTCTCTACTTGCCAACATTATCATGTCTTCTGTGTTCTAGTCTTGTTACAAAAATGACTTCCTAAAGCATTTAATGTGTAAAATAAATGGCATTTCCCTTTCTGAACAAGTTTTTACCTTTTCTCTCCCATCTGAATGCATCAACTGACTTAATGCAGCTGTCTTTCCCCCACCTCCAACAATCATGTATTAGAAGCTGGCTTTTAAACCATTACCTGGAGGCAATGGTTGTGTAGATAGGGCTTTCTTGCCATGCCATTGTTCCTTCTTATTTCTGCATAAATAACAGTGACCTGCTTCTGTATTTTTTGGCTGTTTCAGCTCATTGAGCTTCTCAATGCATTTTAACAAATTTGGGCAGACAATCATGTATCTGTGATAATGATTGTAGCCCAATTTAGTTAACGTATCATCATTTCTTTAAGCTGTAATATCTCCTAAGGCACTGGACAGTTTGATGCAAAGCTGTGCAATTAAAAACAAGTATGTAAAGTTTGTATACCATTGATATTATAAAAAACACAAAGTTTAAGCAAACTACACAGTGAGCTGAAGGGAAATGAATCTTATTCTTCGGTCAGGATTGCATCACAGTCATCGTTATCCAGTCATCAGGCTTTAAGGGTCATTTCTCCAAGCAACTGATATACATATCAGAACTATTTGATTACAGATACTACAGTTGTTATCTTTCAGATTCATGGAGGACCAAAAGAACATATCATATTTGCAAGAGCTTGACCCTCCTGAAGGGTTAAGCTCTACTGTTGATGCTGGAATTGAACAAGCAACAAGTAAATTTTGGATCAAAAGTAAAACTATATATCTTCAAAGAATAATAGGGATAGACAGCATTTAAGAAGCCTTCAAGAAGCATTCCAATGCATTTATTTCCATGTGTACCAAATTAGGCTCTGGGAAACAAATTAGCTCTACGATGACCACACCTGAATGTTCTGATTACAAGCCAATTTGTTGCGTAAGGCAAGAAATTTTTTTTCCCTCGGATTTCCATTCATTAACGTGACTTTGATTTTTTTTCCCAGATTAAATGAACATTTAAATCTCTTTGGCAATTAGGCATAGTTTTGTTTAACTATGTTTTTCTAATATGCAGGCTTATGGTTATATTTACTGTGTCTTTATAATCATTGAACCCCAGTATTGATGTTTTGCCATTTTATGAACTGAAGAAAACATTCAGAACTGAGAACTTGCGTCATTTTTCAAGATAACAAAATGAACCTGCACATTGTAAAATGGTATCAAATAGCTTATAGAATGGATCTTGAAACCGATATAACTTCTCCTGAAATTAAGGCTGAAAATAGTATGAACTCATGTTTGAAGCTAAGCCTGAATCATGACAATGTCTGAAAACAGGAGCATTGGAAATGGAATGTGGGTTTTGCACAGCCCTATAATTAGGTTCAGAACGTAAATTCTGACCTCCCAGACACAGTGGGTTAACTGTTAACACTGACTCCAGAGAGCTAATATCCAGAGATTGGCTGTGAAAGTGGATTCAGTCATCAGGCTCTGAACCTCAAGATTTTATGAAAAGTAACTATGCCTGCCTGCTCATCACAGCACCTGCAGTTTCCCTGACTGGTCACTGTGTCCAGCAGAATTATTTTGTCTTGGGTATTGCAAGTTTCAGTCTATCACCACATCAATAAAACTTTATTTTTTGTTGTCTTCAGGCATGGCTTTTGCTCTTCCACCGATGGATCTTTCATCCTGAAAGCTGGCAACAACATAGGAAACAGGATCCAAACCATCACTGAGCGAACGGCTGTAATAGAGGGAAAAAATAAGGTATGATTCCTAGGAACAGATACTCTTTTCTGTGTGACAGCTTGTGTTGAAAAGGGACTGTAAAACGTTGTTGAGGTTACAGTATAGGAGCCAGAATTTTTATGTTGTTTAGATTTGAAGAGCTGCATACATGCAATTCACTTCCATACTTGGTATTTATCTGCTGAGGTGTATAGATGTATTTATTTCCACATGCAGTCATATTAAGGTAAGTGACATGCCAAGAGAGTATATCAATGGAATTCAGCTTATCTACAGGTCTGTAGTATCTCGGGGCATCTCAGGAGCACAGGGGCAGGGTTCCAGGCCATCTTTGCTTCATTTTGTGACATTGCACAATTTCCTGTTGTTTTTCCTATGAGAATTAAGCAATTTACTCTTATTAGAGGATTTATTCACAGATGTGGCCCTAAATTGTTAGATGACCAGGTCCTTTCTTGCAATAAAAAATTTAAAGGGACAAATGAATTCAGATTACAGAAGCAAAGAGAAATCTCAGTCAGAGTTATCATGGTGGGATTCACCCCAGCTCCATTAACCACCTGAATAAGTGTTTAGTCCAAGTCAAGCATCCCTTTATGGGCCATGGGGGGATGCAGGCACTTCTGAAGGACGAGTAGGCCTGTCATGCATTGGTGTCTAATGTGGGAGAGAAAGCCAATGAGAATAATTTGCCAAGGGCCATGAAGGATTCTTCATCAATTAAATCCTTTAAATCAAAATGTTTTCCTAAAGGATCCCCTAGATTCTCCCTGGGTTATTCATGAGGCTGATTTGGTGTGGTTGCGTAGCCAGTGCTATGGAGGAGCTCAGGCAAAGATGGACACCATGTCACTCTCACAGCATCTGGTTTCACATATTAGTTTTATTGGTGGCAGTAATGGCTGAAGAGATTATAAATTTTAAAGCCTACCTTCTAAGGACACTGAAAAGCTTTTTGTAATTCTAAGGTCGCTGGGGATATAGGTCTCCTTTCCTTGACAACTGCCTTCAATATTCTGCATGTGAAAGTGGACATAAACTGTAATTTACTCTCACGTTAGGGCCCTTTCACACACCGCAGAATCAACAGGGCTCTGCACGTAGCCCTGGGACTGCATTTTCTCCTTCTGTTGTATTATTTAGAAAGTACCACAGGTGCTCGTGGCACCGTTCCAGCACATGGGAACAGGCTGGATCCCAGTGAGGCATTTGCTCTATTTAGCTGGCCACCTCTAAGTGCTTAAAGATCAAGAATGAGATGGGAGAAAACAGCTTCCTAGGGGAGAGTTTCATAGGGAAGCACATGAAAAATGAGACATAAGGAGGAATTTGAAGGAGGAAAGGGAAATCATTTCAGGCACAGGAAGACACAGTCTATTCCAAAGGGGGAATGATGAACAAAAGATGATGAGAACCAGTTCTTTTCGAGAAGACTTCTGGCCATGCTGTGGGTGAAGTCCTATCTGCTCACAGGGTGCAGAAGGATCTGTGTAACGACTAGACCTCATTCTCCTTATGTGCCATGCGTTTTGGAGTCAGCGGAAGAGGAGTGGCTGAAATGTCAAAGCAAGTTCCAGTCAACAAATAAGTTCCTCCCCAGAGGAAAAAGTTAATAACGGGTCCTTGTGGCAGAACTGCAGGTTTCACTTGAAGTCTTTGGCAAGCAGCCCTTTTATCAAACTGTGCCCAGAAATGAATCAAGGAATGGTCTTTGCATGTGTTACATGGAAAGTTTTGCAGTGAAACTTTGTGGTTCTCCTTGGTATTCCTTGTCTTCATGCTGTTTAGTTCGACTAAGAAAGGTCTACCTTACATTGCTTAATTCTTCCTGGCCCCTATGGGAAAGTGGTGGTTAGTGAAACAATCTCTTTGTTCAACTTTCTCACATATTTTCTAAGGTTTCTTCATTTCTGCTGTGCTTCCATAGCTTTTGAAGCACAGCTGGCTTGCTATTGTAAGTAGAAAATGCTCTGTAAGCTGGGGTTCCTAACCAAGCTGTGAGTTGCATGATTTGTGCACACACAGCTGCTCTAGAGCATCCAGGTTGTTTTGTTTGCTTTTTTTTTTTACCGTGGGAATCCATAGATTTTCCCTCTTTGCAGTCCAAGAGCCATTCTTGGTCTCCCAGAGCAAGCTCAAAGGGACTCAGTTCAGACAAAACTCTTCCTCAGCTGCTGGGAGGAAGAGTATTGCGGCTATTGTAAGATTGTTAATAGCACTGAGCTCTCTGAATGCAGCATGCCATCACAAGTGTCTGGCTCTGATGGACTGCTACTGTGAGCATTTCTGCTACTGCAAACAGCTATGAAGAGCTCTCTGAGGCACTTCCACACCAATGGAGTCCTGCTATCTAAACAGTGTCTACCCCACTTCCACATCCAAACATGGTAAAAACAATCTCAAAGCTCAATGGAAACAACAAAGACATAGGAGACAAAGCAGTAGGAAATGGATGAAGAAACTCAAGAAGTTGCACATTTGGGTTAGCATGAAAGGAGAAATGGGGGTGACTACAGGATGAGATTATTGTAATCAAGGGAAGAGATGCACAAGGAACAGTCAAAAGGTTTCTTTCAGCAACCAAGGTAGCTGTTTTCACCTTGCTCAAAGACATTGTGCCAGTTCCACCCATTTCCTGTATGTGCAACATCTGAGTCCCTCCAGTTTGGCTTTTCACTGTGGTAGGTTGATTGGTTGTTTGTTTGTCTGTGGTTATCAAGGTAGCCACAAGTATTTATTTAAAGTTAGAAAAACCTCAAACCCTGTATCTGTATGGTTAAAGTAATGCAGGAAGCCTGCGCTACATAATTCTTCTGGTGACAGAGAAACCGTGACAACAACAGTGTTTTGGTAACATTTCCGTTGAAGCCTCTCTAAACAGACATTGAAAAACTCAAGTGGTATAATGGAAGAACTTTGTAGCATAAGCTATAATACTTCATACTTTAATTCTCATTTTGTTGGACATTTCAGTGACTTCCTACAAAGTTGGGCTATTCTTAGGCTTATCATGTAAACAAGTCACAGACACTCTCCTGTCATTTAGCTGCTAAAAACCATCACTTCTCACTGTTCCATCTAAAACTAAGTGCTATGTATAACTCAGGGCTAATGCCGATCGTTATTATCCTTAGCATGAGCAATGTTCATTAGAATGTAAATCTGCAAATGACCTTCAGTAATGAGGTGCAAAGAGCAGGTGTATTCACTGGTATCAGCACATATCTGGTTTATGTTCTCTCCTGTATGTGCAAGCTTTGGAAGAAGAAGTCTGTACTCCTTATATGGGGGTACAAGGGATAGGGAGCTGCAGGAGATGTGGACAAAGATCCTGGGTATGGAGAATGCACAGAGGGTGAGTTCAGATGAGAGAAATTAGAAGGTGTTGGCCAAGAAGAAAGGATGATAAATCCAAGGGAAGGATACAGAAGACTGGAGGGCAGTTGAATGCAGGGAAAAGTTGGAAGGTGTGGAACCAAACCCCCTTGTTATGGAAAATAACCTACTAGAGCCACATTCTTGAGAACCTGAAATGGGACAGAAAGTCCCTGCCTGTCCCAACCCTCTGCTACTAGCCAATGCTGGGGTCCCATCTACAATAACAGGTACCGTAAGAGCTGTGTCTGTGCATAAAGAACAGTAATGCATGAAGTTGTTGTTTATCATTCATATCTATGTGTATGTAGATATATATATGTGTATGGCCTTGTTTTCCACTGCATGAGTACCTTACTGACACAAGTTTTCAGTGGTCCTATCCCTTGTGATTGATGAAGCTACTTGACTTCAGGGAAAATGGACAGTAACGACCGCGTAACAAGATTCTGCAAGAGCAAACCTAGGCTCGCTCTTGTCCATCTCTGTTTTGGTTGGCAATGATGGGTCAGCCTGGCATGTGCTGATGGTGGGTAGTATTATAAACTGACTGTCCAACATATAGGTGCAGTGCAAGACAGTTAGAAGACTCAATACCTCTTGGACATGACCAGTAAGTTGTGGCAATACAAAACTGGATGGGTCCATTTCTCCTGCATCTTCTATGCCAACCTCTAAACCTCTAGCTCTCTTTCATGTCCGCTCATTACTGATGAGACAAGGAAGCATGTGTTGTGTCTGCTCTCATTCCCTACATATGCCAGCTGTCTGGCCAGTACATCTGTGCTGATTGGCCATCTGGAACCCAAAGCAGAAGAGAAAGCTGATTAGCTCACTACACCACCACTTATTTTGGTCTTTCTCCTCTGCTCCACAGCTGGTTTTCACAAAATGCATGAGATCGTATGACCTTTGAGTTGTCTGCCAATTTTGTTTGAAATTGGACAATGGATTCAAAGATTAGTGAGGGGAGGACACTGGCAGACAGATGGACAGGCTGGCAGACAGATGGACAGACAGACAGTGTGATCTCCCTAGGAAGCCAGGCTAAAGATAGCAGTGGGAGCATAGCTTGCCTCTCTTTCAGCACATTGTAACTCCTACTGGGGCCTTCCTGAGTGCTACTAGAATCGCTGTCAGCACTTTTAAGGAGATTGCTGGGAGGTGCCAGCTGAGCTGAGCCTTTGGTGAGATTAAAACCAACAGAACTTGGCACCTGCCTCTGCCGAGATGCTGCTCCCTCCAGCTCCTGAGGTCAATCCCCTCCCTTAGTGCGTGAGGGAGGCGTGAATCAAGCACTGCCTCTCTCTGCCTGTGGCTGGGGAAGGAGAGCAGGGGATGCCCATGGTATAGTTGTCTGTAGCATGGTCTCCTCACCAATAAGCTGGCTGTGTTGAGTCTCGTGGCCTGTTTGAGCTGGACAACACAGGATGCAGAGGGAAACCACAGCTCTAACAGCAACGACTTGTCTGTCTCCCGCCTGTGGTCATGCTCTGCTACTGAAGATATTTTGGTCTGTCTTCTGTGGTGGTCCCGAAAGTAAAGCCTGTTGTGCAGATGTTTTGCACTGATGCTTCTTGCCAGCATGTGAGGCATGCAAATAGTATGTCTTTGGCATAAGCAGAACAAGCCAATGCTGCCAATATTTCAACATGGGTCTTCCTAAATAATATTCCTTTAGCCAGAAGATTTATCCAAGGGGATGAGAGCATATTCTCATTTATTTAAATTTGGGTTTTTAAACAAATGCATTTTCTTAAAAGCATAATGAGGAGAGAATCCACAATATTTTGCAGACATGCACTAACCTGCTCAATACTGAAAGGACAGTAGTTTGGTTTTTAGATTGATTTAAATGTATGGGCTATTTAGAGAAGTTTGCACAGCAATCTCTGGATGGAGCATGTTTATGCCAGTGTCTGCAGAGGCCTGATAGGAGTCAGGAAAAAGTCAAATTACCTACCATTTTCTGAAATCTCCTCTTGCTTCTCTGATATCAGCTGGAGCAGTGGGAATTCCCTGTCTAAGCTACTTTGAGACAACAGAAACTCAGGCAGGCCTTCCAGGGGTAAGATCAACTCACTCTGACACCATGAACAGAGATCATGCCAGTTGCTTTGCACTCTTTTTTTACCCCCAGTTTTCTCATCAGTTTCTACCATGAACAAATCTGTAAATTCCTCTTCCATCTCTCAGGATTTCTGCTTTATGACTCTTTTATTTGCTGGCAGAAGCAGCAGCAGTATAGGATTTACTTCCCTTAACCCTGGCTTTGAGATGAGGCTGTAGCATGGCACTTCAGCTGAGATGATGGGTGCAGAAAGGAGAAATAAAAGGTCAAAGCTTGGGTGGTAAATGGAATTTGTGGACAAATGGTTCTCAAGATGCCAAGCATGCCAGGAAGGATTTGCCCTGTTCTGTCTGATCATGGCAGCTGGATTCACATTTTCTGTGTATAACACGATTGCAAATCCTCAGCCTGAGGCTCTTTGTTGTGAAGCCAGACAAAACAAGGTGGCAAGAATTTTTCCTCTTGCTCCTTTTGCAGCAGAAATTGTATAGAGGAACCATGTAGCACAGACTAATCTCAAACAGCCATGGTTGCTCAATAAACAGCAACATGCCAGGCTCAGTTTTGTACATACTGCTTCTCTGGTGGGTTTTGGCTGTCATCCATAATGCAGAACACAGACTGCACCACTGGAGGGCTCACAAACTGTTTAAAGAGATGTTATCTTATCCTTATGACTAATTTATAAATGAAAAGATTTACACAGGGATGTGTTGTCTCTAAAATATTCTATTCTCTTGTATCCCAGGGGTCTCTTCCAACCTAAATGATTCTATGATTCTATGATTCTATGAAAGGCAGTCTTGCTTTTTCCTAGACAATATGACTTTCTCTGCCTTAATCAAGTAAACATACCAATGACTGCTCGCTGGCACTAAGGCCATAATGTGTTAATAATAGTTATCTCCCTTATTCTCCAAAAGATGCTGGTTACGTGGAAGTTGCCTGTTGGGAGTGATCCTTGGCTGGTGCTCGAAGAGTATTTGGGACAACACGAGTTGGTCAAAACCAAAACAATTCCAGGGAAAATCATCCAGTTTAAATTACTGAATTTCAGTGCCAAGGGATGTTCTCTAGGGTCATTTAATATGCAAGAGAATGCATAATCTGTAACCCCTCTAGTCAGTAACTACAGTCTTAGTGCTTAAGTGTAACTGTATGCACAATCCTCAGTGTAATAATAATAATAATCACATCATAATCATCTGGAGCATTAAATTTTGGATTGCGTGAACAATTTTTCATTAAACTTTAATATCTGATAATGTTGGGACACAATTTAGTTTGATACTACATAAGAACTTCCAAACCATTGGACTAATTGTGGGAAAAATAATTGACATGAATCTTTGAGTCTCAGAAATGTGCCTGTTCTGGACATAGTAGAATAAAGACAGGTGCCCTGGAGTCAGAGAGCAGGAGCTTCATTCTCCCTCACGATGCATTTTAGGGCACTGTTCCTACCTGGAAAAAGTTGTTATGAGGTAATGTCAATAAACATAAAAAATGCTAATTTTGAGGCAGAAAGTCTGGGATGGCAGAAGCAGTGTTTAACCACCCACATTAGTCCTCTGGCAGATGTTATGGGACTTCCTTCTATTCTGAGTTAGTGTTGACAAAATGGCTGCAGGAATCCTGCTGCCAGGCCCTGAGTCCACATGTTACAAAATAATGTTTAAAATCTGGAAGGAATTCAAAGAGAATGACAAAATATAGACAGGGCTGGACCCATGCTTTATAATTAGGTATTAGTAGCGTTGAGCCTACTGAACTTAGCAAAACAGGATGATTTTTTTTAAGGGCTGTAATTATCTATCTGGCATAACTGAGCTCTTTCATCTCACAGAAAAGCCAAAAAGGCAGGTTAGAAAAATTGTAGCTGGAAATGAGATGTAGTTTGTTAGCATTTAGGATGCTGACCATTGAGACAGCTCAACAGGGTAGATGTGCTGTTAGCATCACTTGTAGTCTCGAACTTGCCATAGGGCAGTTTTCCAAAACAAACAAGCCAAAATCAAACAGCTTGAATCTACTGTATTTGCTCAAGGAGTNAAGGAGTTTGGGTATAGCCCTGAAGTCTCTGAACAAGAGGCATAGAAGCTGTGCAAATGTTCAGCCAGACAAATGTTTATGTAGAAATGTAGATAACTGGTCCTTATTTATTACTGACTCACCTTTTTGTGCTTGTCTCTGTACTCCAGGAGTCAGGCAGACTTAAAAGAGTGTATTAATTGCACAAAAATAATTTTGAAGGTTTTTAGATAAGCCAACTAATCCCAAACAACAGGAATCTGCGGCCACAAAATTTCCTTCCGTCACTGTCTCAGCTCTGCTTGTAACTCCAGCCAATACATGTTTTACAGAAGTAAAATGGAGACAGAAAAACAAAATAAAGCTACTAAGTTGTATCTAAGAGCACGTCCCACTGCTGAGCTCCATGTGTGTGCCCCATGTCTCAGCTCCATATCAGAATGACACTTGAGTTGTTTCTGCATAACTTTCTTCTTTCACTTAGTGCCCAAGCCATTAGACCATGGCTTTCCATCACCATGAAGGTATAAGTCTTATTATTACAGCGATATTTTTAATTTTTCTAAAGGTACATCAAGTGTTGTTGATCCTTGGCCCTCCAAGGTCTCATCTTGCCAGTCATATCATTTTGTGAAAGTATTTAGTGTGCTGAACCTCTTAATATGGTGATAGAATATGATGTAGAGAAAACAAAGTTATTATTATTTAGTAATAGAAATATTAAGTCCAAGAAGAGAAAATATTCCAAAAGAGGATGACTGAACATCTCTTTTGCCCTTGTCTTTTCTCACCTGATGTTTACTTGAGAAAATGAAAGAGAAATAAAATGCATTTAATGCCAAACAGAGCTAGTATTTTCCCAGTATTATCCCAGTGCCTGAGGCTTTCCTCACTTATTCCCTTTGCAGTCTGGCCACCCTAAGGTTGCTCATCTCCTTGGGTGAACCATGTTGTGTCACGTTTCATGTTTTGTAGCTTATCTTTACATCAGCAGCAAGAGAGAAATCAATCTGAAAGATGCGGTCAAAGATTATTTGTTCTGTTAATATAAGAGTTTCCCAAGGAGCTTGTTTTCTGCTATTCTTCCGTTCTTTCTAAAACTGTATATGGTGATACCTCCTTTAAATGGCTCCAGTGCTGCCTGTCACGGAATGGAGAGACTGAATCTTGGGACTGTCAATCGTGACTTAGGAAAAAGAGAAGGGAAACTGTAACAGAGCTCCTGATCCAATGAAAGCTAAAATCCTTCTTTCTTTTGCAGACTGCTAGCACTCTTGTTGTAGCTGAAGCCAAATCTTCTGGAATCTACAGCTGTGTGGCATCCAATAAAGTGGGAAAAGCTGAAAGAAATGTTAGCTTTATTGTAACAGGTAAGATCTAGTCCCCACTATAGAAAAATGTGTTTCCGGGTCCTGGGATTATAACTGTTAGGCTGTTGTGGCTTTTTCATATACCACCTGTAAACTGGTACCATGCTATTGGGTGATCCTGGAGGCTTTTTTCACGGCAGCTGGTCTGGATTTCTAAGAAAGACACCAAATTTGGTGAATGACTCATCCTTTCATCAAATATCCTACCATGACACAAATTGCTCACAAATATAGCAACCTGTAATTTCCCCTTTTAAATCACCTATCCTCTACAATCATTCCATACATGACATTTTACTGCATTTTCCTACACCAGTAAGCCAGTTTTGTGTGTGACACTGACGGTGTCTACAGCCTCATCCTGCTGCCAACCAGGAGATTTCATAATGTAGTTCATTGTTTGGGCTCACACAGTGTAGTCATAATTCTCCTTCATCAGACTGAGACCAAACTGCTGTGGTGGGGTAACAGCCTGTGTTTCATGTCAATGAAATAAATGTGTCCAGCATTTGCTGAACCAAAAAAAAGCATTGAGGGAACAAAAAAAACCCGAAAGCCCTAACAGCTGATGGATGTGAACAGGACACTGCAAAGTATTTCCTTCTGATGAGTCCAAAACCCAATACTTCAGGTCTCGTTTGACAGCTTGGGGCTAATTTATCTTATGTTGTTGGTCTGCTGGCACCATATGAAGCTATCTTGAATCACACGAAAGTAAGTGTAAGGGAAATCTAAGCAGGAGAAGGTGATCGCATGATCCTTTGTAGGAAGACAAGCTGCTACCCTCTGTAAAACAAGCCAGAAAGAACTCCAAAGAGCAGATGGAGACAAAGCCTGCCCTGTACAGGAAGAATTCCTTTCCATGGAGGCAATGTCCTCCAGGCCTTGTCCTGGGGATTAGAAAACAAATGTACTTCAGTGAAGCAGTTTTGGTGGTGCGAGTAGTCTCTTCTTTTGGCAGAAACTGTTGGGAAGGTGGTGGGAAGGCAGAGCTTGTCCCAGCAACCCTAGTCTGGCAGTGGCGTGTTCCATTCTTTCCAGGAAAGGGAGATCTGAGGAAGTAAGTGCAAGAAGGTATAGCAGAGAGGACCCAGTAAGAATAAGCCCTTTCTTAAATTACTGTAAATCACATTATTTCTGGGCTTGAAGTGCAAACTGTGTATGTGTTTTTGGGAGGTTTGAGAGTGGTATAATTTTATACCCTGTGCCTGAGGGCATGGGACAGGAAGTTCATGGTCTCTGCTATAGCTTTGCTTTCTTACAAACAGTTTTGGGGTGTTGTCACAATGACTTATTTCTAAAAGCAAATCTTTGTTCAGGGCACAAAATTATCTGTGGGACTTATATAAAAGCCATGTGGAGAGATGAATTCTGAAGACTCCTGGTCACTGATATAGAAACTGTCTCAGTAACAATACCTTTCTACCAAATTTATCTGGGGTAGCCCCCTTCCCTCCAGCCTGCCCCTTTCCCTACATTTTGGGCTGTTTTGCTGGCACACAGCAGGCCCATGGGTGTGTTTGCAATTACAGAGGGTGAAACAGGAACAGCTCTGCCTTATCTCCCTGGTTTCCCAATGTCACTAAGCGCATTTTATTTTGAGATTCCTGATGGTGCTTGGCAAAGATAAACAAAATCTTCCATCAGGAAACCTGGGAGCTATTTCCACAGGAAGCTTCAAATCACTAAAGTAAATAAAACCTTTTTACATTATTCCCAGCCATGTTATTTAGCTAGACTGAGTCTGTAACAATTGGTAAGAGGTGTCATATATTAAGGGTCTCATACCTTTTAAACAAATTATTCTGTTGGAATCCTGTGCTTTTTGCTTTTGTCCCTAGATTTTTCAGAAAAATAGTCTTTCTGCATAGAAGGCTCATCTAGGAAGAGCTCCAGACCTGACAACATGGAAGTAGTTGCAATTATATTATTCTGTTGGCATGTTATCCTTTTACGTTAAAAATAGCTCATTTGCCTCAGTCCCAGGGGATTTGTAGTTTCATCTTAAGAGTTTTGCTTGGCTCTTCGTAGCATTTGCTGAGTACTGGCATCTGGAAAAGCCAAAAATGTGCAGTATTTCAGACCTGTACCCTGGCTTTCCCGAAACGTATCAGAACAACTTGAGATGTGCTGTGAGCAAGATGCAGACATTTCTTTCATCCAAATACTTATTCATGATCAAACCTTTGGAGCCTTGATTAGATTTAAGTGTGTGTGAATTCAGTGCTGTTTAACAAAATTAAGCACAGGATTCACTTTGTCTAACTTAAGCCTTAAAGTTAGGTATCTAAGCCTAAGCTGGTCATGCAGGATCTCTTCATGATTAAATGTGAGGGATCAGGATGTCTGGAATTGGATTTATGTTAAGGCGATGGGTTGCATTGCCCTCTGGAGGTGCCTCTGTCACTCCATGGGCTGTAAACTTTAGCCCATACACAAACCAATTACATTCAAGTAGAAATCTGCATTTTGATGGCTTAGGCTAAATATGTTGTAAGCCCTGTAGGGAAAGGTTTATCTTAGTAGCACTTCCAGTCAACATGTTCTTAACTGAGACCAGAATCTGGAACCCTGCATCCTTGCATATCAAAAAGGATGTTGGTGATAGTCGCTCACAGATTAATTCACTAAATTTAGTTTTTCTTATAGTTTTGTTTGCTGGAGAGGGGAAAAAAGGGGATCCCAATGACGTATAAGAGGAATAAGTCAACACACAGGCTTTAATATCCAGTCTAATGTATTAGTGTCACTGCCTCCATTAGGCTGATCTTTAGAATACACAGCTGAACGGTGACAGGCACACACTTTGCTCTCACTGCAAGGGCCCAATGAGTTCAAGAGAAATCAGGCGTCTCTCTGGAAAGCACCTACAATCAGAAGGGCAAAGCATGAAAAGAGGATATTAAGGGGAGCAACTGATGCCAGAACTTTGTCTAAAAGGCAGTGGTGAGCAGGCTGTGTTTGTGGTTCCCCTGGGGAGGTGTGGGGATCAGTTTGCATTGTGGGGATTTAGGGAGAAGCTGTCTGATGGAATGGTCAACCAATGTAAAGGTTACAGAAAGAAGGTGGTAAGAGGGTTGGAACTTGATGATCTTTAAGGTCCTTTCTAACTCTGGCCATTCTATGATACCATTCACTGGAGATCTACTCTTTAAGTGCCTCTGCTGCTGTGACGTTAAACCTAAAGCAATGTTGGTAAGCATGGAACTGAATGAAAGATGACATTGAGATGTTCATGCTCTAAGAGACAAGAAAAGAAGGCATAATTCTCTCTTATGAAAGACAAAACCATTCTTATGGTTTTGAGTCAAGTTCACAGCCAAGTACCATAGCAATTAGCAGTGAAAGAACAATTGAAAATGGCCAAAGTCGGTGTCACTTTACCGAGAAGAAGGAAATGACTTTATCAGAATATTGGCTACAAATAAACACAGAGGGTTTGTATTCTAGGAATAAAACTTGGAAGTGCTTTCTCTCAGGAACTTTCACTGAGGCCAGTGGCGTAACTGTCCCTCACAGGAGGGATGAGCCCCAGGTGGAGGCAGTTCATGATGACACAGGTCTGCGTGGCTCCTCAGGTGGAGGAAGCTGCAGTAACCTTACAATGAACTGCAAACGTGTCTTTTTCAAGTATGAATATATACATCAGTGGCTAAATTATCCCTGCCTAAACTGTCTGACATGAGTAATCCTTGTATAAACTTAGGACTGAGCAAATTGTTAGTGCAATGATCCTTCATTGATCATTGACAGGACAAGGTGTAACAGCTGTAAATTGGAAGAAGGGAGATTTAGATTAGATACTAGGAAGAAATTCTTTACTGTGAGTGTGGTGAGGCACTGGAACAGGTTGCCTAAAGAAGTTGTGATGCCCCAGCCCTGAAAGTGTTCAAGGTGAGCACGAATGGGACTGTGAGCAACCTGCCCTAGTGGGAGGTGTCCCTGCCCATGGCAGCGGGGTTGGAACTCCATGATCTTTAGGGTCCCTTCCAACTCTAACCATTCTATGAATCTATGATCCTATGATTCATGCCTCTCAGGTGGAAATATTGTTCGCTTATGTTTAATACCAAGCAACCTGAATGGAGCAATCCTAGTGTTGCCCCCACACAGCTGGCCACCCAGGCCAGCAGATACTGTTTCTGCTTTCTTTTTGGGTGTCTGACAAACTTTAAATGCATGGCAGGCAAATATCTCTGTTCCAAGGGAAATCTCAGGTGTATAATCACAGATTGAGTAATTTCTCAGGATTTGAAACGTCTTTAAGAAAGAGACATAATTTGTCTGAATACTTACGAATAGCAAGAAAACAATATAGTCAAGCATGACGCTCTGCAGTATTTTTCTACTGTCCTGCTGAGACTGATTTTCTCTCATGCAGCTTACAGACTGGAACTGAGATCAGAATTTTCCTCCTTTTTCATAGTCCCACTGTGCTGTCTTTAAATAATTCTGCTTTTGGTACCTTGCCCCAGTCTGTCTTAACTTGGCATAACATTTATACAAACTCATTACTTCCAAGAGCAGCTTCAATTTACACCAACTGATGTCTGAGCCCAAGTGTCTCGCAGCTCCAAGACAAATTGTAAGAATTGCTGGAGCATAGAATTAGAGACTTCAGCAGGAAGACAACAACATTGATTAGTTCAAAGGCTTCCTGATAAAGGGGAAAATACAGGCCGTGTTCATTTTGGCTCATTCGTTTCATATAAACTAAAAAACGTTCTTGATTTTTGACAGATGTACCGAGTGGATTCCATATTAGTTTGGAAAAAATGCCCATTGAAGGAGAGAATCTGATCTTGTCCTGTTCGGCCAACAAGTTCCTGTACAAAGACATCGCTTGGATTTTACCGAGGACAGTCAACAATCAAACGAAAGTAAGAAGATCTCTCAACAAGGAGTACTCCATCACCCTCACTCTGACCATCAAGAATGTTTCCCTGGCACACTCGGGCACCTATGCCTGCCGAGCAAGGAACATATACACGGGGAAAGAAGTGCTTCAAAAGAAAGACGTTACAATCAGAGGTGAGCACTGCAACAAAAAGGCTGTTTACTCTCGGATCCTCAAATATAAAAGCACAAGGAGTGATTGTACAACACAAAGCAATGTAAAACATTAAAGGACTCATTAAACAGTCACAGGTGTCTCATATCATCTTGATTTTTTATTACTGTTGCTACCTTTCAGGCCCTGAGGTGGTGCACATTCCCCCCATGGGTTGGACGTAGGAGGAATAGCAAACAAAATCGTAACACGTGAGCTTCCAGTTGAGTTCAGACGGGTGTTTTCTGCTTTGACAAGGCACGTGGAAGCTGGGGTTTGGAAGATCCCCTGTGCTACATTTGCATGTTGTTATTTTTTCTCTTGCTGTCTCCTACTGAGCGATAAGGAAAACTTTGGATCAATCTTTTCTTCCACTTTGATATCGGCCTCGTCAAAACTGTCAAAGCTGAATAAACTGATTAACTTTAAAAACTGCTGTTTTCAGTCAACAATGGACATTTAATAAGTTAACTTGAATGTGCAGAATGAGCACAATTCAGTTTGAGATTGACTGGACTATATATTTTTTATTTTAATCTGATCTTGATGGACTTATAAATATTACCTGCTGAGCAAGTTCTAATGCTTATTTATTTGAAATTATTTTCTACACTAAAGTACATTAATCTTAAAAGTATCTTCTAAAGGAAGTATGCAGGGAAGAAATAAAAATGTTGATATAATGCATAGACCTATCATATCATTTATAATAATGATGATTTTAAAACTGACAGAAGTGAACCGTGTTTCTCCAAATAAATCCAGGTAGACTTCCAATTGCTGCGTTGGTCAATTTTTAAAGTCAGTTCTGCACTAATGTAAAAAGCTACTGATAAAAGGGTGAATGTTGCTCCTGGCCTGAATTTGTAACATTGTAATTATTTTATTCAATGAGAAATATTACACTAACATGACTGACAAGGTTGCAGCCAGCACAGTGAGTTCTTTAATATGTTTTTAAAAACACAAACTCAAAATTGAAGCCATTAAAAATACTTGTTGCTTTTGGTATGCAAATGACAATTGGATTTATTACGGGGATTAAGAACCAGTCAAACTGCTGAAGAAGAATTAAGGGAAACCTAAAACTTCCTTGTGAGCATTTCCCCTTTTTTTTTCCTTTGTCATGATTTTGCTATGAGATGTTTCTGTGTATTATAAATTCTGTATAAGGAAGAAGTTACTATTTTTAATAGATCTGATAACTTTATTTTTTTACAATACATAGCTTTTATTATTTTTGGTTACATTTATGATTGATCATTTATATAGCATTTACATAAGCCCTAACAAAACAGACCGTAGTGACCAAAATAGCTACAGCAATGGAACAAAGTGGCTGTGCTTTTAAAATAGAGGGTGACAACATGACAGTTTCTTGCGCTTGGGAACTCACCAGACTATTTCCTCCTTTAGGTGTCGAGACTGTGTCCCACGGCTAAACTTGTCTTTCACGTGGGAATTGCTTTTGTCGAGTGTGAAAGGGTAAACAATAGCATTTCCCTGTAATGCCAGTTTCATGGAACCTAAAATGCTTAGAAAACAATTGATAACCTGGAAGTTGTCAGAGTAAAGAAAAGAATAATCATTTATATCTTGAAATGTCACCTATAGCCTGCTTGTATACAGTAGCTCTTTTGTTCATTATTGCAATGATGGCTTCCAGAAACAATGTGTTCTTGCAAAGGGACCTGGGTCTCTTTTTTTTTTTCTTCTAAAATACGCCTAAAAAGCAAGCGAAATCATTGGTGATTGCTTAAAAATGGGGCAATCGCCTTCTGTAGCATTTGCAAGTCTGCAAAAGAATTACAATACAGAATCCCCTTTTTTTGTACGAGGGTATTTTGTGAGAAGACATTTGATGACAAGGTGGGCGGTGATGACAGGACGTTATGAATTTTCCATGGCCTTGGGAGCCAGAAGGTGATGACTTGTAGCAGCCAGTTGCCAGGCGATATGAGTTTGGGTCAAAAAAAAAAAAGAAAAAAAAAAAAGAAAGAAAAAACCCTGATGTGGCATTTAGACTGTTCCTCTGTGAAACTGTTGGGAATCATGATGATGTGTGTCACTGCTGGGTGGACGTCCTGCCAGCCTGGTCTCAACCAGCGCTCGGAAAGCCACGCTGGGCGCGGATGTCGTAGAATTCCGACGTGGCCGCCTGTGTTGGGAGGCACAGAGAAACCTCACTGGAAACGTTTGAGGAAAGCAGTTCTTGGGGGGCCAGATAAAAACTACTGATGTCACTTTTGATGTCCTCAGGTGACTGGAGGATCTCATTGGTTTGGAGAATTTCTCTGCTTTCTGATGTGTAATATATTATTTAGGGAGAAAGGTGTGAATTATGTTTCTTCTTTTTTTTTTTTTTTAAGTGTTAAAATTAAAGCTTGTATTTATATTTTTGTACTGATTAATAAAAATAAGTGAACAGACAACATAATCATAACAAAGGGCAAAAATGAACAGAATGCAAAAGTACAACCCAAAATTGAACAAATTGTAATGCTTCCCCCTTGTTTGCTATTGTTTGCTTTTAGAAATGCAAATTTTCCCTCCTTACCACCCCGGGTTGGCTGAGTGCTCTGACACTAGTGTCCCCTTCTCCCCCTGTCCCTCCCCTGGGCCAAACTCTGCCTACAATGAAGTTCCTTGGGGACACTGAGAGCAGAGTTTGGCCCAGCCAGGGAGTGCTCATGGGCAGGCACGAGGGCTGGGGACAAGCCTGGGGGGGCTGCCCTGGCAGCTGAGTCCTGCACTGTGTGTGCTGGTGGCCAGGGCAGCCCCTGGATTTTGGGATGAGAGGAGTCAAGTGTTGGAAACCGCCCCCCCCTGGTTTCACTGCAAAACTGAACAGGAGAAAATGGGGACGGGGAGTTGTAAAAGAGAACAATACTCAGGTTGACCAAGTTCTTGAAAAAACAGCTGATTGCAGCAGAGAAATTCTTGAAAGTATGTGAATGGTGAATTAAGTTTTAAGCAAAAAAAGTTTTTCTTAATATGAAAACCCATCTTTAGTGTATGGCTATAAAAAAAAAAATTAAAATTAATCACAAATAACTCACAGAACGTGTCATTTGCCTTTGTTGTGTCATCTTGTCCGCTTCATTTTGGATGTCTGGGCTGGGGGTGTCCATCAGGGATCACTGATAAATGTGAACTGGGGAGCTCTTCTCTGTGTGGGTATGTGGACACGTCTCAGACAGTGCCTGTTCATAGACAGACTGTGTTGTGAAAAAAAAATTAAAATCGAGGTGAGATGTCAATGAGAAGAGGGCAGTCGTCTTGGCTCCGAGGCAAATATTGTAGGCTGTGTTCTTGTGTAGGTATTTGATGAAGATTTTACTTTACAGTCTCTCTTATGAGCATTACTGTTTTGGGAAGAGAGAACAGATTGTGTACTGCTCTGTAAACAAAAAATAGCATTGCCCTTGGAAATTACAAACTTGCAGCTCAGAAAAGCCCAAACTGATCATTGCAGGGTCACAACTATGCCAGAATTCATTTCAAAGGGTAAAAGCATAGCAAAGGTAGCCTCCTTTAAAAGTGCTTTTAGTCCTGCAGGGTTCATGCGTAGGCTCGTGGTACCTACATGCTAAACTTTTCTTTAGAGTTTTTATGCACATTGGTAACAGAATAGTTGTGAGGATGAAAATGTCTGACAGTTGGTTTTTCTGAAAGACTAGAGTATAATTTTCCAAACAGAGTCAGAAACTCAGCTGATGTTATACTTGAACTTGCTATATCAGTATCTACTGCAATGCAAAAGAAAATATATGCAAAGGGTTGGGGTTTGCATTGTTTTGTTTTGTTTTATTGCATATTTTGTAATGTGTGTCTCATTATGTTAGTAATTGCTGATCCTGGCAGTGTCACTGAAGGGAAATATTACAGATAATCAGTTCTTGCAAGACTGGGGAATTCAAGGGAATCTGCAGAGCATTCGCATCTGTGAGATTGCTCAGGAGTTCCCTGGATTCTCCATCACCAATTTGAAGGGACCAAAATACCAAAAAGGGTCATGTGAGAGTGGCAAATGGGACAGAAAAATGTTGCCATATAACGCGCATAAACCTTGTGAATACCTTGAACTCTGTCAGAACAGCCTTCGGCTCTGTGTGAAATGGAGGAAGGAGTGGCAAAGGGTTGAAATGAGCATGAGAAAGATCTGTTGCTTTGCTTCTTTCAGGAATGACTTTAAGCCTGATGTTGATAGCGTGTTTTTGAAATGCTCCCTCCGCCCAGGGAGGGGAGCAGAAGCAGAACAGCTGAGATGTGCTCCCAATACTCATTGTCACTGACTGTCATGAAAATGGGTTTTATTACTTTGCATTTGTGTGAATGTCAATAGATAAAACTAAAACAGGAGTGGTGGTGTTATGTTGTGTGGCTTGCTAGCACCCGGCTTCAGCCCCTGCCATCAGGGTGTCCAGCGTCTGTGGGCTGCTGGAGGACACGGGTGCATTTCTCACCAACATAGTTTTGGCAGATGGACTGTGGAGTGGCTTGGCTAGGCCTTGTTGCGTTCAACCAAATATGCAAAATGCAAAAGTGGAAGAATTTATGAAGATTTTGGAACATGTAACACAATGCTTTTGTGCTTACGGTTTCTGTGGTTTTAGATAATGTGAGTTTACTGAATATAATTTGTACCGACATTCGTTAAAGTAAGTAAATTATGAAAGTCACACTCGTGGATATCACGCGTGGGGCTGTCAGTGATGCAAAGATATTTCACTATGAGGTTGCCATTGTTAAAAACTTGGATGTCACATTTTGTTTCTCCTGATGATGCCAAACACTGAACTTTCCTAGAAACTCCTTGCTTTCGATAAACAAATGTGGTTGGTAATGGAACTAAGGAAATATTTTAGACAATGTCATCACTGGGTCTTCATTGGTCATCACAGCCTGCTATTGCTGAGTAACTGGAGTTCTCTGCACACCCCAAATGCTCTTAAGCAAACTGAAATGGTAAATAAAATCTGTGAACAATGAACAGCATTAGCTGTTTACATCAGTAAAATGTTGGTAGGAAAGATAGTTAAATCCCCACAGTTACAGGAATGTAAAACAGAGGTGTTGTTTTGTCTTGTAGCTCAAGAGGCACCAGCCCTCCTGCGGCACCTTACGGATCAGACAGTGAACAGCAGTAACTCGGCCATGCTGGAGTGCCAGGTTCGTGGCATCCCTGAGCCCCAGATATCCTGGTTTAAAAACCATGAGGAAATACAGCAAGAATCAGGTGAGAACTCTGTGTACTCGCCTACCTTTTACATCCTTTTTATTGTGCCCCATTCTGCCTTAGCTAGCCATTTGCAGAGTCTTGGGCATCAGTACCCAGACATAAGGAAGGAGAATTGTCCAGGCATTACAGAGAGACATGGGTGCTCCGGGATTATTCTGTCTCACTCAAAAACCTCTGCCAGGCTGGAGGTGTAGGCATAACAGGCCTCTCTGGAGTCTTCGGGGAAAATATAGGTCTCAATTTGCACCTTAGAAGAGTCATCTCCAGAAAAAAAGTATATTTCTCTCCATTTACTATAGAGGGAGCCTAAGGATCAGGTGTCTTGGCCAGTGTATAGCTAGGCAGGAGGAAACCAAGCTTGTGTGATGTGCCTTCGAGTACCAGGGGGAGTCTGTGGTCAGGCAGACCAGGTCTCATAGAGCAGAAAGGAACAGCTTCCCAGGTGGTACACTGCAGCTACAGGAAAATTTTGGGAGATGGTTACTACTGCATCCAGAATGTGGCTTCAAAGATCAACTAGGGCTTACATGTCCAACTCTGATGGCACAAAGGTCACAGAAGTGCTCCCTGGAGATTTTAGATCATCTGAATGTCTTCAAGATCGTTCAGATAAAAGGCAAACCTTTCTTATAGTAATTCATCCACATTTGGATCAGAAGTACATAATAAACTAGTGATACAGGCTCAGCAAAAGTGTTCAAGGAGGTTTGTTTGGTCTGTAGGAACTTGAATCCTAAGTGTAGTCTTCAGTAACAACTTTTTAGAAAGTTTATATTCGTGGTTCTCTCCTGCGCTATTGGAAATTACTATAACATGAATAAAGACAGCAGGGAATAACTCTGAGGATTTGTCAAAATGAGTTATAAACACTTGCAGACTTGCAGCAAAGGCACTAAACTTAATCTAGAGCGAGATTCCATGAAGCTTTACAGTGACCACATGGCTATAATGTGTCTTATTAACATTATTTTCTAAAATTAGTGTTGTGTGTCTAACTTGGGTGTAATGCAACACATGAGGTTAGGAGCCAGGAAGATGTCAATAGAGGGTAGGTCAGAGCACTTCAGTTAGTGCCTGAAATAGATGGTGGGAACCGTACATTTTGATGGAATGGTAGTTCTGTTGGAGCCAAACGCACAAGTGTGTACTTGAGTCCACATTTCCTGGCTACACAGTGCTTTAAAGGCAGGTCCCGAGGCCAAATCTGCTCCTTGACTCTTCCTCGTTTGCTGGAGTATTGCCCAGGCTGGCTTCTGGGTTGACCCATCTGGAATATACAAGGTGTTGAAAACTTCAGATAACTGCTGTGTTTTAGGGTACAACTCATGAGACCTCTCTTTGCACTAATTGGTGTCCTTTCATGAAAGGGCCCATTGTCCCTTATCACATGGACAAGTGAGATTTGGAGTGAGTCTGCTGACCATAAGGCCAGTGTGGACTTATGGAGCTGGGTCTTGAAAGTTCTCTAAGCTTGGGCTGCTTCTGGTGCAAGACCTACACCTGCTAGCACAGCGGTTAAGTAATAGACCATTCTTTCTCCAGAAGCTGGAAAGATGCTGAGGAACTCACTTGCACGAAAGTTGAGGCACAGTGCTAATCAATATAGGCAATACCAAGTGCTCCCAGGATTGCTCCCTCAGGCTGGGCTTTTTCACTCACACAAGTGTATTGTAAACACTGTTTTCCAAAAGATTCCCAAAGCATCCAAGTATATTTGGCTTTTCTGCAGATAACATTGTGCTGTGCAGTCTGCGGCTCAGATTTCTTTTCAGAAGAACTTGAAGCAGATATTATTACACAAGGGCCTGTTTTTGTTTATACCCTGGCTCCCTCTCATTGCAAAATATTTCATTTCACAGGAATAATTTTAGGGCCCGGAAGCCGAATGTTGTTTATTGAAAGAGTAAAAGAGGAGGATGAAGGACTTTACCAGTGCATAGCCACCAACTTAAAAGGGTCCGTGGAGAGTGCAGCATACGTCACGGTACAAGGTAAAACATGACATTAATTGGGAAGAACAAGCTTGCCAGGGTGATGTTCCTACTCAGGCTGGAAGGGCCGGGGTATGGCTTGGGGCTCATGTGATGATCTCTGAAGGCAGCGATTTGAAGGAAGTCCTAGCAAGGGAAGTGTACCAGGTTGGAGAGGAAGCCTAGCAGGAAATGCTAACTCAGAGCATGTTTACACTGACCTAAAAAGAATTGCTTCAACCCAACAAAGATCAGGTCAGGGTAGAAGACAAATGTAAATTTAGTATCATCAAAACAAACAGAAAACAGAATAAGGAACACTCCTACCCACTCATTTTCCCATTTCAGGTTAATTCCAAAGAAATTAGAGTCCTGGGATATTTTCATTGTTTATTTTCAATGTAAAGTGAACTGCCAGATTGGACTAGAAAATTTTAGCCTAGAACAGCTACACATACATTTTTCAAAGGTACTTGTTGTAAGAACTAGGTATGATCTAGTTATTTCTGTAATCATTACTTGAGTTATTTTGCTATTCATTTAAATGTCCAGCATTTGCCTGCTTTCTGCCAAGCTTGACTCGAGTCTGTGGCGGTGACTTCTATCAAGTAATTTTACATTGCATAAAAATAAGGGTTATTCAGTGACTTTTCAGTTTCATTGAATAACCTTTTGTTTCATAGATAATAAGAAAATTGGTTGACATTCTCTATATAAGCCAGGCTGGATGGGATTTTGAGCAACCTGTTCTAGTGGGAGGTGTCCCTGCCCATGGCAGGGGGGGTTGGAACTTTAAGGTCCCTTCCAACTCTAACCATTCTATGATACTATGATTCTAAGTCAGTGAATGTATGAAATGAATTTGACATAACCTTATTGATCTTTTTGTTCTCATGTGTTAAGTAAATAGTCCTAAAAGCCTTTAGTGTCTTTTTATAGAAGACTATTTCCCCACCACCAGGTCTCTCAGGCAGGGACTATATCTTTGTGGATGCTATCATATAATTACTAAATGTATCTGAATACTACTGAATATTTGGATTGTCTCCTGCAGCAGAAGACCATTACAGCTAGTAAATCAGTATTGAGTGTGTTAGCAGTCTCAGTTAATGGTCTTCATTGATAATATAATGGTGTTTTTTGCTTAAAAAGGTCAGAGATAAGTATATGTACATGTGGGTTGTCCTAACTGGTGTGATTACACCAGGAGTTTAAAACACCTGTCTCCTTATAAATAATGCTAAGGTTTTTATGGCTGCACTAATAACTAAAAGAAAACTTTGTGTCTAAGTGCTTACTGTCCAATGACTACTAATTGATAGTCTTGGACGATGTTATTCATTATTGTATTGATTTTTAACTTCATTGTGTCTTGGTTATTTATTACAACCACAAGCGTTCTGTCAGACACCTTCTAGGAAGTTGTATCTCCATGTCCGTTATCCAAAGAGGTCGAAAGACAGCAACCAGGAAGACCTTTCTTTGGTTGCCTGTCCTGAGGGACCACTGGCAATGTTCTTGTGTGACTCCTATGGGAGCTCTTACAAAGCAGGAGATGAAGTCTACTGTGTTAAAATTTATGGCTTTGAGACCAGATGAGAAAAAGAGAGAGAGCTTGCGTATCTGATATGGTCAAGGAAAACGCCTTTCCACCTCCTCTCTTCCTGTTGCCTGAAGGGACATCACTGGAGGTTTTTTTGCTTACACTGGAATATCTGTCCCTCACCCATGAAACAGCAGCTTCTCACCCCATCCCTGTACCTGGATGGGTAAGATCAGGGCTTACAGGTGGGACTTTTTCGAGGCTTTGCCACTTGCTTGTCACTGAGAAATACAGTCCATGCGACTGCCACTGTAAGCACCAAAGCCGTCTCTCCATCCCAGCAGCTTTCAGAGCATGATGTTGCAGATCAAAGGGAGCGGAGCAATGCCTCGTGTCGATGGCCATGTTTAGCAGATTGGAAGAGTAGTTTGTGAATGAGTCAGGAAGGAAACTGTCTGCTCTCTTTATTTCCTCTGAAAAAACATTCTTATACTCACAGATAAAACAATGTGATATTTTTATATCTGAGATGGATGAATGGATGGTGGAATCCAAGGGCTGTCTTTAAATAATCGCAACCATGTTTGTTTTGGAAGCCCTGCTTGCTGGGGAGGAGAGAGGCTACGTTTGCGGACATATCAGGGCAAGCTGTCTGCTTGCTCTTGGCTGAGGAACTGAAGAGACAGTGAATCTGCAAGGACTGAACAGGAACAGCAAATGGCTGCCAGAGCACCCAGCAGGCGGAGGGGACTGTGTCCCTAAAAACCTGGGGATACAAGCTGCTGGGCATGGAGGG
Source organism: Jacana jacana (assembly GCA_013400555.1). Lineage (NCBI taxonomy): Eukaryota > Metazoa > Chordata > Aves > Charadriiformes > Jacanidae > Jacana > Jacana jacana. Next base: position 303,484 of record VZTM01028827.1, read on the forward strand.
GAACACAGACTGTCTTGGACAGCTCTCCTGTGAGGGTACACCTAGCTGCACAGTATCTGCCCTGCTCACAGACTGGGTGACTTGCCATGAGAGCCTTGCCCTACTTCTCCTCCAGGGGACCCTCGTACTTCCTCTCAGCAGGAGCCAGCAATGCAGCTTGTTGCAGGGGTTCTGCCCCATTTGAAGGGGATGTGTTGGAGAAGGAAGGATTATCTTTTACAGCTCATGCTCATTGAAATCCAGATGTGTAACAAGCAAATGAATACAGCAAAGTGGCCTGTCTTAAAGCTGATGCTTAATACCTTGGGGTAATCCCTGCTAATAAGAAGGGAAATAATCTCATTTATTAAGCATTCACTGAACTATTCCAACATTACAGAAAGGGTGTTTTTAAATAGCTGTCTATTTTTCTATCTATTTAAATCCTTTCTGACTTCATATCTCAAAAAGTTGTTGTACCTTTTGGGTCACTGACTCTGAAGTTATCAGGAATGTTTCCATGACGTTTAACTGTAATTCCCTTGGCTACTGAATGAGGTTCAGTCCGGGTTATCTAGATGACTGTAAGAGAAAAGGTGAACATCGGGGGAGACTTAGATTCCTGTTACCTCAGGGAACCACCAAAGGAAGTCCTGGAGTTCGACCTCAGCTCAAACCAGGATCATCACCAATACTACATCCAGTCAATGATGGTTTGTCTGATCAGGTCGTGAAAACCTCCAAGGATGGAAATTCCTCAGCACTCTGAGCACCCATCCTGGTGCTGCACTGCCATGATCATTTGATCACATGGATTAAGCAGGGTAGATCATGTTGGTTTAGGGGTGAGGAATGCTTTGCATGCAGCAAAGTGGGGTTGGTGACCCAGGCATTGCTTTTCCCCTGGTTGACAACTGACACAGAGCTGCATCGTGATGTTCAGAACTGAAATCCTAATGACAGAGCCTATGCCAGCCCAAGGCTTGAGCTTGTGCCTGGAGGGGTCAATACATTAGTCCAGGCTCTCGTCACTCTTGTAGCTGCTAAGAGAGAGAAGCTGCTGCTGCTAGCACGTCTTCACTCACCCTCTCCCTCACCCTTCTGCAGCACTGCAGGGTGCAGGGGGACTTTCAGAGGGGTTCTGGGGCAGGAAGGGGGCTGCTGCTTGCCACAGAGAGTCAGGAGGATGGGGCATATGGCAGAAATGTCTACCTCTATGTCTAGTGAGGCAGATGGAGAGTAAAGGTCTGGGAATGGTGTAAGGGGGAGCCAGAAATTTTGGGCTACTGTTATGAGAGAAGGATTTGGTCCTGTTTACAGCCCCTCCAAACTCCGCTAATCCTAAGCCCTCTTCTGAGTGTTCCTGCCTCAAATCAAACCTTTTCCTACCCAGCTCAAAGGCACTCAGCCAGCTCTGGCTGCAAGGTTTTTAAAAAGATGAGGAATCCGGGTTTTGATAACCCAGTCTAACCCCAGCCTGGAGAAATGTTTTCTAATTGCCTAAATTCACTTGGACATTTCAAAGACAGCACCTTCACGTCTCTTCACTAACTCCTGGGCAGTTACACACAGTTGCTATACAAGTAGTCGTTAGGGAGTTGCTGTCTTCCATGCCAGGACTGGCTGTAGGATGCCTCACGGGTTTTCTAAGTCCTGCCATATGGAGCAATGGCAACAAATGAACCTCCAGCCCCTCCAGGTTTTGCTGAACAAATGTCAGAAACTATTACTCACCATCTGCATGGGTGCAAGAGGAGAGTATCCATATGTAAAAGGAAGGTAGTCTGACACTAGAGGGTAGGGAAGCTGCAGTAGGCTGTATCCTTTATGCTGTCATTATGACCCCTACCTAAATTAAACCTTTAAAAAATAATTGAGAAAAATTAAGACTCGGCATTCTTGAGAAATAGATAACTTATATCTCTATTTGTAGTTGTATTTTTCTTCAATGAGCTTTATACCTAAAGCTCTAGAATGGACACACTGGAGGAATCTGTAAGGTACAAATGCAAATCTGATGATCACCTTTAGAGAGGGAAGATATTATGGTGGTTGAGCCACAACTACAGGAAGCAATTCAAGCTCTGAGGAAAGCTGTGTAGCCTTGCTTAAAACCAGGCAGCACATCCCTCTGGATTAGCTGGTAAACCCACCAGTGAGACATCAATCACCCCTTTTTCATGTGTCAGGAGTAACACTGAGCTGCCTGGGGTCTGAAACCGCTGCAAGTGGAGTTGACAAAAACAACTGTGAAATTCTGTTCAGAATTGCTTCTTCTTGTCCTCTCATTTTCTCTCTCTGAAGGGTGTATCAGAATAAGAGGCAGAGCAGAAGGGTTTGGGGTTATTTTGCATTTGCTACCAATCAGATGGAAAACATATTGTGGGAAGTGTGGTATTTTGACACGATCACAGGATTTGCAAAACAGAGTGCTCTGAAACCATTTTATGAGTCCCTCAGTAGCAGTTTGAAGTGAATTTTATTTTGGCTTTTTTATTTTTTTTAAGATCTGTCAGTGGGCTCTAATCCTCTCCAGATTTCTAATGTACATGTGTTCTTGCTGCTTTGTTTTCAGTTGTTGTTGTTTTTGTTTTTCCCTTTCTGTGCTTAATCTGTTCCCTGGTTTGGAGAGCTCTCCCAGCTTCCCACCATCTGGGTTCTCTGAGGTCCCATGGAGAGGGACCCAGGCCCTCTTGGGGATCCTGGCCCCATGCTGCTGGCATGACCAGCAGGAGACCCGATGGCACAGACCCTGCCAGGGGACCAGTGGGTTGGAGGGACTGCTGGATTCTACACTCCAGGTTTCTGGCCACACTGTCTGAAGGGGATTAGTATCAAGACCTCCATGCCACGCTTTGCAGAAGCTGAGATAACAGGTGCCAGACCAGGTCCATCCAATACATGCGAAGGAGAGGAGAGTTCATGGACTGCTGCCAGCTGCATGATGAGACCCCAAGGAAGCCCCCAGTTACCCCCTGTAGAGGTTTTATGGTGAAGGTTCATGGTTCATACCCAAGGAAAGGTTTCAAATGTCCTGGACAGCAAAACACAAGCAACGTCACTGCAGCATGCCCCAGGTCACACCTGGATTCACGGGTGTCTACGCCAGCACAAGCCCTCTCTGGAGCTTCTCCTGTGTGTTACCAACAACTACTACACAGCAGCTATGCCGCCGGTGAAGGGCCAGCAGAGCTATCCCCTCCTCACAGCCCTGTCCTTTCCCGAGGTTGCTGGGGACTGAGCATTTCTGAGACCTCTGCTCCTCGCTCAGATGCAGATGGGTTTCACTGTTGGGGGGATGGGTAGGAAACAGCATGAGCAGGCCCACACACATTCTCACACACAGAAAATTTGGCTAAAAATCCTCTGCAGCTGAATTTCCATCTCAAAAGGAAATTATTATCTGGCTGGCCATGCTCAACCTGGTTTACTTCACTTTCTGCACTCCAAAGAAAAGCTGACTTTTTACTGAAAAATTTACGGATGGATTGAATACAATTTTGCTGCATTCAATACAACAGCTTTGCTGGGGAGACCGTTTTTTTCCAGGGTCTCCAAACAGAGATTAATACCCCATTGAAAACAGGTTGATCCTTCCTGGCATTTTATTTTAATGGTAAAGAAATATAATGTTGCTTTACAGGTCATTTTCTAAAATGCTTGCCATTTGATTTTCCCAGGCACTTCGGAGAGGTCAAACCTGGAGCTAATAACCCTGACCTGTACCTGTGTGGCTGCGACACTCTTTTGGCTCCTGCTGACCCTCTTCATACGCAAGCTGAAGAGGGTAAGAATGGACAAGGAGCTCCTGGTAGCACCTGCCTCTCCTTGCCAGCCCTTTGCTCGTGTTAGAAAATCCTTCCCAGACCACTGAGATTGCTGAGACTACACAAAAATAATAATTTAATTCACTTACTGCTCACCTGTGTTCTCTGTGCAATCACCAAGTTGCTGATGGGTGCCCAGGGACCTGAGGCTTGCAAGACTGTGAGGCAGAGCCTGGTTATGGGCAAGGCTCCGAGACTCACAAACATTTGGATGCCTGACTCCCACCAAAGCCATCCTCTATTGCCTTAAAAGCTGGGGGGGTCTGGCATTTTAATGTCTTTGAAGATCTAAGTGAGTGGGAATGATAGATCTTCACAGAGTGTGCTGGGGTCTGGTTTGCGCACAGTGTCTGGTATAATTACGTCACTTGCAAAGTGATATTTTACTGAAGTAGTTCTGGTGGTGCAGCCTCTAGAGCAGATGATCCTGTATCAGCATGGTAATGTTAACTGCCCATACAGCTGACCCTCCTTCTTGTCCAAGATCGCCCATGATGGTTTAAAGCCCCTTTTGTGCTGACAGCACCGTGTCTGCATTGCACAGTGTGTACAGGTTAAACCACAGCAGCTCTCACAAGCAGAAAACACAGTTCCTCCACAGTTCAGAGAGATCTCAGAGCAACTTGCAGGAGCAGATGGATTTGAGGGAAGGGAGGTATTGGGGTGATGGGATGCTCTGCAAGACGTGAGATGAGGCGCTGGACCTGAGCTGCCTTCCTTCACCCAGCCTGAGAGGTCCCACAGCCTGGTGCCATGGGGACTAGCTCTCAGCCACCACGGCTGAACATGTTCCAGCTGACTGAGGTCCATGACAACTGTTAAAAGTTGACTGCAGCCCACCAGACAGTTTTATCTCAACCTGCATTAAGGCCTGCTGTTATCTTAGGTGTTACACTGAGAATGTCTATCAATCAACGGGAAGGAAGGACCAGACCTCCAAACCAGGGCGGTATGGCAGCACTCACTCTGCCTGCCTTCCTGCTGCCACAAACTCTCATGTGGACAAATGCCTTAAAGAGAAATATTGTAAGAGAGTCTGGGGAAAAAAGAAAATTAGAGGTCAGCTGAAGCCACGGAGAAACCTTGTAGCTACAGAGAAATTATAAAGCAAGTAGGATGGGTTCTGACTGCTCACTGGTAATGACGATGCAATTCAGAATATGACTGCAAACACTTGGGAAAATGTAATTTTTCAAAGCAGCTTTGCTGCTGTATCACAAGGGACTTTAGATGATATGGGAAGGCTTCTTTCCAGATGGACCTTTCCAGTTAGTGTTGGTCTATGCTTATGTCTTCTCTGTGTTTCTGTTACAAACCCTTACTCTCAAGGTTTTATTTCTGAAATTGGCTCTAAATTAAATTTCATATACAAACTACCTTGCCACAACAGAAAAAAAAGAAAGTCTCTTATGCTCTCTGAGAGCATTTTCTTAAAGCCTGTTACACATACAGGGACAAATGATACACTTAACAATTCTTCATCATTCAAAATGTTTTTTCAAATCTCTAATTGCACTAAGAATTTGGTACTCATTGCATTCAATAAAGAAGCATAAGAAGATTTCTGCACCTTCTCACTCCCCTGTTGCTGTCATGGGTCCAGTCAAAAGCTCTTCTCAAGTGACAGGTCAGAGCAGTCTGGTACACACGTCTCTATCAAGAAATGCTCTTTTTGGAGTACCACACACACTTCTGTATCTATCCATGTCCTTGTTCCCAGGAACAAGGGATGATTTGGAGTGAGGCTTTATGACACCTGTTTTTTCCCCAATATCAGCTTGGAAATCTTGGAATTAACCTTCTGTGTACTTGGGATGGTGAAAGGCAGCTGAAAGAGGAGCTATGACCTACTGTCATTTTAGTCTATTTATGTTTGTAACAAAAGCATACACAGCTACTAATGATCATTTCAAGCAAAGGCCTAGAAATGCATGTATTGGGGACATATTTCCAAGCCATAGAGCAGGAGAGTTGAAAGTCACAGGAGTAGTTACAGCAAGAACAAAAGAATATGCAGTTATATCTGTGTATTTGTGTATGTGCCCACGTGCTGTTTCCATGAGTTTAGGAAAAACAACACGAAGGGGCTCAGTTCAACAGATTTTCCATAAACTCCAGCTAATAGCCAGGAAATTAGAGCACACACTGGACCTTTTCTATAGAAACATAAGCACTCCTGTGTCAAGAAATGTCCAGTGGGCTAGAGAGCAAGCTAGGTCCTCTTTGAAGGAAAATATGTTTTAATGGATGGACTGCAGAAAACTTTGCAATTAGCTTCATCTTTCCTTACCTTTCTCATGCTCAGTAGAAACAGAACTGGAAAATTCACTTGAAATTATGATGTGTTTGAGTCCGGGTGTTTATTAATTCCTCAAAACTCAACTAATTTCAGCAAATTTGTCAGAAATTATACCAAAGAAATAAAAAAAATGCTGAAAATTTGTAAACAGTTTCTGAAATGTATAAAGTCTAGTCTTCTGACGACTGGTCTTGCACAACTTCTAACCACATATGACCTATCTTTGCTGGGTATATGGGAAAAACAAACACTGGCAGTTGAACTCCATCTGTTGCATATGGCCACTTCTTGCTTTGCACAATCATGAAGGAAAGTTATTTTTATCAGCAATGTTTAGACATTTGCCAAATATATTTCTCTTGACTGTGTAGAGGGCCTGTATCATAACACCATATGTCAATACAGATCCACATGGATTTCATGGAAGAAACTGATATGTCACATAGAAGGAAAGCTAGAGGACAGAGTTTCTTTTACATAGAAAGTCTCACAGTATTTTAAAAAGCTAAAGGGAGCTTAACTGAAACATCTATTGAACTGTGAAACCTGCAGCCCCAAGGACAGAATTAACTGGGAGCCCTTGATCCAAACTGGAAGATGCTGAGAGATAACCTTATCATCTTTTTCATTTTGCCATATTCTTTGTTTTCTAGCCTTATTCATCCGGAATGAAGACCAACCATTACCTGTCAATCATAATGGATCCTGATGAAGTGCCCTTAGATGAGCAATGTGACCGTCTACCTTATGATGCCAGCAAGTGGGAGATTGCAAGAGAAAGGCTTAAACTAGGTAATACTGGCATCCTTTGGGTTGGGTTTGCAGTGACTGAATGAGAAGAGCTGGGTGTGTTTTAGACACGCAACACAGCAGGTTCAGTGTGAGCTACTCTATACCAAGTGCCCTGGTCCCTGACTGACTTACAGCATTTAGGACGAACTGTCTGTGTCTACCTGAATTTCCATATGTGTGTTTTGACTCCAGAAAGGAAAACTAAAACACAGACAATGATGCTGTCTGGATGAGGTGCTAAAAGACATGATTTAGTAACTTAGTGGGTAGTACTGGTGACAGGAGGACAGTTGGACTAGATGATCTTGTAGGTCCTTTCTAACCTAGTGTTTCTATGATTCTATGCTGCACTCGATTTTTTGCAGACTGATTTACTTAAAACATGCCTGTAAAACAGGGCAACCACAGTCTTCAATATCAGACCACTGGCTTGGATGCCTCTCTCTCTAGACTTACTGTAATTTTCTTCCCTTGTAGCCTGGGTATGTGCTCACCTGGCAAAAAACCTGTGCAGAAATGAGTCCTCATGTTCCACCCTTTACCCCTCCCTGTTCTTCTCTTTCTTCCTCTCTCCAACACACTCTCTCTGTTTTCCTTCTGTGTGGCAGACTTTATAAACATTCCTGTCGGTGCACCATAAAGTGCAAGAATGTGACACAGGAGTCCACACATAAATAAATAAATATCCACCAAAACTTTGATCCCTCAGCTAGTTTGCCTACAGATACCTCAGTGAAAGGCATGGATTTTGAGGGCATTCCATATTTGCTTAGCCTCATGTCGGGCTGAAGAGGAGGGCAGGAAAGCAGGGACCAGATTTTGAAGTTGAAGAATCCCTCCAGAAACCACACAGTTTTTAGCAAGAGGGTCAACATTAGAATGTCAGTGATAAGCTCAGGCTGTTGCTATAGTGCTGTTTGTTCTTTCAGGCATGCATAAGATTTGTACTACAGCAAGGGCTAAAAAATCCTTGCATTTTAGCTAGGAGTTGATACAGATTCCTTTCGTCCTCCAGGGATCAGGGACAGAGGGTGAATAAAACATGCATACAATTAGGATCACACTTAATTCGCCTGCTAGAAGTCACAAGGTGACCAGATGTGGATAAGCACAGCTGAAATATATTGCTAGCGATTTATAATTGTCATACACAATTCTGGGAATGCTGAAACATAACTTTGTGCTGGAGTGTCTTCAGTCTTCAAATAGTTTTCTCACGTTGATGGACCAAGAGCTTGATGTGCAGACAATGTGATCATTGGTTTATGTGATTCTTTATTTGTGTGTAAATCCCATGGAAAGAATCAAGCAGAAATGGAATGTAAACACCAAGGAAAAACCCACGTCTTGCAGCGTTGGTGTTTGGAGTCTGGAGGTGAGGAATGATGACCAGAGAATGAGTTAAAAGTAGAAGAACTGGTGTAAACAAATAAAGAATGCTGACAATGAATGAGAACCAGATTCAGAGAAATTGGGTATGTGCAGTATCCTAGATTAGCTCAGTGCAAGTCCTGCTTACATGGCAGCTGGCTCAGTCTTTGAGTAACCTTGGCAGTCTCTGAGGATTAGTGTCTCACAAACACAAAATGTACTTCTATGGTTTTTAAAAAATATTTTTACTTAGAAATGCAACCCCTTCCAGCATCAGATATGTCTGTTTTTCTCTTTCCACCTACTTATCCTCCAGGATACTTATTTATTGTAACTTTTTGCAAATATGTCTCTCCAGTCAGCCCACATCTCCTTCGCTATGTGCTCCTCTGACACGCGTACGTACAGCCCACGAATGGTGATGCGGCACTTATACAACAGGACTCCCCCTTCATCTGTAAAAGCTACAGATGTGGTGGGACATTTCGTGTAGGTACCACTGAAATTAGGCTAGTTAACATTCAGTATGGATCTGCCTGACTGGGAGCAAAACATCGTCTTTTCAACAGGCAGAAAAATGCTGGCGGTGTAAATCACTGTCAGCGTGGTCGGTGATAGCGTTGCCGTCCAGCATAAGTGTTGAGCCAGCAGCCATTTCTCACCTTACTCTTGGGCTTGACCTTCCTAATCTATGAGAGGTCACAGCCTGCTGACGCTGCGGCACAGGACCCTGAGGGAGTGTTGCCACATGGCTCCGGTGCAATGTCAAACACGCCGGTGGTGAGTGGCTTCCTGAGCCCTGCTCCCTCCTGTGCACTGCCAGCCCACAGCGCTGCTCCCCAGAGGAACGCTCCCCGTTCTCCTTCATGTGCAGAGCCGTCGTACCTAACATTGTGGAAAATATGAAGCTGGGTGTGAGAAAACCCAGACGACTCAAACTGCAGCAACAGACCTGAGAAACAAACACACCTTTGAGCCTCTGCCTTCCCAAGTAGATAGAGAGTGGTGTCTGCAAGTGCTTTTTTGCTGATGCCCCGGTTCAACAACTCCCATGGTTGAAGGCCCCTGCTAAAATGGGACAGAAACAGAAACCTCTTGATCCAAAACTCCTTGACTGAGGCATATGCTCACTTTAATGGGTTCTGAATTGCCCCAGGAGATGAAAGTCAACTGCAGAAAATTTAAGTAGAACATTTTGCTCCCTTGGTCTGGCTGTAAACGCTGCAGCATTTCATACCTGAGTGTTATCCCAAACGTGTAGCCACTGAGGCTGCCTGGGGGCTGTGACCACTTGACTGCTCAGGTGGTTGGGCATCTTAATATTCCTCCATTTGTTAATTCTGTAACTACTGTGTGTGTCAACATAAGGGACTTTTGCAGGAGCAAGCTGTCAGAGTCATGGACACACTGTACATGCTAAACCGTGGCGTTTGATCTGTGTGCTGAAAAGCTGAAGCAAGCCCTATTCTGCACTAACATTTAGCAGAGCGCAACCACACGCAGAGCAACAAAGACTAATACATCAAGTGCTATTGCAGTTTCCCATTAAATCACACCCGTTGTTTAGAGAAGGAGGTGTTGTCTGCGGTGCTCATTCTCCTTCAGGAAAGGCTAGCAGCTTTGCATAGCTGTATGAGCTAACTGCTATGTTTTCCAAGTGGTGACTGAGTGGGTTATCTTGATGTGGGAAGTGAGTTAACAGTGATGGAAACAGATTAAAGCTACGGATTAAACAAAGGTGCAATAGGTTTTATAGGATCTCAGACTGCAACTTCATCTACCAGAAATCACAAACAGTCAATAGGTTAAGGACTAAGAAGGTCAGTTCACCAAGAATACTGAGACCTTAGTCTTAATGTTCCTTCCCTTATACACCTGCTATATGCAGTAACTCAAAAATAAAGTGACCAGATTTTTCACAGATTCACACTGATTCACCTGTATTTGTGTGTCAAACTCTAAGTGCTTCATGTTCCAAGGCTTAATGCTTTTCAGCCATGCAAATTAAGCTTTTCAGGTTTCTTGTTTGCTGTAAAAAATGCAATACCTTTGCACATCTAAGGGGGAAATAAATTCCGGGGGCTTTTTTCTTGGCTTAGCATATTCCACTTCATCTTCCCATTGCTTTGATAACATATACTATTGGTTTCTACTGACAGACATACTGAGAATTACAGTTTATAAATGTGATACACATATAAAAGTATCTATTTATCTTAGAAGTGACAGCAGCTCCTTTCCTTTGCCTGTGACTATCTGAGTGGGATTCATCTCACTTAGCTTTAGACATCAACACGGTAGATGTCCAAGTGAGAGCTAGTCAAACAGATGCCTATCACAGAAAAAGGAAGCTGTCCTATGGATAAGGCTATGTCACACCTGCATGTCTGAGATATAAATACATGACACAACTGAAAACAGTTGGAATATACTTGGAACTTGGAAATAAAATGCATTGCTGGCTGATACACCGACAAGATCTCTCTGATCAAAACTCTGCTAGTCACTTGCGAAGGGCAGAGGCAGGCAGGCCTTCCACGTGAGCACTGTATGAAAGAGGTAGTCAATACTCCCTGCTTCAACCTGTAATAAATCATGAAGGAGGCTGTGAAGATAAGATTGGCATAAAAATATCATGAAAAGTTAGAACAGTATGCTTGGAGTCTTACCTGCTTCTGAACATGAAGGAAGACGACACTTGACTTCTACTGTTGGAGAATTTTATTGATGCCCACTGATTTCTCTCAAGGACCTCTGGGTGCTTCTCCTGAGGTCTGCTCAGTAGCAGCATGATGATGATATCAGAGCACAAATGTCTGCCCTTGGGCACCTGGAAGCATCATAACTACCATAAGCAAACTCATTATTTGTCTCTCCAAGTCCCCTCTTGCTAAATCCCCTCAGATCTCATTTTACAAATGTGAAGGTCTCATTTGCATAAATCTGCAGCTTTTCACCACTCTATGAACTCAGCCCACAAGGACTTGCTAGGGAAGAGCATCAGAGGGATGTGTGTATATTCCAGGGGCTGTGATGTAAAGTTGCTACCAACTCCCTGGAATTAAGAAAATCTGAAGGCACCCTGTTTGAGAAGGAAGAATTTCATGTGTACAAATTACCAAACTCTGTGACAAGCTGCAGCTCAGTGTGTGTGTGTGAGTTTAGGCAGAGCCACAGTGTTGTTAAAACATAAGTAGCAATGTCACTACCTCCTGCATGATCCAGTGCACTCAGGGAAAAGAGGAGCAAACCTTCCTCTGGCAGAGCTAGACTGAAAAAGATGGGTCAGGAGCCAGTGTACCTCCACTAAATGGTTCCATTTATTTCACATCATTTTCAATTATATCCCTTACTCCCTCTGATGACTTTGTCATCTATTTGTCTGTTTATTCTTAAAATAAAAATTAAAAAAACCAAACACCACGCCCCTCCCCAAAAAACCCACCATAAATCCATAAAGCCCTCAAAACAACTGTATGTTGAAAACATACACATGGAATTAATTGTAAAGCACATTTGTCAATTCATTATCTAAGAAGCCATTTGCTTTTTTTACCAGAATGTCTCTCTCCAATTTATATTCTTTACAGGAAAGTCTCTTGGACATGGAGCTTTTGGAAAGGTGGTACAAGCATCTGCTTTTGGAATTAAGAGATCACCAACGTGCAGAATTGTTGCTGTGAAAATGCTGAAAGGTATCTTGCTGCAAATCTGGGCTGGAAAAAATAGTGCCTTATATCGTGTCCCACTTCTAGTATGTTTCTGTTGAAAGCATGAGTGTGTGATGTTATCCTCTCACTCTCTGAGGCCTCTAAAAATTATGCACCATGTTTCAGGTCCACCACTACAATTTAAATGGCAGAACTATGAAATAAATATTGCATTCACAGTAAAAAGGGTGATAAACTGTGACATGATATAGGAGAAAATTTCAGATGCAAATTGATGAAAATTTCACAAACAGATGAAAATTTCACAAAATCTGGTTCCACCACTTCAAATGCCAGAAAGAATGAAAGAGTCACTTTTGTAGGACCAGAAGGGGCAATTATATTTCCTGTATACCCTATGTTGTAGCATTATGCTACACTGACCCCATGCCAAACACCATAAGTGAAATTTAACTCAAGTGTAAGGCATCCACTTTGATAAGAAGATAGTCAGATGGAAGCTTTCATACTTTCCTTGTTCATCTCTGTTAAAAACAGGTGCCGTGTGTCTAATTTGCATCTAATTTATTCCTCATTCTAACCTTCTCCATTAGATTATATAATGAATTTTCCTCATGAAGGCCCTTTCATTAAGCTAAACAGATTGAGCTGTTTAAATCTTGGTGGTGTTGTAGAGGTGTGTCCTCTCTGCATTGTCTGCAGCTTCATCACACAATGCTTAGCACACTGACACCACTCTTCATCCACCAGTGCTCTTCCCAAAGTGAAATCATCTCCCAGGTATTCTCTGCCACTTTTCTTATTGGAGCAGAAAGGACAAAGCCCCTCATCAATTTGAAGAAGGCGCTTGGGAAATTAGCAGGCAGGATGATATTCAGTCATGGACCATAGCAGCTGTGGCTGAATGTCCTAACCCAGAGTTCTGGCAACATCCCTTCCTATGTATTTAGCTCCCCCTTGTTTATATATCTAAGGATCATATCAGGCTTGGTTTTTTGCATTGCCCGGGAAGCTTATGCTGCATTGCTTATCTGTCTTGATCCTTGAATCCTTTTCAGTGTCATTGCCTGCCAGGGAACACATCTCCTGTTCCACCAGTAAGGCTTGGATCCCTGACGCTCTCAGTTGGCTCTGTTCATACATAGTTTAAATACATCCCTTTTACCCAATGGCTTCTAGCTTCACAGCTGCTTATTTATCAGGTATCAGGAGATCTACGTATGTTACTTCCAGCCCTTGGAGGGGCCTATGAGATGCTCTCAGACCTACACTCTCTTCCTGCAACACTCAACCTGAATTATCTTCTATTTATTGCCAGCAACAGCCTGGCAGCAGTACTCCGTATAGGATGTACCTTCTTGATATTGTCCTCAACAGGCTTTTTCCACAACATCAAATACTTTTGCTGGGGGTGGTATGTGCTACTTACAATATCCAGGGTCATCCCCAAGGAGGGAATTTGCAGCTGAGGGGGTTGCAAAACTCTCTCCTCTTATTGCAGAAGCACAGGAGTACCTTGTTGGCCAATGCCAATCGACCAACTACCCTGCAGCAAGGATGTCTGGATAATGGGAGGAAGCTAAAGCTTTGGTCCCTGTCCAGACATTCTGCAGCAGTGGGCCAATAGCCATCTGTGTCATTGGTTTCAGTGGATGACCTGTCACCCGGGTCATCACCTGACCCCTGGTCAACTGAGCTGTTTTGCCAATATGCAGACATATGTGCTGGCAGAATGGTCTGCCAGATTCAACATTTCTTTACGTATATCAGCAGGCTTCTTGTACCAGCCAGCACCATCAAGACAGCAGAGGTTTCTCCCAGATTAGATGGGAGCAGACAGTAGCAACAAGAGATCTTCATGGTGGGATTCATGTAAGCATGTGCAGGGTAGATGCTTGTATCTGAGTACCACACTGAGTATCTTGTGTCACTCAAATTCCCTCTATTGTCAGTGGTGAGAAACAACAGTTCATCCTGTCCTAAGGCAGATCCCTGCATATGGTGAACACAGCGCTTGTTTAGTTCTGCTGACTATGAAAACACTATGTGGTGACTACAACCTCTGTCGGTTATCTTTGCTATGGGCACTTAAAGTTAGGGTAGATCTGCCCCATTCTTTGTGCCCTCACTAGATTACCCAGGAACTTTGCGGTCATTCATGGTCTTTCTCCTAACAGAATTCCTATGAGGTGGAGAGAAAGTGTCACTACATGTAGAGATGAATGGGTGACTGCAGAGATGAGAAGTTTTGTGTGGAGCCACCAAGAAAATTTGTTTCCTTTCAGATGTTGAAAGCAATCCCTTTAGGACCTAGCTCTAGGTTCTTGCCACTGAATTGGTTTTCTTACTTTTGTTATCACTAAACTGAAAAAGTCATTTTGGATGTATAAAAAGCAATATGTTTTTTCTTGTTTTCTTACCCAAATAAAATTCTTCAGGAAAAAAAAATTCTTGGAGAGAATTACAAGTTTCACTCAACACTAAATAGAGTATTTTGGGTTTAGCTGTGGGATTTCTTATTATTATTACTAATATTAGTAATATAGATCATAGCTACTAAGGGTGAAATGCAGTCACCGAATTTTAACCAATTAAAATTTACTTCCCTGGTCCATCTCAATACTCCAGGCTTCCTCTGTCACGAACAGAACCAGGCAAGCATCACCTTGCTGCTGAACCACCAGCGTGGTTCATCTATTCCCTATAGAGATGGCTAAAGCTTATGGCTGCATCAGCTTCTGGAAATGCTTTGATTTTGCCACTGACTTCTTGAGATGTTGATTAGTTCATGCTAGCACATAACCCTTAGACAGCTGAAGTCAGGTCAGCTGAAACCCACTCTAGATAGAGTTCATTACAGTCTTGAAATCCCTTTTTATTTGTTCTCTCTTTTTTTTTTTTTTTTTGGCAGAAACAACAAAACTATTCATGTGAAAAAATTTTCTCTCAGTTCTAAATATAACACAGTCTACTGGGAGGAAGTTGAGTGCTTAACTCTTTTTATTGGTTTTATAGCAAGTAAGAGGATGCTGAACAGGGTGGAATAGACAAAGAACATCAACACATGAAGTACAACCAGTAATGAAGGTTATGTCAACGGACAGTAACAAGAAGTGGTAAAGCTCAGCAGGATCAGTTCTTCACCATTTCACGTTGACTTTATTTTGCATTTACAGAAGGGGCCACAGCAAGTGAATACAAAGCACTGATGACAGAGCTGAAAATCCTGATCCATGTTGGTCATCATCTCAATATTGTGAATTTGTTGGGAGCTTGCACAAAAAATGGAGGTAAAAAAATCTGTGCTGCATTGAAAATGGGTTTGGATCACTCACACTAACAGTCAGGTGGATGTGTTGTTTTTCATCTAGAGGTCAAGTTATTAACTTGAAATATTTGAGCTCATCCAATGGTTGGTGAAAAAGAGAGGAAGAGAGAAAGAGATTTTAGTATTTTAATGAAGTGATTAAACATTTTCTCTACTTAAGCTCCCTTTTAGTATTAACATGAGAAGTATGAATTTAGGACTATGCCATTTGTTGCCATTTATCTCACTCACTTCACAGCTGAAGCTTGAGGTGAACATGATCTGGAAAGGCTGGGAACAAGGGATATCAGCTGCTGGCCCTGAACAATGAATCACAAGGCAACTGTTGTAAAATCCTTCACAATTTTCCACTAAGAAAATCAAAGGGCCAGTACGAGTGATGGTTTGTTTTAGATATGTCACCTATTTCAGTTCAACAAGTGTGTGTGGGCTGTGGAACTCCAGTCTGAAGGCAGACAGCCCGAAGAGGAAATGGAGAGTCCCTCAGGACACAGGTCCATGACCCAGCTTTGAAAAATTAGTCTCTTTCCTAATTTCCAGAAACAGTATTGATTTCCTTACACATCCAGGGGCCTTCAAGCAGCCTTCTGCTTCATTAGGACATGCTGTTAGTTATTCTGGACTCAAGTTTTCACTACCGGCATGAAAGACTATTCTTCTCAGAACTGGTGACACCTTGTATTGTTTTATTCTGCTCAAAATGCGCTTTCTTTTTGCCCAGGACCTCTGATGGTGATTGTTGAATACTGCAAATATGGGAATTTATCAAACTACCTGAAGAGCAAGAGGAATTTTTTCTGCCCCAACAAGGTGAGGAGGCAGATGCCTCTGGTAGGGTTTATCTTACCTAACTTGAGTGTCGGTAATGTAGATGTCAGCATCTGAGCTAGTCTCCTTAGATTCTCTTCTACCAAAGGAGAAAAATGGCTTTTGGGTGCAGTTCACCTCAACTATTTTCATGTTTGGTGTGGGATGCCCCTGTGTCAAGAAAAGGCTCATTTCTCTCCTCTGACTGTCCAAGGAGACTGCTGGGAGTGATTCAGATGGAGCCATCCACAGCAAGAGGAAGTGAATCCTATCCAAAGTGTCCCCACATGCTCTCACCCCGCTGCTGACAAACCCATTCCTGCTGAGCTTGGGGGTCACTTCAGGGGCTGGTGTCAGCGAAGCCGAAGGAAGTGGTTTTGCCCATTGGTTTCAGTACCACTGGGAACAACCGACATATTGCCATTTAAAGCTCATGTTCCAAAACACCCTGATGTTCAGAGATTTGCAAGTAATCTTATTATTGTGTGAGGAGAAGAGCTATCAAGAGGAAGAAAGATTACAGTCTTGGATTTACATCCCACAGCCCTCTGAATCAACTATACAGCGTGTTTCTTATTACAAACTTGAACCCAAATGTGCCAACTGTATCCCTGTTTGTGCTCTTTTAGCAAAATCCTCCAAAGGATTAAGGGCTCTGAAGTGGGATTTAGTAGCCTGAACCCGGAACATCAGTCCTCAGAACTCCCACTCAGCTGTGCCAAAAGCTCATCAATCTCTCAGGGTTTTTTCAGGAGGACTCTGCAGGAGGGCATGCTCAGCAGGACGTCCTCCTCCAAAGGGCTTTGGCTGAGTCTCTGTTCCCAAGACCATCCATGCTGGACCCTGCATGAAAGACAGCAGCTGCCTCCTCCTACGTGCAGTTCTTGGTGTAGGATGCTTGATGGGGAGGGTAGTCGTGGTAGACTCCACTCTGGAAGTGGGGAGTCACCCACATTCCCCATGTACTGAGGAGCCTGCTCAGACATGAAACTCTGGCACCCCTGGGTAGGGTGCTCGGGCTGCAGGGAGGGAAGGACCCTAGCTCTGCACCAGTGTACACACGGTAGTGAGATGGTTACAGGTCAAGGGCAAAAGGGAGAGGTGGCAAGAGCATGGCCAGTGGGTGCATGAGTCCCATTAAAGTGTCGTTGACTGTAACATGAAAACATTGGATAAAGACATTGGGGTAGAGGAGCAGTCACTTCCAATGGCAGCTGCATTTCAAACACAAGTTGCCCTTGCTCCTCGTTGGCAGGGCTTAGAGCCCTGTGCTAAGTACTGTGCAAGGGTACAGAGGCAGGTGCTTTAAGCCACCTGGGACAAAAAGCTGACTCTTTATTTTGAGAGGGCTGGGACACCTGCACTGCGGGCACATCCTTCTCAATTCATCCCACCAGGGTCCTTCTCTGGCTACCAGAGAGAAATAGGCTCTTCCAGATGTCCTATTTCAGGCTGAGATGAGCCACAGCCCAGCAAACATATCCATCCATGGACCCTACAAATCCTTACCTCATCAGCGGTAGCCCACCACCCAGCAGGTCCCAAAGACATGTGCTGATGCTCCCAGGCCTCCATATTTCTGTCCTTTGGGGATGGCAACTTTGGTGGAGTGCAGCCCTGCCACAGCCCCTACCTGCCACTGGACACCTTTGCCCATGGGAGATGTGACTGCACATGCTATGGACCAGTATTTTCTCCCCATGGGAAGGCAATAGAAGTCCGCCTTGGTCCATCTCCCACTCCCTCCATCACTCTGATATAGCACCCCTTCTTCTCTGTTTAAAGGACTCTTCTCTGCACGAAGAGCCAATGAAAGAAAAAAAGGATATTGAGCCAGTGGAAGGCAAAAAACAAAGGCTGGCCAGTGCCACCAGCAGTGAGAGCGTTGCAAGCTCTGGGTTCCAGGAAGATAAAAGTCTGAGTGATGTGGAGGAGGACGAGGAGGGTAGGTATTAATTCCTTCCTGTCCCTACACAGTCTGTGATATTTTTACAGCATACTGTGCATCCCTGAAATTTTTTTCCTCATTTATCACCCTAATAAACATCCGTGGGAGACACTCACAGGGTCATATCCAGAGGGTAGAAGATTTAAAAAAAGATTATTTCCAGGGTTACTAAATCTGACAGGAAAATGTGTGATTGTTTCTTCTGACTGCTCCTTATCTTTGGGGAAAACACAGCAGTGTCCAAAGCGCGGGTATAAAGCAAGCACTATTTTTGTTTCCAGTGACAGTGGGTTGACCTTCAAACACTACTCTATGAAGACTGAATTTATGGGAGTAATAGGGTCAGTAAGAGAGGGAAAATAACTGCCTGGTAAGTGATATTTGTAACAAACTGTGGTTTTCCACCTTTGCAGAGGCTGATGAGCTCCACAGGTTGCCCCTCACTATGGAGGACCTGATCTCTTACAGCTTTCAGGTAGCCAGAGGCATGGAGTTCCTCTCTTCCAGGAAGGTAAGTTTTGCACTGAGGATTTTTCCCTGCAGAAGGATAGGATTCAGAGGGGAAATCATGTCTACGTCTTAGTGACACCTTCCTTGGGAGAGGTCCCAAAGGAAGAGCCTTGGAATCTATAATTCCTCTTGGGTTTATAAATATAACTGTGTGTTTGTCCAAGTCTCCATAGTCCACAAACACAGGATCATGGCTGAAAGCAGTGGGTCAAGCTCATTTGCTCAGGGAAGATGTTTTGGGTGTGGTGGGGTTTTTTTCTTCATTTCAACATCTATTAGGTAGGGAGCTCCAAATGAATCAGCGTTTTCCCTGAAAATGTCAAAGGGCTTCAAAATCTATCAGTTTCTGGACTTGGGAAGTTTGGTGGGCTTTTTGTAAAGAATTGCCACTCTTTAAATAATAATAATAATAATAATAATCATCATCATCATCATCATCTAAAATATAATATGGGAGACAGTCAGGAAATTTGTGTGTAGGATTAAGGAAATGCAGTTTGATTGTGAAACTGTTTTATTATAGTGCATTCATCGTGACCTGGCAGCCAGAAACATCCTTTTATCTGAAAACAACGTCGTGAAGATCTGTGATTTTGGCCTCGCAAGAGATATTTATAAGAATCCTGATTATGTGAGAAAAGGAGATGTAAGTCAAGATGCTGTCTATTTACCCAAATCATTATAGCATATCATTTCAGAATGTCCATGAAAATGCCCTGTAGATGTTCACATTTCCTGAATTTCAAAGAGCTTGAATCACGCTTTTTATGTGAAGATGAGGTATCCAGATGTGATGTAGAGCTGGAAAGCTTTTCTATCCTCAAGCATAACTGTTTCACAACTCTGCCCTTAGATACTTTTTAGACATTTGTTTTTCGGCTGGCTCTGCAGCTTAACCCACTTAGTAAACTTCCTAAAAGGAAACCAGTCCCTCCGAAAAAAGGTGCATGTTCCCCTGTGTACCCACTCCAGGGTCAAGCACTGCTCGTGGTGACTCCAGCAGCCAAGCAGGACTTGCCGCCTCCAGCACCAACTTATTTGGGGTTTTTGCTTCTCCTGTAAATAGCAAGCAGTCAGCCCCTTGCCAAGCCCTCCGTGACCACTGGAAGTGGGTCAGCAAACTGTGCCTGCAACCACTGATGAAGCAGGAATTTGGTGTCGGCGTTGGGCACACTCAAAGAGTCTCCTTCTGTATGTCTCACCCACCTGCCAGCTATTCCGTCTTCCATAAATGTCTTTCAAGGCTTGCAGCACTGTATATTAACTGTGAAATGTTGTTTGCATAATTTGGGTACTGCTCAGCTGACACTATGAGGCTGCACTGAGGGGGCTTCAAGGATGCCTGTGATTCAGGCTCTGAATATTTTCACGAGACCACTCACAGAATGATTTGTGCTTGGATGTAGGGTTTTCTCCCCATCTGTAGGAGGGCGAAGGCCTCTGTTCTTGCATATTCCCACATCCCCATAAAGAAAAGGCCTGGTTGCTCTGGTCACAGATTTCCAGTCTCTGGCTCTTTGTACCACATGTTTTAAAAACAGTCTTTTACTCTGATAATTTGTTAAGACAGTGTCTGAATGAGTGTGGGTTTATCTTGACCACCTGTAAGGAAATCCCACAGGTTCCTGTTTGAATGGTAATTATTTACATAACAGTATATAGTTGATTCATCTACGATTAAATTCTTTTAGACTTTGAAAATAATAGTCAGGTTTGTCTGTTTTACTCCAGGCTCGACTTCCTCTCAAGTGGATGGCTCCAGAATCTATATTTGATAAAATCTACAATACAAAAAGCGACGTGTGGTCCTACGGGGTCTTGCTGTGGGAGATATTTTCTTTGGGTACGTTAATTCTGCACCCCAGGATGTGGAATCAGCAGCGGAGGCTGTAGCTGTGGCCATCGTTCCAGCCTGGTGAAAAACATTGTTATCTTCAAGTAGATTTTATCAAGTCTTTAATAAGAAAAGACCTAAATCAGACAGAAGTGGGGTGTAAGCGTAGAGACAGGGACTGTGTGTATCATGTCCCTGTGAACTGGACAGTCTGGTGCTTGTAGGGGCACTGGAAGCTGACTTACCAGGCTGAAAGCCTTAGTGGACAGTAGAGCACTTTTCCACCTATTTCTGCCATGGGCAAAGCCTAAGCTTCCCTTTTTCTCCTGTAGAAACCCTCAGTAGAGATGCAGGGCAGCACAGCTGGAATGGTCATAGTCCTTTGTCCAACCCAGGGGCTGACCTGCTGGAGAGCAGCTCTGAGGAAAAAGACCTGGGACTCCTGGTGGACAATAGGATGACCATGAGCCAGCAATGTGCCCTTGTGGCCAATGACATCCTGGTGTGCATCAGGAAGAGAGTGACCAGCAGGTCGAGGGAGGTCATCCTCCCTCTCTACTCTGCCCTGGTGAGGTCCCATCTGGAGTACTGTGTCCAGTTCTGGGCTCCCCAGCTCAAGAAGGACTGGTAAGTGCTGGAGAGGGTACAGCAAAAAGGCTATGAAGATGATTAGGGGACTAGAACATCTGTCTTATGAGGAAAGGGTGAGGGACTTGGGTCTTTTCAGTCTGGAGAAGAGAAGACTGAGGGGGCATCTTATCAATGCTCAAGGGGGACTTGTTTTGGCAGGGGGGTGGACTAGATGATCTCCGGAGGTCCCTTCCATTCCCATATCATTCTGTGATTCTATGAACCGAGGGCACAAACCAGGAAAATTGGGCAAATTTTAAAGTGGTTTTATTGGATATGGAAGGGATATCTGTGGGATAACACTGACCTGTGGCCCTGGTTTGGCAGCTGCCAGGGACTGAGGCATCACCTCCTGTGCCACAGACAACATTCGAGACACCCAGTGCCACAGGCTGGATTCGTCTCAAACACTTCTTACATCCCCAGTGGGAGCAAGGGAGCTGAACACACCGAGAGGTCTCTGCATATCTCAGATTATGCAGAGACCCCCATTCCCAGCCTGAGACCAGGCGCTGGCAGCAGCCCAGGGGGAGGAGACCCAGCCTGTGTGTCCCCCCCCTACCCGGGCCACTGGACGCAGCAGGCGAACGAGAATCTGCACAGATGCCACAGGATGAACTAGAGCATGCAATCCAAAATTAAAACCCAGTGAAGCTTCCCCCCACACACACCCCTTTTCTTTCACGTGGAAAAGGCAGGATACAAGATGTACGCTGAGCAGGAACAACAATGACTGTCAGAATAGAAGAATCTTAATTGGGTCCAACACAGAGGCTGACAAAAGAGGCAAACAGCAGAGGAAACAATACTATACAATTCTCAGGACAATCAATCATTTATTAGTTTAAATACGTGTTGTCGGTCAGCCTGCCAACTCTTGTCATTTTATGGTCAGCCTCATAGTACCTGCTGTTTTTTTTCTTAAAGCCCCAGCTCCTTGAACCTGGTGACTGTCTAACATCTAACTCTAGAAGGGTTTGGGTTGGTTTGGGGTTTTTTTTCCTTTCATTTTCCCTTTTGCTGATGTCTTTTTTTTTTTTTTTTTCTGCAAAAAAAAAAAAAAAAGACCAACAGCAAAATCAGGCAGCACCTTAAAAACACAGAAACTAAGAAAATAAAACAAATGTACTGTGATCTGATTTAAAACCATGATTTTATTATGTTCGAGGTGGTTTTGAGCATTTGGGATTTGTTAATACTCTGCTTACTAGAATTTGGGGTGGTCCAAACCAATAGAGAGGTCAGACTCAGCTTTTCTTGAGGGACAATTTTCAAGACCAATTCATGTTTATTTTTTACACCACTAATAGTGCTGGGTTTGATCCTGCCCCCTGCCAAGGACCAGGGTTTGGAGCAGCATCAGCAGCAGTTCCCTGCCTGTGGGAGATGGTGGGGACCACATCCCACAGGGGACACATCCTCAGGCTCCCTTCTCTGCAAGCAGATGCTGTACACCCTGAGCATTTGGGGGGTGAGGGGTTGGGGAACTGTAGGGCCAAAGATAGGTCACAGGTCCCCAGCCCAAGGCATATATGACCCTGTTCTCCCAATGTTGCCTCCAGGTGCCTCTCCTTACCCTGGTGTCCAAATAGACGAGGATTTCTGCAGCAAGCTAAAAGAGGGCACAAGAATGCGAGCCCCGGAGCAAGCAACGGAGGAGATGTAAGACGCTTTTCTCTCATCTTGTGTCCTCACGTGCCTCTGCCCTTCTGGGCTGCCTTGTGGATGATGTACGAGTATCTGCAAAAAATACTCTCTGCCAACATAATGAAAAACTACCTGATTATGCCTCGTATCTTCTTGCTGTCAACAACACCTTCTTGCATCCCTTTCTTCCTTGGCCCCCTGGCTCTCCTGTGGGGTAGGACTGGGTGAGGAGGGATGTGGACCTGAGCCCAGGGCTGGGCTGAGTGAGCAGCCGGGAGGAGGAAGGTCATTCATTCCTCTCCAGATTTAATATTTACTGTCTTGCACACAGATAAGGGTGGGTGGAATGTGACATTATTAACGTTGTCTTGACTAAGGAAGCGACAGCGCAGGCTTCCTTGCAAACACTCGGGTGACAAGGGCCCACCCTTTCCCGGAGACAGTGTCTGATGGCAGAGGAAGGTGACAGGGACCCACAGCCTCCCAACCCGTGTAGCCTGCAGAGTTTTTCTGAGCCCTTCCACCACAGCATTAGCTGTCCTTCCCCAGTTCCCTGCCTTCAGGTACAACCTCCAGCTGCTACTGCATGGCCAACACCTTTTTGGAGGCCTGGGGGGAGGGGGGGGTCCAAGATTGTAGCCCCTCTGCTCTTGGAGTAGGATGGAGTGCCCTTACTGGGAAGGCACCTGCAGCACACTGAACATGCACCCCGTGGCACAAATCATTCAGAAGCATGAACGTATCCAGGGTATTTAATCTCTGGAGGCAAAATCAGGTACATGTACGTGTCTTTGGTACCTCTTCGAGTGCTACGTCATGGCCCTAAATAGAAACACTTACCAAAAAATAGTTCTGGAAGAAGAAAAAGGAAGCGAGCCAGCCATGCCTATCTGGAAGTATTACCCATTGGCTAATTTTATTATCCTAGTGACAGTAGATAAGAGCTTTTTTTTTTTTTTCCACATATTTTATTGCAGGAAGGAAAGCTCAACTCAACCAATACAAGGAAGTGACACATTCATATAAGTCATCTTAGGATGCCTTTACTTAAACATTGCCAGTTAATAGATGTTTAATACAATGTTTTAATGCTTAATTAGGAATGAAAAAAGAAAGTATGAATAGTTGGCTAAATTATTATTTGATGTGGTCTTCCTGGTATGTTGCAGGAGGGTTATTTTTTTTTCATTTTCTCTAGAAAGTCCACTCTTTTAGTTAGAGGCTTCAGTGGTGTTGGAGACCGTCTTTGTAAAATCAGGCAGGCTCAGGAGTTAACTCTGTCAATGACAAGCTGTCAGAGACTGAGCTGCCTTGGACTGAAGTGAGATGTAACCCCTCCATGTGCTCGTTTTGCTTTTGTCCTCACAGCTACCAGATCATGCTGGACTGCTGGAGAAGCAATCCCAACGACAGACCAAGGTTCTCTGAGCTGGTGAAAAAGCTGGGTGACCTGCTGCAAGCAAATGTTCAGCAGGTACAAATGCCATAGCCATGTGCTGTCACCGAGGCAAGGGTGACTGGTCACATGGTGACAGGAATAACTCTGATTTCTTGCTTGCATTTAGGAAGGCAAAGACTACATACCCCTCAACACTATATTTACAACAGAAAGTGGGTTTCCCCCTGCATCCAGTCCTTTGTGCAATGAAAAGTTTTCTGTTACAAGTTCAAGTTGTGGAAGCACTGAAAACATCAGGTGAGAGAGGCAAGATTAAAACTGAGTTTGTTGGGTGTTGCAGCTTGCTGCTGGTGGAAGAAAACACCCAGAGATGCCCCACCTGGTCTGAGTGTCCCACCAGCCATCAAGCCCCCGCTCAGGATCCTGTTGGGCTGGGACAGCCCATTGGGGTGTTCAAGGGGATCAATTAGATCACCAGGCTCAGGTGGCGTGAGAGGGGCAGCCATGTGCACCCCAGGGCTGGGGAATGAGGTTTGGGTGGCGTCTCATTAAGATGAGTCCCTTTTGTGTAAACTACCTTGATGACAGTTTGGCAACTGCTAAAAGAAACAGAAATACCCAGTGCTTCCTGCTTACGCACTTCACACCCTCACCAAAAATTGTCCTGCTTTTTTTGTTGAACAGATATATAAACACTTTCAAAATAAAACCACCCCAGCGCATAAAGACATTTGAAGAGCTTCCCATCAAGGAAACATTTGCGTTTAATGTAAGTGACTCTTGGGCCAAATGGTATGCCATTTATTTCTTTTTATTTGTGTGACAGATTTATACAGAGAGAATCAAGAAGGGGTTTTACTGCTTTGTCAGCTCTGCTGATACAAGGTGTAAGATTAGCTGTGCTTGCAGCATGGTGTTATCTCACTGTCCTACAAACTGGGGGCAGTAGACCCTTGCTAATTATGCCATGGGGTGCAAACAAGAAATGGCTGGTGCCATTAGGCCTGCAAGGTACAGCTCCCATCTAAGTCCCACCAATGTGGGAGAACAACTTAAAATACCTTGGATTTGTGTTTTCATCTGAACAGTAGAGCTCAAATAAGACTCATAGGTCACATTTCCATCAGAGGTTCCTAGGATGAACAAGTCCTGTCATCAGGCAGATAAGCTGTGGCAATGTCTACTAATGGGGCACGCATGCTGTCCTGGTGGGGGTGGGCCTGGGTGAGAGGCTTGAGGAAGCTTTTGGTGAGCCAGTTGTATGCATTAAGCAGTGGGAGGTGGGAAAGGCATGGTGGTGCTCTCAAGGCTGAACTAGTGGCTGGCCAGGATCTCACCTTGCATGTAAACACCTTGCTTTTAGCACTCTGCATCTGCATTAATGGCATTTGTCTGCTGCACCCCAAAGCAAGGACGGTTTAGAAAGGCACCGTTAAATACCTGGGTATCGCGGCAAGTCCAACAGCATGGAACATCTGTCTCCTAGAGCTCTCTGAATATAACAATGGAAACAATGGTGAAAATCAGACTGAAGAGTAACTGAGCCTAATGTAACAGTAACTTCCTACAGTTAACACCTAATAGGGTTGTATCTGTCTTTTTTCTTCAAGGATTACCAAGCAGATAGTGGGATGGTGCTGGCTCCAGAAGAACTGAAACGTTTCACATGGACAGGCAGCAAGCAGAAACGGACACTCTTTGGGTCTGTATTTTATGTTCCTTTCTTCTACTTCACATTTTAGAGGGAGGAGGAGGATTCGGGGTCCTTGTGCTAAATCAGGCTTACTGAAAGTAGCTGAGGTGTCCCCAGTTCTTGCAAACACTCTTGCTGAGGTGTGTCCTGCTCAGTTGGGTCAGCAGTCAATCAGCTCTTGCACTTAACTCTCCATACACCTTCAAGGAAACAAATAACCCTCATAACCTTCAATGCACATCACTGTTATGATTTATTGGCACTCTATCGATCAGACTGATCCTCCCTCAACTCAAGGCCAGGCTGGACAAGTGAGTGCCAGAGAGCACTAAACCAAGGTAGAGGTAGGTAACTATAGGAAATGAGCCCTTGGCAGGGCAGGAGGAGAAACGTGTGGCTACAAAGGATTTGCAGTTGTTTCTCCAAGTCCCCAAGGGCACCCCAGCTGGGACAAGGCTCTCTGTGCTTGTTTTCGCTCTTCTTTTCCATGACTCAGCTAAGCACGGCCCATTTAACACCCATGGGCTCAGGATGCTAAAGTGGCAACTTTACAATAGATGGATGTGAGGGCCTCACTTCTCTTCCTGCCTTTAAGCACTTTAATATATTGGCCACCTTCCTCCACCTAATTCCTGACAGCTGCCCAAGCAGGGAACTAGGGCCACTCTGAGAAATTCGGTGCACTGACATGAACTCCCTGTAAATGGGAAATGTTTGTTTTCCCAATGCCGGCGGTGTCTCAGTTCCCAGCTGCCGTGAAGCTGGCAGCCTCGGTGGCTGGTTTCGGCTCCCTGCTCTCAGCCAGCCCGGGGACTGCCTGGACCCAACTCATCCTTCATCTTATACTGGGAGGAGGTCAAGGCCATCCTGCCATCCTGCCTCTGCTGGACTTGTCAGCGCCTTGCAGCTGGGCAGGCTGGGAGGTGTAGTATTGTCTCCATGAACAATTGGAGCCGGCTGAAACGTGCAGTCAAGGCAGAGAGGACTCGCTTCAAGAAAAATTCCAGTGACTAACGGGTACGAGAGTGTGCACGCTCACACGGCCAAACTACAGGGGCAAGCGTGCTGCTGGCAGGAGTCTGCAACGGAGCACTGCTCATGCCTGGCAAAGCCGGCCTGACTGAAGCCACTCCAAACAAGTGCTGGAAACCCTGTCTCCTGCCTTGAGTGCTCCCGTTTCAGAAAAGAGGCATTTTTATCCCACTTTGATTTTTTTGAGGCAGTTTCCCATACTCACTTTTGAGGAGCCAGGTATTACAGAGCTTGGAATGCACGTGGATATTAGAGGGCTCCCAAGGCTGCCATGTTTCCTAGAAGTGGTTTAACCCTTATTTAATTTGTGTAATTTCTGAAGGCTGCCATCAGCCCCAGAGACAACATCTCGACCTCCCCAACTGAGGCGCATGAAATACCTTTTTCTTTGCATGGCACAGAATACATGGAGCATCCCCCAAGCATCCCCCTGGAACTGCTTTAAGGAGCATTTTCAGCTGCAGAAGGAAAGGCAATGCTTGGATGGGAAAAAAAAAAACAAACAAAAATACACCAAAAAAAACCACAAAAAAATGAACAGCGGCTGCTAGAACATAAATCCTCAGGGAAACAGAGCAGCTGGCTGAGAACACACAAGGTCATCTGGTCTGCAAGCTAAACAAGTGGTACTGCAGCACTACGCCAAAAGGCACTCGTGTACAGGAATGCTCACAGTGACCCTTTAGTCTGCATACATTCCTAAAAGTGGTAGCTTCTCAGTTAATCCCCCTTTACTTGGGCTAAATTGAAGCACTAAATAAATACCCCTGAAAGTAGTAGTGGAAAGGTAGAGCCTAGAGAGTTTTGACACACGTAACATAGGTGTGCTTCTTCCATCCCATCTCACGCTTCTCTGGTCCTGCCCCCTCTCTTGTGTGGGTATTTCTGCTTGACTTGCCTTGCAGAGAGCTGCTTCAGGTCACTGGACTATCAGAAGAAGGACCCCAGAATAGATTCTAAGTGAGCAATAGCAGCTCACTGGTCAGGGCAGCCAGTGCCAGCACCAGGATGAGGAAGGGGTCACCCTCCTCTTAGCAGCAGCCTACAGCTCCATCACCTCCACTGTAATGCTTCATTGCTCCCAGAGAGCTTACTGTCACGCTGTGAACCTCAGCGCTGCGGTTTAGGGCACAGATGCAGGGAAATGCACTTGAACCAGAAGGTGGGTCCTGTGCCAAGGCTAAGGATGCTGTGGGACTGTGCCCTTGCTGCTCCTTGGCCACCTGCAGGCTGGGCTGCCTTTCTAGGGGCAGAAGGGTTGGGCTCAGTGTGGTTTTATTCTCATTCTGAAATCACATGTGAACCAGCCAGATAGGGTGACTCTTTCAGACCAGCACAAAGGTGGTTGTATGTCCTGGAGTGTAGCATTAAAAGGATTCAGACTTGGTGGGGCTGTATCTGTCACCACACTGCTAAGGGACTGCAGAGGATAGAAGGACCCAAAGCTGGTGGTATCCTACTGGCCATTCCCCAGAAGCATGACCAGGGCTTGCTTCAGAAGAAACTAATCATTTCATTCCAGGAGAAAGACAGTGCATGCACTGGTGCTCAGCATGACCAGCCTGAGAGCCAGGTCCTGGGGAGGGCAGATAGCTCTGCTCCTTTGCAAGTAGAAAGGATCCTGAGTGCAACTCTTCTATTTTTTCAGTATTGGTGAGAAAACCCCACCCAAGTAAGCCAAAATCCTCAGGCTGCCAGAAAAATAGCTCTGAACTGCACCACTTAAAAGCTGGAACAAGCATCTCAAGAGCCACAGCCAACCTCTAACCTCACTCCATTCCTGAATCTGTCAGGAAAGGAGCAGCTGTTTCCTCCAACAAATGATCCCAATTAAAAACCAACTAGCCAGAGTTTCTAATTTACATTCCTAGAGTGGAAAGGAGATAATCCACAGCTAAAGAAGCCTTTACTGACTGTAAGCTCAGGCTAAACATGATGCCTGACCGTTGATGCCAAAACCCCAGGGGCTCCCTTGAAGCTCTCCTGTGGGAGTGTATGTCCAGGTACCGCAGTGCACTCAAGTGCGCTGAAGTTAATTGATGCAGCTCTACCAGTATAAAGTTTAATTGTTAAAGTAGAAACCAAGTCTAGCTCAGAGGAAAATTCTCAGGATGCAAAAGCCTGATGATGAATAAAAGGATGAACGAATGATGATTTTAAGGCTCATGGCTTCGCACACACACTCCACTCTAGTTGCTTCCTAAGACACAATGTAAAACACAGGAGCGTTTCTCTTTAAACCATCACGAGAAATCCATCGAGCCTGCCACCAACATTGTCACAGAGTTACAGAATTTATCCCAAGGCAATTATTTGTCCATCTGCCAATAGATGCAATATAAAAATATGGGATGCATCTGCAATCCTCATCAGGAGGGCTCTTCCTCATGAACTCCATCCATCTACAAACAAATGTAATGGGGTGGTCTTCTTGGGAGGACTCTTCAATTTCCTACAGCAGGAGTGAAGGAAGAGACCACAGTCTCTACAAAGCACACAGGCCTGTGAGTTAAAGATTCAGGAGAATGTGACATCTAAGAGAAACTGTGACATCTCCATTTCCTAACCGGGAAAGGCCTGGCGCTATCAGTTCTGCACTTAAGATAAAATGGTGCAAGTTATAATGAAAAGCAAAACTCTGGGCTCCCAAAGCCTCAACAGATGTTCTGACTGTCTTCTCTGGAATTCAAGACTAGGGCTGCCAACGTTCCTGACTTTATAAAAGGAGAGGAGCAGAGTATCCATGAATTCATAAGAATACAGGGTAGGGAATCTGATTTTAGGCATTGCAGTCCAACAGAAGTTTACATTAGGATTTCACATATAATCAATGATGCAAAACGCTCCTATACTAGTCCTTTGTCTACAGATAAATCTTTGGTATCTAACTCAGTGGTGTTGGAAAACCTCTTTGGTATAAATTTCTTCATTATTGAAAGAGGCCTTTTAAGCACTGCTCTCTCCAAATACAAGTGAGAAAGTGCTGGAAGGCAAACAGGGTCTTAAAAAGTGGCTCAGCTAAGACATTAAACCCTTCTTGTAAAGAGTATCTTATAAGAGACTGCCTACAGGACAACTGATCCTTTGCAGGAGATGAAAACTCTAATTCAAACCAGCAGTTCACATCTGCTGCTGACAGAAGGCTAAGAGAGTAGATATCCAGAGCTTGTGCCCTTCCTCACAAACATCACCCATTTATCTTAAAAATCCATCCCAGCGTTAGGCTCTGGGAACACCTACACTAACAGCTTTCTGCTTTAGCCTCAAAAAGGCTAAAAAGGTCCCATTTTACATAGGAGGAACACTAAAGCGGGGATCCACAGCTCAGGTACTGGACACTCTGCACCACTTTGCCCTGCAGTGGATTTCCACTCCTCAGCACCTGCCCCAAATGAGCAATCAGAGCTTAGGCTGAGCAATCCAATACTACCCATAAGCATCAAGACTCATCCTTACAGTGAACACAAGCACCTTAACAGTGATGTTCAGTCACAGCATCTCTGTTCAGAACGGGTACTCGAGGGGGACACAGGAGGGCTCTTTCAGCCCTCCATTCTGCTCCCTGATTGAGGGATCCCATCTGCACCAACGTTGTTCTCATCATGAGAAAATAAACAAAGCTTCTTCTTGTGACGTGGCTTTGCTTGAGTCATTGAAACAAAACGCTCCTACATGTTAAATACGCTAACAGTGAGGCTGCTCTCTTACAGCGTGAAAGGTGCCAGCAGGAGCAAGGAGTCCGTGCTTCCTGGAATAACCAAGCCAAGAAGCTTCTGTGGTTTCAGCTGTGACCAGCTCAGCGACTCCAAGCGAAGATACACGTACGGCAACACCGTCCTGGAGAAAATGAAAGCCTGCCATTCTCCCCCTCCCGACTACAACGCTGTGGTCCTTTATTCTCAGCCACCTGTTTAAGTATTTTTAGGCCAAGACTTAAATATGCATTTAACACATAAAGGTTCTTCTCAAACACTGTCAATTTAAGAACTCTGACCCAAATGATTTTAATTATCCTAAAACACAAAGAGATATCATTGGCTTCATCTCAGTGACCTGCTTTTCTACAGACTGCAACAAACATATAGAAAATGTAGCAAAATACTAACGCTTAAGCCTTGACTTTCCCCAATGCTGAACACCATCAGCTGCCACTAAAATTGCCCAGTGCTTCTGAAAACCTGAGTGTTCATCATTACAGAGAAAACCAGTTCGCTGTTTGGCCCCTGGCAGCAGGACGGTATTATATGCTCCAGTCAGCCGGCCTTGCACCAGTGTCCTTGCTGGGAGCCCTCAGGAAAACCTGCACCCTGTTGCTGGGACTGGTTGTAGTGCTGGAAAATAAAGGATTCTACGGGAAGAAACAAACAGAAAACCAGACCACAACTTTACAGTTTGTCGTGAAAACTCTACCTTGAGAAATGTGAGGGAAGGCCAATGCCCTGGGGAAGGTGACTTAGCTGGCTGGGGCCTTACATGGCTCTTACTGCTTCGGATGGCAAGCGCAGTAAGGAGTCCTGCCAGGCAAGGATTCAAAAGGTGTGTTGCAAAACACAGCTGGCAAGGCTAGAGGAAAACTAAGATCAGAGCCAGGGCTGCAACAACAGGGAATACAGACCAATTCAGTTTGGACAATCCTGCTGAAACCCAGCAAACGTTCTTGAAGTTTTGCACTTTGTCAGTATGCCAACACACGCCCACTGGAGCCAAGCCACGGCCCCAGACATGATAAAGCCAAGCTCTGTCCACAAAAGCTCATGGACCTTCTAACACTGCACTGATTATATTTTATTGATGGGAATCTGTCTGACAAGACAGGAGGGATACTAAACTGCGTTTAGACAAAGGACAGATTGGTAGGACAGTTGAAGAGGTTGGATATGACAAGACAAACTCCTCAGAAAGTCAGGGCAGCTTTGCTATGAAGACAGGTGGATTTCCAGGTTAGTTACCAGTACACATGTACAGGAATAACAAGGTTTTGTTCGTTGGCAACAGACTTTTGCATAGCATCTCAGAAAGGGCATGAACGTTCTTTGTTTGACAAGTGTAAGAATGCACCATCCCTTCACCTTTGCAAGCAGCATTACAACGAGAGCTAACACAGTAGCACTGACATCTTCCAAATCAACAGCTACTGCCCAGTCTCAGCTTCCTGTGGCCCACTATATCTTTACTAAAAGCACTACATATAATATGGTTCTGACCTCTTAAAATGCGTCTTAGGAGCTGTGACCTGAACCCACTAACAGTCTTAAAAGCAAGTGACCTTTTGCATACTTACAAAGAAAAATGTTCTTCGATACTCAAGTAAAAGAACTATGTACCACAACTCTAAGCTAAGTATCCATTCTAAATCTTCCTGGCCAAGGGCCCATCATTTTAAGTATCGACTGCACTGGCTCTTGCTGGTAAAGTATCTTTGATCTTGATCAAAACAAAAGGAAGTTTTAAGAACCGTTTCTTACCTACAACTGAGCAAAACCAGTTATGGGATGATGCATCTCTAAGGAAACGTTTGCACAGTGTAAATATATAAATATGCTTTTTGTGCATAAATATTTAAGAGAACTGGACTACAAAGATTACTTTTATATGAACCCCCTAAGTTTCTTCAGATGTCAATAACTCTTATTTTTGTCTTTTCATTTTCTGTCTTTATATCATGTATTTGACTGCTGAATTCACATAATAAAGTCTGCTCTTGAAAGAATCTGCAGAGTCCCCTGACTGTGTTTAAGAGTAGATTAGCTGTGGTGTTGAGGGATCTGGTGTAGGGGAGAACTTGTAGAGTGGGGCTGATGGTTGGACTTGATGATCCCAAGGGTCTCTCTCCAACCTAAATGATTCTATGATTCGTGCCAAACTAGTTTCATCCAGCACCAGACTGCTACAGGGCTGGGTGGCACTAACCTCAGGCAGGTGGGAGAGCTCAGGTTTTG
>VZTM01028828.1:0-24261 GCA_013400555.1 Jacana jacana
ATTGGCCCTTGTCCTAATCCAAACATTCTCAACTCCGTCATCTCTATATTTGATTTCTGATCTCTCATAACATTCTCTAACATACAGGGCCACTCCACCGCCTCTCCTTTCCTGCCTATCCCTCCTGAAGAGCTTGTAGCCATCAATTGTGGCACTCCAGTTGTAAGAGGCATCCCACCACGTTTCTGTGATAGCCCATCTGGGCTCAGCAGTCCTCAGCAGTCCTCCATCCCTCAAGTTCTGGCATGATTCCTTAGGGGTTATTCCCAACAGGCCCAGTCATATCCCCTTTCCCCTTCATATCTAGTTTAAAGCCCTATCAATGAGCCCTGCTAACTTCTGTCCCAAAATCCTTTTCCCCTTCTGGGACAGGCACATCCCACCTGCCACCAGCAGTCCAGGCATCTTGGATGACAGCCTATGATCAAAAAACCCAAAACCCTGCCAATAATACATCCTGGAGCCACAGGTTGACCTGTTGCCTCTTCCTATTAATTTCTTCATTCATGCCTGCCATGGAAGGGATAGCGGAGAACACGACTTGCGCTCCTGATCCCCTAAGCAGCAGTCCCAAGGCTCTAAAACCTCTTTTAATTTATTTTGGGCTCCTTCTATGCACTGCATCACTACCCACCTGAAACACTAAAAGGGGGTAATAATCAGAGGGTTTTACTAGGGCAGGAAGTTTGTCACGCACATCCCTATATCCCTATAAAACAGCCAAATAGGAATAACCAAAGCATTCCTCCCTAACTGCAATCTTTTTAAGCTGTTTCCGCAAATATCATATAAGATTTCTAAAAGTTATTATGTTTGAAAGGGTTGCCTTGAAATGCATAAAGTGAAATTTTCTATCAGAAAGGTACTGCAGTGGAAAAATTGATCCGTTTCTCCATGTTGGTTTTTTTTTTTTTTTCCCATCTTCAGAATAACATTTGGCAAATAGTTAACATTTTTGTAAAAGAAGGCACAGCATCCTGCTCTGCCAGCATGACCTGGGACCTGAAATAAATTACATACCTAAATCCCAAATTTGGAGGCACCATCTCCCATGCTCACCTCCACTGGCTTTTCAGGGTTCCCATGCCCAGCAGTTCAGCATCAGGGCTCAGTTACTAACCAAGCCTCTGGGAGCCAGAAACCAGCCTGCTTTTGCACTTGATTTGGGAAAAGAGACGTGCTATGGGCAAATCCAGTCATGCCAGCTTCCTGCCTGGCAGCCTGGACAACAGAAGGCTTGGAAATGTAGCACAGGCTTTGGAGGGGCTGAGCCAAAATGCGTGGAAACCCAGCCTGCTCTGGCTCGCATTGGGACTGCTGTTGCCCAATGCGTCATGGTTGACACAACCCAGCTCCTGGCTCGCAGAGCCAAACTTGAAGGAATAAACACACCTTGTCGCATTCCCCATGCAAGCACTGGCATGGGACCACCCCTTGCAGTGGAAGCTGTGTTTTTCCTTTTCCATGAGACCAGCCCCAGGACATAAAACTGAAGAAGAGGTGACGTATTGCAGGAGTCTGCTTGTTGTGGTGACATCATCTCCTTGGGGAACTTGTTCCTCTACAAATCCCAATCCAGACTGGAGCTGAGTTCTCCCCTGACCTGACACCCTGAGGGAATCCACCCACAGGATCAACAGGAGGTGGAGGGTAGGAAAAAGTATAAAGGTCCCTGGGACCAGCCCTCCTTTACTGTCCTGGCTTCACGGATCTGCTCTCAGCATGAAGACACTTCTGGTTGGGCTCCTGATTGGCCTGGCATTTGTGGAGTTGGGTAAGACCACTGCATTCCTGACAATGCAGGGACCCCCTGGGAAATACCAGTGATGGGAGGGGAAAGGTATCAATGCAGAAAGACTTGATATTCCCCAGGTAGGGGAAATGATGCCTTTATCTGTTTAAGATAGTCAATGGAGAGGGTGAATGGGAAATGGGATTTGCATTCCTGGTGAAGAAAAGACATGATGCCTGATGGAGGGGAATGGACATTGTTCGGATGCATAGGTGGTCTCCTGTCATGCAACCAGGATGGAGGGGACCGACATGCTGCTTTATAAGACTAAGATGTGCATGACAGAATGCCACATGGCACAGGGCAGTACAAGCTCTTAAGCTGACAACTTTCCCCTTAGTGATGGGACGGTGTATGTTCATCTTAAGCCCCTGCTATCCCTAAGACCTCCCAGTTGGCTGCTGTAAGCTCTGAAAACCAGAGCGTGAAGCTTCAGTATAGATATGGGTGAGGGTCTGAGAAACAATGGCAAAGATTTTGGAAAGGTTCATTGACCAGTTCCAGCATTTTCACTAATTTCTAGAGATTAGAATATAGGCAGAGATATGAAATTCTTCTGGGTCTGTTTGGGTTTAGTCTCTGATAAGTCCAGGTTTTGGGCAAGCTGGTAGCAAGGTCTGGTCATTGCTGTGTTCTTACTCCATCTATTTGTGATCCTCTGTAAATACATCCTTGGCCTAGAACAGAGTCATTCTTGGGGTGGCACCACCCCAGTGGGTTTTAACCAACAGGCTATGGGTCCCAGAAATCTTTGAGCTACTTTCAAGAGAGTTTGAAAGATCTTAGACCAAAGGCAGCCTGGACAGGAGTCAAACACCTTCATCTGGAGGCATGGCTACATGGAGATCATTCAAAGGCTTGCAAGCAGAAAAAAGGCTGAAGGCATAAACCTTGCAATTCCTTATGCATGGAAGTGTTTTGGGTCTCTTCAGGCTGCATTGCTTTTTCTAATTCCCCTGCCCTCATTATTCCTTTCACCTGTCTCAAAAGCAAAACCAACTGCTGGTTGAAGAACAGGGGTCAAACCCACCACAGGGCTGAACCAGGACAGGTGTGGTTCCTGCTACTGCAATTTTTTACATTTCAGTACCTTCTGGGGTTTTTTTCTTTTTTTTAAGATATTTCACAGGTGGTGTATTATGTGTTGCTTTTCCTCCTTCTGGGTCTTGTCCTGTCCTGGGTGTAAGGGGGTTGCTGGAGAACTGATAGAGCAGGTTTCCACTCACAGGTCTCAGAGTACTTTATAGAAACAGAAAGGCGTCGCCCCCCTTTGCTTTATAGTTGAGATGGAGGCAGAAATGGCTTTTATGGGATGACCCAAGGGGAGGCAGCTGTTCTAGTCACAGCTTTTACAGATGAGGAATATATCTTTGGCCATTTTTCTTCCAGAGGTTTGATATCAAGGGGCAGAAAGACAATGTTGGATGGTGATGAACAGTGGATTATTCGCCCCACACCAGGACACAGCACTGTCCTCTTTGTTCATTTCTCCTCTTCTTTTCTCGTCCTTATGTTTTTGGGCTTTCCTCTTCCACTGCAACCTTTTGATAAAACCAGCATCCTCTGTGTGCCACACCCAAAGTCAGTGAAAGATATGGGGGCTGAAGGTTTTGTTCCTTAAACCTCCTCTTAACTGGAAAAAACCCACCCCCACACTCCCAAGCCCATAGCACTGCCTTGCTCAATCATGGAAACGATGAGGCTTGGAAACTAGCTCAACCCAAAGGTTGCAGATCAGTTTCTCAGACACTTTAAGCTAGCACAGCTCCATCCATCCATTAGCCCTTCCTACACACATAAACATCCATATCTTTGCCAGGTTGACAACATTGTGTTTTCTCTCTCAGTGGGCACTACATGTTAAAATATAAAACAAGCGCTCGTGGGTCATTAGGAAGGGACCTACAAAGGTACTGACCTTGGGTAAAGAGAGACAACTCCATCACACAAAGGATATGGCCACCACAACTGCTCATATTAAAAAGCCCTTCCTAACTCTGCAAAGAGAACAAAGAAAGCTTTTGCATCATGTAGGTTTTATTGCACAGCTGAATTTTCCAAAGGAGGTTTTAAGAGAAATAGGTAGCCTGAAAATTCATTCCAGAGTCAGACGTTCAAAGAGCTACCTTCAAAAATGTTTCTTCTTATCTCAAAGTCCCAGAAGTTTCTCTCTCACAGTAGATGCTGCAGAACTCTAACAAGAAAACATTGTCTCTCTGCAGTTTTACCAATAGATGGCAGTGGACACATTTGGGTGGTTCTTCATCTGCTGTGTGTGTAGAAGGCACATAGAATAGAAAATATCAAGGCAGGTTGGTTTCTGTCATCAAATTACACCAACGTGGCTCAAAAAAATACGCAAATTTGGTATCTGCTGGCTGCGACAGACAGGTCTTGTACCAAGGCTTTTGAGCAACGGCTGTGGTCAATGCTTGCATATGTAAAAGTGTTCCCATGTTGGCAAGCAGCAAGCAAGAGCTTTGTAGCATCATCTCTTTCAAAAAGCAGCAGTAGTCCCTGATGAAAGCGGGGTTTAGGCCACATTCAGCCCTTAGGATCTCTGGTGCAGTTCTGAAATTGAAATTCTGCTCTCAGTTACCAAGTTCTGCACAAATCCCTCTAAACGAGCATGAAGGAGCTGTCATTGCGGGTGGAAGGATGGGGGAACTGCCAATCTTTCAGTGCTGAGGAATGCTGCTCTCAACAGAGGAACTATTTTCCTCTCTGCTACAGCATCTCTTACAGAGGCTGCAAAGATCCCATCAAAGCTGCTCAAGCAATAGGGCCCTCTAAATCCCTGCTCTTTTGGGGATACTGAGCCCCCCAAGATAATGACCATGCTCAACTCCTGCAACACCATCCTTATCCTTTGATGTTGGGGTTTCGTCTTTCCCCCCTGACATAGCCACGCTTTGCCACTGCCTCCAGCTGTGCTTTTTTTCTGAGGCCACTGTGTCTAGGTCAGGGGGGGTGACCATCACATTGTCCCCACCACAGAGCAGAGAAGCTGCAGGCTGTCTGTCTGCCTTCGCTCCTGCAACCACTTCAGGCTGACCAGGTTGGTGCTTGGTCTCTTCTCACAGGGAATTAGCGATAGAACAAGAGGGAATAGCTTCAAGCTGCAACAGGGTAGGTTTAGACTGGATATGTTGAGGGATATGGTGTAGGGGAGAACTTGTAGAGTAGGGCTGATGGTTGGACTTGATGATCCCGAGGGTCTCTTCCAACCTATACGGTTCTGTGATTCTGTGACATTAGGAAAAAAATCTTCACAGAAAGAGTGGTCAGACACTGGAATGGGCTGCCCAGGGAGGTGGTTGAGTCACCATCCCTGAGTGTGTTTAAGAGTCATTTAGATGTGGTGTTGGGGGATATGGTGTAGGGGACAACTTCGTAAAGTAGGGCTGATGGTTGGACTCGATGATCCCAAGCGTCTGAATGATTCCATGATTCTACGATTTTCTGCAGCCCAGTCCTTACGATGTTATACATGCAAGGAACCAATGGACATCGCTGACTGCAGAAGACCCACCCTGTGCCCCCCAAAAGCCACCGTGTGCACAACAACATTGCACTCCTTAGACACAGGTAAGTTTATTTGCTCCCCGTGAGTGCTTGTGAGGAGAGACATCCTTTGTGGGCCAAATTACGTCATGAACTTAGAATCATAGAACTATAGAATGATGGAATGGTTTGGGATGGAAGAGATATTTATAGGCTATCTAGTCCTATGCCCCCCTGCCATGAAAAGGGACACCTCAGCCAGATCAGGTTGCTCAGCAACCTGTCCAACCTCACCTGGAATGTTTCCAGGGATGAAGCATCTGCTACTTATCTGGGCAACCTGGGACAGTGTCTCACCACTCTCTCAGGAAAGAATTTCTTCCTAATATCTAATCTATATCTACCTTCTTTCAGTTTAAAGCCAATACTCTTTGTCCTATTGCTACAGGCTCTCAGCCTGTCCTTACAGCAGAGGGTCTCCAACCCTCAGGTCATCTCAGTGACCTTGTCTGGACCCACTCCAACAGGTCTAAGTCTCTCCTGTGCTGAGGCCTCCAGAGAGGAGCAGAGGGGCAGAATTACCTCCTTTGACCTGCTGACCGCAATTCCCTCTCCCCCTCCCAGTTCCACCTTGGATTATCCTTTAACTTCACTTTAAGAATGCTGGTGGAATTATCCAACTTAAGAGTGAGAAGGAGAGAAATCCATCAGATTCACAGCCTCAGAGTG
Organism: Jacana jacana; assembly: GCA_013400555.1. Lineage (NCBI taxonomy): Eukaryota > Metazoa > Chordata > Aves > Charadriiformes > Jacanidae > Jacana > Jacana jacana. The sequence continues at coordinate 6,026 of VZTM01028828.1, forward strand.
AAACATACAGGACTCATACTGCTTACTCAATCTGTTTTGCCTTTCCCATCCCTATGCCCTTACAGACCCTGAAATAATATGCAACAATAATGCAAACATATCACAGAAACCCAGGAACTCTCTCCTTGTGTGTAGATGCCGTCAGCTAGCACTGTCCCATCAGCAGCCATGCCAGCATTACACCTGTGCTTCTTGGCACTGCCACCTTCTGTGCAGAGCCATTGCAGGAGCAACTCACCCTAACAAAATACACAGGGACTTGTGTCCCTTGTCCACACTAGAATAAATTTGGAAGGAGCAGCAGGAAGAACCAGCAGACCTACAAAGAGCAGTCTAGATTATGGACATGCATAAATTATAAATGCTCTGCACCTTATCTACCTTCATTTATGTATAAACACTTTAATTTTAACTCCCATTGCACAAAGTTTGTGTTTCTTGATGCCAGTTGTCTGCACCTTCCTTCACCATTCCTTTCCCTGTCTTCTTCACCCCTTCTCCAATCTGCCTGCTTCAGGTTATCCCTTTTTTGGCAACATCACTGTGACCAGAAGCTGTGAGGAAGAATGCATGTCCGATGATGGGATAGGGGCATCCAGACCCAAGTCATGCTGCTACACTGACCTCTGCACCGACGACACCAATACCATGAATGGGGTGGGAAGGAGCTCTGCAACACTGGGTCTGATGGCCATGGCCGTTGGCACACTTCTCCAGTATGCTCTGTAACTGTACAAGCACCCACGCTCCAGCCAAAACATCCCCAATCCTCTCCCTGCCAAGCTGCCTCATGAACTCTTAGATGCCTTAGGAATCATCTTCTTCACTGATGTGTGGCTTCACTCATCTTCAGTGCTGTGGACTCAAGCCAAGAGTTTGGGCACCTGGATCTTAACCCCTCACATTTCCAGTTTCCAGCCTGTAAGCAGTTGTTCTTCACTTTCAGCTGCTTCTGGCCCCATGGATCCACATCTCCCTTTACAGCTTCCCTCACCATATCCCCCAGTGCCACATCTAATCAACTCTTAAACACTTTCAGAGATGATGACTCGCCAACCTCCCTGGACAGCCCATTCCAGTGTCTGACCACTCTTTCTGTGAAGAATTCTTTCCTAATGTCCAGCCTAAACCTACCCTGCTGCAGCTTGAAGCCATTCCCTCTTATTCTATCACTGATTACCTGTGAGAAGAGAACAGCACCAACCAAGCCAGGAGGTTGAGCCCCTTTTTTTTCTGGAGGAGAAATGCTCCGTGCTTCACTAAAACAGCTACAGCTTCCCTGAGATATTCTTGCAAATGCTGAGGTCTACGGAGAGGAAAAATAACATTGAGAGCATAATGATTGGGAGTTACAAAAATACTGCTATTACACCCACCCTTGCAGACCAGGCAGAGAAGCAGCTTCTGCTTCCTCCTCATCTGTTCTGTGTTTCCCTGCTCTGAAAACCTGCCTGATGTGTCAGGCCAGAAGGAAACCTGTCGTCCTTAGGTCAGATCCCCTTTTCCACCCTGGGTTCAAGCTCCTGGAGCTTTTAAGGACCACTGTCCCCAGCAGCCTTTCCATGCTGGCCGCAGTGTACTGGGCTGTGCTAAGGTGGGCTGAGCTTTCCTCAATCTATTGCACAAGCAGATGGGTCAGGGTCTGAATACAGAAGGAGTGGGTGGGTGAGGGTTCCCTACTGGTCAAGAATCTAGCGAATAAAGTCGGATCTTCCAGTTTTCAGCCTGCAGCATCATTCTTGTGTGCACAGCCTTCACCCAAGGGGGGAGCACAGGATGCAAGGAGGGCATGTCTCTGGCTGGTTTTGCAGTCCCTAAACTACAGACAAGTACAAGCAAGAGAGTGTAAAAATACTAAAACCTAGGTTTAAGTCCACTCCTGCTGGAAGAAGAGAGAGAGAAGGGTGGCAGAAGGGTAAAGTACCAACCAGTGGTTACAGAAGGCTGACCTGGGGCATGTAGGGGGAGAACCGGAGTATTTCTTAGTGCAGTTTCTTTTGCAGCAGGCAAAGAGAAAGCAACTGAGCTCAGCTTGGCAAGGCAAGCAGGTGGCCAGGAGCAACCATTTGCTGTCCCCTCTACTGCAAAGATACTGCAGGTGGGGAATGGTACCCTCCTCGCATCACTGACGCTGGCTGTGAATATCCTGTCACCTGGGTCTCACCTGTTAATGTGGATCCGTCACCAGAGGAGTGAGTTTCTACTGTGGTCAAAACAGAGTTAAAGGCAGGGCTTAGCTTCAAAGCACTGGTAACGTGTTCCTAGATTTGGTTAGGTGAAAAGCCCTTCATGCAGAGGAGCATGAATGTCCTTTTAAGGACATTTAATGTCCTTTTGCCTTAATATTCATCTGTTCACACCGTGTTAACCATAAGCCACAAACTGAACTGAACAGGAAACCCTTGCAGAGTTGTGGTTATTGCTCTTCTTCATTCTTGCAATTTGGTCCCCAGGAGTTAAACACAGCGAGCAGCACTGCCCCAGCTAATACAGGACACGGCCAGGGGATTCAAAGGAGTTGGCAGACTTTTGCGTCACTGGGTCGAGTGGACATACGGAGGGAGAAGTTTAAATCTAGGCTGAATAAAATAGAACAGAGAGACATGTGTCTCCAAAGGGCCATAAAAAAGACTTGCAGCCTCTCGTCCCTTCAAGGTGAGGCTTTGCAGCAGGTGACATCCAATGCTCATGTTGCTGTATTGAAGGATTTTACCTGCCCCTCTGGGGGCTTGTTCTTCCCAGCAGTCATTCTGTGCTCATCCAGAGTGTTTATCTCCAGACTTGAGGGCGCTTCTCAGTGCCTCATGCTTTATCTGGCCAAGAAGTTGCTTTTTCCACCACCTCCCAGCCCTTCTGCAAATGTGGGGCAGCCCCAAAGATGTGCAGCCCTGATCTGTGTCACCCCCTTCTTGTTGCAAATCTGCAAAAACTTTCATCCATCTAGAAATTAGAGACTAAAGCATGACAGAGACCAACCTTTCAGGAAGGTGTTTGCAGACCCACACTGGTGAGGATATTCAAACTGATATACCCTGTTGAGTTCTACCTCCAGCCACCCATCAGAGATAGGTCTGCCTTGCGTGAGCTTCCCTCTTGGGCTCGGCGAGTCTTTAAGGTTGAGTAGACCTTTCAAAGGATAGTGTTTTCTCTGGAAACACAGTGTACAACCGGCCTTGACTTGGGCTGGATCAGGACCCAGGCTCATTGATGCTGCTTTGACTTGGGCAAAGCCATCACTGATGCCGTGGGAGACCAAAGCTACAAACCCAGCTTAATACTTTGAAGGACCAGGGTTTCCAGCAGGGATCATTTGCAGTTGCTTGCTAAAGCTGGAGACTGGTCACATCATGCATAGCCACAAGTGGCAGTCATTATCCTGGCATGCCCTGATTACAGACTGGCTCAAGATGCAATGTGGGAAACACCAGGAGCTGGTTTTCTGCTTGATTTCTTTGAATTGTATGTATTTTGCCTTCCTCGGAAGGGAAAGGGGGAAGGGAAAAAAACAAACAAAAAAAAAGCAGTCCTCTTGGAAAGTGTATTTATCCAGGTGGGCATGAAAGCAAAAGAGAGGAGACTAAGGTGGAAATTACTGCAAAACTCCAACAAAAGGAAAAAGAAAGGGATATTTTTGTAGTTCAGACATTTAATGTAAAGTAGAGCTCTGATATAACCAAATACAGAAAGAACTTGTAGTTCTTGCTAAAAATACCTATCTAGAATATAAATATACATTAGCATGTAGCTGTGAGGCTTATGGAGATATCTGCCACAGTCTTATATTTACAGATAGAGATTTAAATGTTTAATACTGCACATTCAAAAGGAAGTCACTTCATCTGAAGTAGTTATTAATTATAGAATACGCTTGGCAGGACTGAAGTGCAGCAGGAGTGATAGCATTTTCAATATCACTCCCAAATTATTTCTCATCTAAACCCTATCATGTGCACTCTTTTTTTTCTCATCTTAAAATAGATTTATTTTTCTGCATTAAGCAGTGGGTGACTTGGAACGACTGCTTCTGACACTCCAGCACATCCTCTTTCAGATGTCTTCATAGCTCTCCTGCGTGACTCTCACATCCCTAATTCCAGGGGAACATAAATCTGAAGCTTCTTTATTTAGTACAGCCCCAGGCCCAAGAATGAGATGAATTTCCTAAAAACTTTAGGGCTTCTGAAGAGGATATGTTGAGGGGTCAGGCAGGCAAGCACAGATTCATGGTTGGTATCTCAATTTAGTAGTCATTTAGGGTCATTTGAACATAAGAGGGATACTCAGAGTATTGTAAAAGGATGGGGTAGATAGTCTGTGTGTACATTAACAGCCCTCTCGACATGCCTTCATCTCTATCCCCTGGGTCTACAGTTTGCCATGAGGTTTTAAAAGACACAAATTCAGTTCATGAATCATTCTGTGCCCTACCTGAGGCTGGTTTGGATCCTGATCTCCAATCAGCCACTATTAAACAGACAGGAATTGTCATACTTTGGGAGCTCCAGGCACAGTTCTGCAACACACCTTTAGCACTGGCTGAGATTTAAGCTTGTGCTTACACTGAGTAAATGTGGGTAAGAACATTGTGCCTTGGAATGAGCTGATTTTGCAGTATTCCCTCGGGGGCGTATTGCTGAAATCCAAGCTGATCCACAATTTTAAAGGCGACTGAAAGCCGAAGCAAATGATATCCATGGGTCAGAGTCCCAAAAATCTAACCCAGTCATCTGAACAAAGCCGTGCCATGTTCCCTTTGACCCAGCAGGCTGCTGAATACAAGATGTGAATATATTTTGCATGTCTTCAGGCCAGTCCTCCCCACTGCAAGGGAAATTTGATGTACCATCAGTCAGCACATTGCATTTTGTTTAAATGCACAGTCTTGCCCTGGACTCACCAGTGTTTGGAGCAGTAGAGCTCACTCCTGCCTTGTTGTCAGCTATGGTTGGCACTGATGTGAACATCCCTTCATCTCCTTGCAAAAGAAATTGGTTTTGCCTAATAAACTGAGGATGAGATACAAAGAAGTCTGCCTGGAAAAGGAGATGGAGTGATGTCAAGGCATGTTGGTGCAGTTGCTTCTGCAGTACCTTTGGACTTGCGAGGAGAAGGGTGAGGAGCACTGAAATGCTTGGGAGAAATTTGGCACCTTCTTTGAGCCCTGGTGCTGTGCCCACACCTTTGTTGTTCGGCTGGTTCCCAAAAATACAGGCTATGGCACAATGTTTTTCCACTTGCCTACATGAAATCCCGGGGGCTGGTTGCCAGCCGAAACTCTCCCCTGGGCAGCAGGAGAATTTCAGAGGGTGCCTATGAGGCAGCAATAATGGGAGATGCTTGCAGAGGGATGTACCACCACACCCAGCAAGGAACACCAACCCACGGCAAAGAGGTGGTGGCTCTGGGTTCCCAGTGCCACCAGAACACCTCCATGTGCTCTGAGTAGCAGAACAGCAAAGCCTCATTAACAATGTCCTTTGATGTAGTTCTTCCTCGTGGATCCTCTGAAGCCTTAAAAAAGTCTGGGATATCTTCAGTCCCAGTGAAGCCTTCAGTAGAGACATTTCTTTCCGAGTATTTCCTAAAATTTTTTCCTGAAACTCACAGGGACTTCACAAACTCTTGCCATGGAAGAAATTCAAACCAGGAGCTGTATGTTGTTACCTGCACACGGACAAACCCATGATCAGATGAGCCCTGCCATTGGAAGCTGGGCTGAAAACAAGCCAGATTTTAATCTCAACTGGCTGCTGCCCAGACAAGGGAAGGAAGAGGTGGTATTAGTGTAAAACCAGCTGTCACTGTGTTGAGAGATGACACCCAAATCTGAAAAAGAAACAAACACCCAGGAGGTCATGACAGACTCTGTCACACTTAAAGCAGAGGAGTAAAGCCATCCTGGTGAGGAAGGGAGAGTTAATAGCAAGACATCTGACTTTTACCCAGAGAAATGAAGGGATCTTAAACGAAGTGCAGCTAGGGAAAGGGGTTGACTATCTTTGCCTTTAGGGAATGCAGCTAGGAGGTGGGTTTTTTTACCTTCTGATGTTCTCAGATCATGGTAGGGTGTTCTGTAAGCTCACATTTGCTCTGCCCACTCTGTGCAAAAATGTTCTCATGCATAGGAAGCCAGGCTAGGATGAGAGACTGAGTGAGCTGGGGTTGTTCAGCTTGGAAAAAATGAGACTGAGGGGTCACCTTACGGCTCACTACAGCTATCTGAAAGAAGGTTGTAGTGAGGTGAGGATCAGTCTCTTCTCCCCAGTAACAAGTGATAGGACAAGAGGAAATGGCCTCAAGTTGCATCAAGGGAAGTTTAGGAAGGATATTGGGAAAAAAAAAAATTCACAGAGAGGATGGTCAAGCATTGGAACAGGTTTCCTAGGCAAGTAGTTGAGTCACCATCCCTGGGGGTATTTAAAAGCCAGGTAGACGTGGTGCTGAGGGACATGGTTTAGTGGTGGACTTGGCAGCGTAAGGTTAATAGTTGGACTTAATGAACTGAAAAGTCTTTTCCAACCTAAATGATTCTGTGATTCTAGGGGCCTCAAAGGGCTTTTACTTCTAACCTAAAGGAGCACATGCAAATGGTCTCCTAAGCTTTTAAGATGCATCTCCAATCCTTACATTTTACCATTTCTTTAAAGAAAAAAAATGATCTAAAGTATATGTGTGTTTATGGCGAGGCTGGCAGGAGGCAGGAGGACAGATACCACATGTGTAATAGCTGCCTTCTCTTGCTTTTTGCTGCCCCGAAACAGCATTTCTATGGTCAGTTTGTCCTGTCTTAGAGGTTTTATTAGCTAAACAAGCCGGCTTGTTCTGATCTGCTCTTGTAAGGTCATTTCTCCAAGCACAATAAAGTTCACTATTTGTCAATGTGGTGTCTTCAAGTCATGGTTATCTTGGGTGATCCAAGCTATGTGCAAGACCTCATGAGGTGGTCAGGAACCAAAAAAAGGTTCCTGAGAAAATCTTTTGCTTCACTGGTCTCCTGGGGCACAGCTGGGTTGGATAAAGGAGGTGAGAGGTGTTTTATTCAGGTAGTCTCTGAGCTACAATATTGCCCCTGTGTGAGGGCAGCTCATGAATTCTTATGTGATGGGAAAACACAGATGAAAGTCTCACTGGAGTCCTCTCGCTATGACAGTTCTCCTGAACAGGGCAGGGAAAGCAAGTGTTTTCCATCAGATGAAAAATGCGGATGAGCAGGGATTTCTGCCACCTGATCAGAGCACACATGGACACAGCATCTCTCTTCCACTGGCAGCGGAAGGATCCATACACAGGGCTAAGCTTCACCCTTTTGAGTCCCTCATCAAAAACCTTTCAAACTTTTTAGAAAAAGGTTGTCAGACACAATTATTTTCTTTTTCACATGTAGTAAATTGCAATTGCTGACAGGCTGCTGCTTCCACAAGCCACAAGGCCATGGGATAGAAATATCAAGTGTGTGCAGTCAAGCACTAGCTTTCTGACCAGAGGACAATCATTTGGTCACACAAGTGTGTCTAAACCCTGTAGAAAATGGTGTTACAAGATAAATAGCAGCAAAGTGTAAGTGGCTGTTTGTACATTGAATTTTCTTTTTATTTTTTTTTCCTGGAAAAGTCTTGGGGGTAGTAGAGTTATGTGGAATAAAATAGAATATAGAATAGAATAGAATAGAATAGAATAGAATAGAATAGAATAGAATAGAATAGAATAGAATAGAATAGAATAGAATAGAAGCGAAGCAGTCAAATCCAGTCCAGTCCAGTTGGAAGGAATTGAAATCATATTATTAAGGGCATTGTCCAAATGCTACTTAAACAGTGACAGACTTGTGGCATCAACAGACTCTTTAGGAGGTCTGGTCCAAAGTCTGACCAACCTCTTTGTAAAGAAATGCTTCCTAATGACCTGTCTAAGCTGAAGTGTTCTGTTCCTCTTATTTACTTTATCCAGTTCTTTGACTCAGACTCACTCTTTTCTCCATTTTCCCTGGACCCATGGATGTTTCCATGAAGCTCACCAACCCATAGAGCTCAACCATCCATCTTCCACCCCACCATCAGGGAGCTGGGTCCCACACCCCACAATGCTCCGGGAAGGGAAAAGGTGCTCTTTTCAAGCTGAGAAGTCACAGAGACCTGAGCCAGGTTGGTGGAATCCATCCTGCAGAGAGTACAGCTGTCCCTCAGCCTCCAGATAATGGTGCCAGCAGTGTCTGGGCTGGGAGCTGTGGGACTGGTTGTGTTTTGGATAGGCCAGGGCTGTGCGAGCATATGCCTGTGGGACTCTACCTGTGGGAGGATGGATGTGCTTGTGTTATTGTTTCTCCCTTGTTGCTCAATAATCTCACTCGTTTACTTTGGCATGGTCTTGACAACCCTGGAGGCCAAGGGAGAGTTAATGGATTTTATGGTATTTTGTAATCATGCAAACCTTGAAATAACATGTGATAACATTATTTTATAACATTACTTTAAGGAGAAGTAGGTGCATCTAAGATTAATGAGACTTTTAGGAGATGCTTTGTTTATAGTCAGGCACTAGCTAAGTGTCAAGCACTATCTACACTCCTCCAGAAATCTGCAGCCGATTGTCTCCAAGAAGCTTACTCTTTGTTTTTGGGAAGGAGTGACATCGTCACCTCCTCCCAACCTCAGCACCTACGTAGAAATGTCTCTGTCATGACCTGGGTGCACCCAGTCCCAAGAAATTGACCGTGCCACAGGGATGAGTTGCAGCAGGTCGCTGCATGGGCTGCACTAACCTTCTCTGCAGCTCAAATTGGTCCAACACAGACTCAGCTCATCTTTTTCCTCACACAGGAGGAGATATAGGACCAAACATTTCCAGTTCTGCATTTCACGGCACACTTCTTTCCTTGAAATTCAGTATCTGCCCAAGTCCTGGGCCAAATCCTGCCACCAGTATAGGCTTGGAAAGATGCAGTGGAGCTAGTCACCACTGAAGTAAATCGCTTTTAAAACAAACCAGGTCCATGGCATACCTGAGCTCTCGAAACACAGTGCTGTTATTTCTAATGTTGGTTTTTTTTCATTCCTCACGAGGTTTTATTCCACTCTATTTTTAGCACTGAGATGTAGGTTCCTATTATAAATAGCCGTATATTCTAATTCAGCCTGATAACTAGGACAAGGATGCATTGGGCATCCAGACCTTGATTTGAGGGAATGAAGGCTGCAATGTTTCCAACCAAGCTTCAGGCTTTCTGTGAGATCATTCTCTCAGGAAAACTAGTACCTTTGCATCTGGAAATTGTCCTGAGCTTCCTGGACATAAATCAAGTAGGAGCACTGGTGAGGATTCATTGCCAGGCTAACAAATCAGAGAAACAAGGCTTTGAAGCTCGGTAACAGCTTTCCCTCTGAGGAGCTCAGCACCTGAATTTAGACACAAGAACTTCAGCATCAAAGCTGCGTGATAAATATCCTTCCCATTTTATAGCCAGAGAAGCCATGTCATAAGCCTGGGCATCCTTCTATGTGACACTGAACCAAAGCCCTTTACAAAATAAGAAGCAAAGCCTCCATGTGCCTTGTGAACACCTTTACATGACTAATTGCTCCAAAGAAAATCAGAAGTAGGTTGCAAACCTGCCCCAAAAACCAGACACAGTTCTGTGTGCAAGAAATATTGTTCATCCACAAATAAGGAAGAGCTGATGGTTCAGGTCAACCGTGAAGGATGTCTCAGTTCCCATCCTACCCTCAACGTATTGTACCCTGGGGAAAATCTGTCAATCTAAAATGTACTGTGAGCTTTGGATCAGAATTCAATCTACATGTTTCTGAGGTGTTTGTACAACACAATGCTTCCGGCTCATGTTTCTGCCGTGGGGCTGGGGAAGGGGAGGACAGATGTTTATGCAGGTTCTGCTCATGTGTGAAATAACAGCAGCTCATGAAGAGTTTAGTTGGATTGGATGCCCAACCAGCCCTGTTTTGCCGAGGGGGTTGGACTACAGCCCCCAGAACTCCCTTCCAATCTCATCTGTATTGGATGACCAACCAAATCTGGATCCATAATGGGGAGAAACTCCTTGTTTTCTGCTTTACCCTCAAAACACCTTTCACTAAACACCAGATGTTGTTGTTGCTTACAGCTGGATATCTTTTCAAGTACCAGCAATAGTCTTGATTCTGCTTCTTCAAGCGGACTACAGAGTAGTGGCTGTGGCGTATCCAAGTCCGTCACACCATGTTTGCAAAGGGAAAGGTAAAGTGGCCACAGGGAGCAGTGATTTCCAAGTGCATAACCATTGACTAATGACACAGCCTTGCCCTGAAGGACATGAGTCGTATTTACTTAGTCATTAAGTGAAAGACAATCTTGTTCCATAACCATAGGTATTCTTCTCTGATTGAACTGTCATCCAGATTTGTTTTTAAAAAGTTTCTGAAGGAGTTTCCTGGATTTTACAAGTGTACATAACTGCTTGCCTGCCTATGCACATACACGGTTCTCTTTGCAAACTGTGACGCTCACTCTGGGTATAACTATCCAGGTTTTCTTTTCCCAGGAGGGTAATGTAGCGCTGCCTTACTGAAGGTGAGTCTCTCCTGGCCTGATCTGAAAGGTGCATGGAGAAACACAGCAAATGAGAACAGCCGTGAATAATAAACAAGCAGTAAATGAGATGATATCCTGCTGTGCAGCTCTGTGGACAGCAGGGAATTAGAGTGATGCTCTTCCAGAGGGGACTGACTACGGCTCCCGCTGTCAGCAGCAACAAAGTGCATGTTTATGCAGGGACATAAAAGGAAACCTCCATGATTCCTCTTACGGATATTACCGAATGGCTCTGCAGTCTCAGCAGGAGGTCATAAATGCCTTGGTCTCCTGCAATGCTTCCTCTAAGGATGAATTAACAAACACAATAGATTCATACTACTCCATGACAATTGAAAGCATGACACAGGTCCGTGCTTCTCATGCCTTTCAGGTCTCCAACTTGGAGCATTCTGGCAGGGGTGTTTGCTGCCTCCTATTTTCCATGCCCATGCGCTATCACACAATCATGAAGCTGGATTTTACCTGGAGGGTTTCCAAGCAGAGCATTCACCTGCCCAGCCAATGCACTCCCTTTGCCATGCCACTGGGGAAAGGTAGAAAATGCAATATACTCAGAGAAATATGTTGTAGGCAGCTTAGTTCTACATAGAGTGATGTTGTGTTCATCAAGAGTCTTGGCTGATACTGCTGCTCCCTGGGGAAGCCTGTCTTAGACAGCTTCAAAGCCCAGGGGAAGGGCTCTTGGTCCAGTAGCCAAAGCAACAAGCTACAGCCAGATTGATCTGCAAGAATTCACCAACAAGCTAAGCTAGGAAGAGAATGCAGATCTCTTTGGGAGACATTCACATTAACAAAAATTAGGTAGCAAATCATCTCAGCTCCATAAAAGTGCTGGGAAGCAGGGGGATGGATGTCTACTGCAGAGCCAGTCTTTCAAAATTCCTGCCTGATTTCCTCAGGCAGCTTTTGGCCATGTCAAGTTACCCCTCTCCCCCTGAATTTCTCCTTGCTTTGAATCTGAAACATGAAGAATTGCCATCTCCCAACATTTCAAAACACTTTCTATGTATTTTACATAGGATTTCTTTTTTCATTAGGTATAGACAGCTTTTACACCAGGTCAGTGGGAACAGAGCTATATACTAACTTTTCATGCCATGCGACCCATTTCTTGCAAGAGAAGTTCAGGTTTATGTTTAACCAGAGAGCTTTGAGAGCTCTGTTTTGGTCTGGGGGTGCAAATACAAAGCACAGTGCCTCACCCACACAGATTTTATGCTTTTCAGACCAGATCTCGTCCGGGAGCTGTGATCCCTGCCCGTAATAGCTGAAATGCGAGAAACATGCTGACAAACTGGTTGGAGATCAAAGGGGTGAAGCATCCGTGGCCAATGAAGGGAGGAGAAGATTAGCCTCCTCTACTTGTGGCTTGTCAAAGCAATGACACCGACGCAAGACCCAAAGTCAAAGTCGTGGAGCACCAGCACTGAGAAGCGGCTGCGATCAGCTGTGTCTAATGCTTTTTAGCTGGTGGGAATCTCAAAAAATCTCCTTGGTTCAAGTGCATCGTAAAAGGGAAGGCTGAAGCACGCAGCTGCATGAAGAATTCTCACCACATCCCTCTAATGAAATTGCAGGACATTCAGGGTGTTGGGACATTTTGATTTCCTCCCAGGTGTCACCTTTTGTGCCCAGCCCAATTTGCCATATGCCTACCTCTACAGCTTTGGCGTAGCCAGAGAAAACCCCACCAAGGACCACTCACTGCACAATCACAGTTTATTTTCTTTTCCAAAGTATGCTCCTTGTTCTGGCTTGTGATATCAGAATATGTTTGGTACAAACATGAAAATACACCGAAAATAGGGTCCATCTCTCCAAACCTTGGACATTTTTAATGTGGAAGGCTCCACCAGAATTATTCATTCAAGCTCCTTGAGCATCTACCGGTAAGAAATGGCCATTTCCAGTCTCCTCTATCCTAGACTAGATGTTAACAATAGGTCATATTAATTGCACCTTCATCAAATTAATCATGCCTCTCTGTCTTTCCACTGATTCTCAAATGTAGATGTCTACACCGTAACTCTGTCCCATTCTCAGTTATACCATGCTCTACAGAAAATATTTCCCCTTGGAGATAATCCATCCAAGCACTTAGTAAACTGGTCCTTGTGAGTGATTGCCGAGGTTAAAAATATGCACCTCATTTAGAGTCTGATTTTGTCTGCCTTCAGCTCATAGCATATTGTTATGACATTGGTTGCTGGAGTGAAGAGTCCCGTGTTACTAGATTTCCTTTCCCCATGGGAGTACTTACACTGTTCATCCTCAAAGTTGTAGTATGAACATTTTCAAGTAGTGGTATGGCCTAGAAGAAAGAAGGAGAAAAGTGCTGCTCATTATTTCTCTTCTCTATATCCTGCCATGAGAAGTTCCACCGGTCCAGAACAGAGGGGTGACATAACCTTCTCAGCCTTGTGATGTTATGTCCCATTGAAACACCACAAAAATCCAAAGGGATTTGGAGTCTCTCTAGTTCTTCTTCAGATGTCTACCCACAACATCTAGTCATTTTCAAAATCACTGCTTCCCAGAATAACATGTTTCTTTTCTGTGAGTTTCTTGGATGCTGTGAAGATGCCCTTCAGTGTCCGGAGCTAGACTGACAATCTCCTGTGGAGGTACTGATGTGCACTGCAGCCACATAAGCAGTCCTTGAAATAAGGCCTACTTAAGCATCTGTACCTAATCAACTCTCCTCCATACCCAGCTGGGAACCTCCATGTTTTTGTTAACGCGCAAAAATCTTGTTATAGACAAAAAGGAAGCACATCCTGAATGTAAAGCCAAGAATTTATTATTACTATGTGTGAAATCTTAACAGTTTAATAAAAGAATCATGAATAGTGAAGATCAAATTATTACAGACATAAAAAGAAAAAGGAAATCATTGCTATTATTAAAGCTTCACCAACAATACGGTTAAAATTGTTATATACAGCCTTACTAGTTTTTAACCATTTTTGTGGTGCCTCCCACCTTACAGGGTGCCCACTTCACTTCTTGGCACTTGTGCATGTCCTGGCACTGGTGAGAATATTTGACACCCTTCTTTACGCATAGGGATCATTTGGGATTTTTAATGATCCTCCTTCTATTGCACTCAGTACCTGGAGTACAGATAGGTATATGCACTCATGGATTCATGACTGATACCAGTTTTGGGGCTCTCAATGGGGGAGGGACATTGAGGTTCTGGAGTGTGTCCAGAGAAGGACAATGGAGCTCCATAAGGGTAGGTCTAGAGCAGAAGTCTTATGAGGAGTGGCTGAGGGAACTGTGTTTTTTTAGCCTGGAGAAAAGGAAGCTAAAGGGAGATCTCACTGCTCTCTACAACAACCCAAAAGGAGGTTGTAGCAAGATGGGGTTGGTCTCTTCTCCCAAGGAGCAAGTGGTAAGAAGAATAAATGGCCTCAAGTTGTGTCACAGGAGATTGGACATCAGGAAAAATTTACCATACTTTGAAATACTGGTGTTTGTGCTCTGGTGATCTTAGTGGGATCATCACAGGATTACACGAAACAGGTTGGAATGTAGACCTCAGGAGCCTTCTAATCCAAGGTCCCCCTTGGATCAAAGGTCTCAACTGTGTAGGCACCCCAGGTTCTTCAGGACTTCACCAGCTGAGTCATGTTCCAAGGATGGCAATTGTGCCATCTGTCTTGGAAACCTGCTCTAACATATATGCTACATAGAAGACTTAAAATTGCATTTTTATTGATTGTTCCAAATATCACAAAGTGAGAACTGGAGTTCAGTGAGAACTGAATCTTGCAAAAGGGATTATAGGAAAATGAAGAACCAAACCAGGATGAATAACACCAAAATGTAGAAGCCCTTAACACGACACAAGGAATTGCAGATGATGCTCCAGGGGACTGAAGCAAGGGGGAAAGTTATTCCACTGAATTCAAAACTAAGGTCAGAACTGTTACCCAGTCTCCCAAGTAAAGATAGTTTTGTACCAGTGGAGTTGGTAGAAGAAATGTTGATGGAAGGACACTGCTAGTGGGGGATAATGGGAAACACCTTACACATCTACTGGAAGACTTACCACAAAACCTAACTCGTCGCTCTGTATAAAGGTGGAGCTGGAGTTTGGAAAAAAATAACTAAACTAAACTAAACTAAAATAAAATAAAATAAAATATAAAATATAAGATAAACCAAACCAAACCAAAAAGCATTTATCAGAAAGCAGGTTTACTATAAATAACATTAGTGATCACTACAGTTTTAACACAACATTCATTTTATTCTGCTCAAAAGGGTACAGAAAACAAGAGATTTTTAGCCTCCTTGAATCAGATCACTGGCACAGGAAATTTAGTCTCCTGTCTCATATTTTGGTTACAGAAGTGTTTCCTTAATTTCTTGTGTAGAAAGAAGGAGAAGATGGCCATTCAGCTATTCTGCTAGCTAACCCCTGGGGGGGGGGAAATGCTCTAAGGAGGTATGGAAAGCTCTTAGTGCAAGGTTTTTTGCTTTAATTATATTTCATACAGCAGAATTTTTTAGTTCAAACCCAACCAACCTGACCAGCACAGCAAAGAAACTCCATGGTTAGTTTTGCAGGAGTTCTTGAGGAGTCCATTTAAAAATTTTTGTTGGGACTTCCTGAGTTTTGCTTCTCTCTTGGCTGTGAGAAAACGGTGGATACTAAAAATAAAACCACAATTTCTAGGTGCTCTAGATGCTGAGGGTTGTCTGTGAGGGATCCAAAAAGAAAGCTGGGCTGGCTGGGGTTCATTGTCTTCTTCATTGTGTTCTTCAGCATGGAAGACCTCTCTATCATCTCCTCACAGCCTAGTCCAAAAGAGGGCACAGAGGGAACTTGCTAGCAACCCAACCGGCAGAAAGTTGCTCCTCAAACCAGCTGCACCATCGGTGTTGCACAAGTCAGAGTAACAGCAGGAGACGGGGCGTGTCATGCCGATCCCGTCCACGTCGGATGGGATGCAGACGGAAGAGCACATCTTGGTGACAGTCGAGACACCCATGAAGGGATAAACTACAACAAAGAAAAAAAGAAAGAAGGAAGAGTTAGGAATGGGAGGAATGGAGGAGAACTCTCCTTGTCCCAGTGAAACTTTAGTTGCCTTCACCACCAAAGTCTTAGCTCCAGTTCAAACACGATTGATCTTTTTCCTACCAGGAATATAGAAAATGGTTCTCACTGGGTGGCCACAAGCTGAACAGCACCTTGTATCCTCTGTGTCCTGTCTAGATCAGTTTTATGCTGCAGAAAGTCAACTTGGCACTTTTTCTGCCTTTATTTTGACTCTACACACTCTGTCCTGCCTCTCCCATGTGCAACCAGAGCCTTATCAGCAGGACCATGTGAAAGAGAGCAGCTTTGCGGTGTATTTCTTCATTTGGACAGCTTACAACCTGTAGGGTCACCAGTTAGACTGATAATGTCTTCCTGATATCTCCAGAGAACTTAAAGGCACTTCTATTTCACTTCCGGATGACCAAAAGTTGCTATTCCCACCTTACTGAGCTTGGTTCATCTGTATGGGTCAGTCTACTCTACCCAACTTTCATAAACAGTTCTGGGGTCAAGAGAGCACTGTTTAGCACATACCCATGGTGCAAATCATGCAAATGCTCTGGAGACCCAAAACTCTTTAGCTCCATGCCTCAAGCTTAAGGCAGCATGTTATTTCTAACCACATTCTGAGCATTAGCTATGAGCTTGCATCCACTAATCATTTACTCACATGAGTTCTCTTACAGGCTTATATATTTAGAATCAAAGAATAATTCAAGTTGGAAGGGACCTTAAAGATCATCAAGTTACAATGCCCCTGCCATGGGCAGGGACACCTCTTACTAGACCAGGTTGCTCAAAGCCCCATCCAGCCTGGTCTTGGACACTTCCAGGGATGGAGCAGCCACACCTTCTTAGGGCAACCTGGGCCAGTCTCTCACCACACTCACAGCAAAGAATTTCTTCCTAATATCTAACCTAAATCTCCCCTCTTTCAGTTTAAAACCATTACTTCTCATCCTATCGCTCTACTACCATGATCAAGAGTTTCTCCCCAGCTTTCATGGAGCCCCTTTACGTACTAGAAGAGGTTTTAATGTCTACCCAGAGCCTTCTCTTCTCCAGACTGAACCTCCCCAACTCTCTCAGCCTGTCCCAAAGTGAGAAAAGGCACTGCCCCCCATGCTGGCAGTTTTCATTGTAGAAACATTGACATATATAAAAATATGGATAAATAACTAATTGCCCTTACCATCCTCCAGTGAATACATGGTTGTCTTGCACATAGTTTCATTCTTTGTACAGTTCTGGATCTTCAGACACTTTTCGGCAAGGGTAGGTTCATTGCAATTGTAACATTGCAAGGTTTGCACTGCAAGGAGTTAAAACATGAGATTAGCCTTAGTAAAGACCACCATATACTGACTGTGCCTCTCCAGGTACCTCTGGGGAAGGTATCTTCCCAAAATACACATACTGAGAACAGAAATGGAACAGTAAAAGGTGCTCGTACCAATGGGAATGAGAAATACAGCAGTTTGGTGGTCAAAGCACAGCCTCAGATGTGGGTTCAGACCCCTTGTAACAAGTCAAGAAAGACAGAGCCACCCACAGAAAACCCCAAAACACAGGAAAGTCATCTTGATACTCAGTGGCTGAATGTTTGGAGCACAAAGATGATCCTTCTGCCCTTGCTTTGTTACCGTGGGTTTGGTGGGTTGGCTTTTTTTGTGGATGGGTCTTAAGTAGTCCACAAGAGAATCGAAGGGTAATAGTACTTATTTTTTGGATCTGCATCCTAGAATATGTTTTAAATATGGACTGAAAGAGCTGGGATATTCCAACACCAAAAAAATTTTGAGGTTGACTAAAAAACCAAAAGTTTGAATTATAATTATTTTCAGTAAATTAATGAAAATACAGAAATAGAGAGGAGGAGCAGCTGCTTGTCCCACCCCAGTTTCTGCCTTTTCACTGTGGGGGTAATTAGGTTGCTTAAGACTGGGCTGACTGTTCTGTGGTGGCTGGATGCCAGCAGACAGATTTTGCAAGATGTGACGTGTCAGTGCTTGAATTCCTTAACGATCTTGATCAAGCTGCCATTTATTTTAATCCTTATCACAATTAGTCAATAGACCCTGCTTCACGTGCTTATGACAAGTATCTAATTGTTCTGCTTGCCAGCCAACCACATCCCCAAATTCCCTTAATCTCTGTTATTCGCCCAGGAGAGTAAACACACTCATAGCTGGTTTACCTCAACCCTGTTATTACTCAGCGTCTGCTTTTCTCCTTGACTTTGTGTCAGTAGAACCTTGGAAAGAGGCTGACCACAGACTCACAAATTCACAGGATTACAGAATGGTGGAGGTTGGAAAGTACCTTTGGAGGTCACCTAGTCCAATCCCTCTGCTTAACCAAGACTGCCTAGAGCCAGTTGCCCAAGATTGTGGCCAGCTGGGTTTTAATATCCCNTTGACTTTGTGTCAGTAGAACCTTGGAAAGAGGCTGACCACAGACTCACAAATTCACAGGATTACAGAATGGTGGAGGTTGGAAAGTACCTTTGGAGGTCACCTAGTCCAATCCCTCTGCTTAACCAAGACTGCCTAGAGCCAGTTGCCCAAGATTGTGGCCAGCTGGGTTTTAATATCCC
>VZTM01028828.1:25500-49840 GCA_013400555.1 Jacana jacana
GCTGGATGCCAGCAGACAGATTTTGCAAGATGTGACGTGTCAGTGCTTGAATTCCTTAACGATCTTGATCAAGCTGCCATTTATTTTAATCCTTATCACAATTAGTCAATAGACCCTGCTTCACGTGCTTATGACAAGTATCTAATTGTTCTGCTTGCCAGCCAACCACATCCCCAAATTCCCTTAATCTCTGTTATTCGCCCAGGAGAGTAAACACACTCATAGCTGGTTTACCTCAACCCTGTTATTACTCAGCGTCTGCTTTTCTCCTTGACTTTGTGTCAGTAGAACCTTGGAAAGAGGCTGACCACAGACTCACAAATTCACAGGATTACAGAATGGTGGAGGTTGGAAAGTACCTTTGGAGGTCACCTAGTCCAATCCCTCTGCTTAACCAAGACTGCCTAGAGCCAGTTGCCCAAGATTGTGGCCAGCTGGGTTTTAATATCCCAAGGATGGAGGCTCCACAACCTCCCTGAGCAACATGTGTCAGTCTTCAGTCATCCTCACAGTAAAAATGTTTCCTGGTGTTCAGAGGGAACTCCTTGCATTCGAGTTTGTGCCCACGGGCTCTTGTCCTGCCACTGGGAAACATTGAAAAGAGCTTGGCTCCATCTTCTTAGCACCCTCCTTTCAGGCATTTATAGACATTGATGAGATCCCCCTGAACTTTTGCTTCTCCAGGCTGAACAATCCTAGCTCTCAACTTTTCCTCAAAGCATAGATGCTCCAGTCCCTCTGTCATCTTTGTGGCCCTTTGTGGACTCTCTCCACTATGTCCATGTCTCTTTTGTACTGGGGTATCCAGAACTGGAAACAGGACTCCAGGTATGGCCTCATCAATGTTGAGTACAGTGGATGATCACCTCCCTTGTCCTGCAGGCAATACTTCATCTAATGCAACCCATGATATCATTAGCCGCCTTTGCAGCAAGGTCCATTTCTGGCTCATGTTCAACCTGGTGTCCACTAGGACTTTCAAGTCCTTTTCAGCAAAGCTATTTTCCAGGTGGATGGACCGCAGCATGTATATGTGCATGGGGTGGTTCCTCCCCAGGCACGTGACTTTGCACTTCCCCTTGTTGAGTTGCCTGAGGTTCCTGTCAGCTGATATCTCCACCCTGGCAAGGTCCTTCTGGATGGCAGCACAACCCAGTGATATGCCAGCCTCTCCTCCCAGTTTTCTGTCATCCATAAACTTGCTGAGGATACACTCTGTCTCATCATCCAGATAATTAATGACAAAGTTAAAAAGAACTGGATCTAGGTGGACCCCTCCGGGGTACACCTCAAGCTATTAGCCTTCAAGTAGACTTTGTGACAGTGATCTCCACCCCCTGAGCTAGATTATTCAGACAGTTTTTAATCCACTTCATTGGCTGCTCAGCCAGTTTGTACTTCAGCAGCTTGTCTACGAGGATCTTATGGGAGACACTGTCAAAAACCTTCCTTTGAAGCCCAAGTTGACAATATCCACTGCTCTTCACTCATCTACCAGGCCAATCATTTCATCATGGTAGTTTATCAAGTTGGTCAAGCATGACTTCCCCTTGGTGAAGGATGCAGATGTGGACACAGAGAAGCCAGACTTGAACGTGAGTTGCAGCAGGGAGAATCTCATCTGGTGCTCTCCACTGTCAGCAGTTTCCAAAAGCTAGGAGCTCATGGATAGGAGAGTGTCCGAGAGAGAAGGAACTGTCTCCATCAAATTTAGTGAGCCATGAGAACAAAGTAAGCACAACCCTTCCCCTGTGCTGAGATTCTGGTTTTGTGAGAAGAACATGTAAGAAGTTCTTTTAAAAAGATGACAGTGACCATAATAATAGACTCCTTGGGACATGTGCCACTCCACACACAGACCATAAAAATGGACTTTGGTACCCAAGTCCCCAAATCCAGTATGAGGTAGCTCACCCTGCCTCATCCCTCACTAGTTCCTGGGTGCTCTTCATCACCTCCTTGTTGAGCTGCAAAAGCCCTTGCAAGATGTCAATTAGCTCCTAGACATGCAAAATACCCACAGCCCAAGTCCTTCAGTGCCTGAAGTCTTTCGAGGTAAAGAGGTTTTAGAGTGAGAGACACTGAAGAGCCCAGAGCACTCCAAGCTAAAGATAACAAGCCAGAATCATAGAATCATACAATCATACAATCATAGAATTATTTTGGTTGGAAGAGACCCTTGGGATCATAATAGTGTCTGGTATTTCCTACAACCAAAGAAGCCACTTTTGGACAAGTTTTTCAGGGCACTTTATCTTTCTGAGAAACCCAATGCTTGCACCCTCTAGCAGACACCTGAACGTGTGTGCTTTACAGGCATAGCAACGCATTTCTGGTACCATTACAGACCAGCAACCCCTCCTTCGTCTGGAAAGCAGCTCTTATCCCATCTGTGTGACAGCCCTACTGAAATCCCTTGAAGTCCCATTGAAATAGAAAAACAATTCAGCTCATCTCAGTACACCTAAAATGAGATGTCATAACAGCAGACTCAGGCAAGCAAACCACCTTATAAAAATAGATAATGCAACTTCACCCTAACCAGTAAGCCAGAAAGAGGCCTTTTATAAACAGACACAGCAATTATCTTGCTCGTGTTCAAAGCAAACATTATAATTCCACCTTGCCCACTGCGGCTTGATGTTTTGTTTGCATTAAATCTATGTCTGACAGCTGTCAAATGCATCTTCGGGGAGGAAGCTTCGTCATTATGCCCAGATTTCATGATACTCATCACTGGCCAAGTCATTTGTGCTCCTCTTCGGAAAATTTTCCAAACAGAAGATAAGTGCAAAGGACATGAAATTAAGAAAACATTGTTTTCTTAACTTGTGCAAACCCACTATTTTCATTAACCTTACTGAGAGAGGTTCAAACACAGCTAAATATGTTAAATAGCAGCTATAGCTATGATTCAGGTTGGTTTTTTTTTTATAAAGACAGTAGATCAGGAAGTGTTTAACACAGGAAAATAACCACAAGCTGGAATAAAACAACTTTACTTTTGCAAATGAGGAAGCTCCTCAGCAATGATAGGCATCCAGCACCCCACAGAGCAGGGTAGAAACACCATGGCTCAGAGACTTAGAAGACCTGTGGTCTTAAATCTCCATTTTAAGCAAGCTTTGGAATATCTGTCTATTTGTGAAGGGGAGGGATTTGTGCAGATAAGAAAACGGTAGTGGTCCCTTTTTGTTCTAACAGCTTATGAACTTAAACATGACAAAGACAAGCAGACATCCTGTAGCTTAAAAATGAAATTACACTCTAAAAAGGAGTATAGACCTATTAGAAGCCTTCTTTGAAAGAAGAGGTAGACAAAAAAATGTTAAAATAGTTCAATGCAGTTATAGGACATTCTTCTTTGAGAGCTGAAAGAAAAAGAGGAGATTAAAAAAGAGGATTATGGAATGTTTTAGAAGAAATTTTAATAGCTTCTCTTGGATATTGGCTGATGATCCATCCTTCAAATCTGACAGTCTTTCCTGGACACAACAAAATTACATAGATTCCACTCATGCTCCAAAGAAAGCTTGGATGAGCTACACAGACATCATGGTTTACAGTCAGCTTTGCAGAAGAAAGAGTGTGCAAAAGACAATTCTGCTTGCCAAATCCACTATGAAGTTTCCAGAAAACTGCCAATGTTTGCCCACCAAATCAAAGCATCCATCCTGATTATACCTACCAATGGGACAGGGAAGTGGAGAAGGATGAGAAGGGAGATGTGGCTGCACTGGGTCAGAGCAGGAGCTTCTTTTCCCCAGCTACCCAACTCCTGATGAAGTCTTATTAAGTAGGATGGCAAAATTAGGTGGTAAATCAGTCCTAGACTGAATTTGTATCTCACCCCATTGCTTCCTGCTCTGTTCTGTCTTGCAGATTCCTGACTGTCTCTTAAGGAGATCTGACTACAGAGTCCCCTTGTCTCCTCTATTAAATAATGATGTTCCTCTCTGAACTGCTGTCTCTCCATTGACAAGCAGACATGAATCCCCAAAATGAACAGGATATAATGATGAAAGGAAAGATCTCCTGCTCTAGAGACCAGTGGTGATTGATCTCAACTGTAGCAGCTGTGGGGAGCATATGAAGCTCCCATTAATCTTGATACAGCACAAGAACCCCGAGGCTTTGAACTACCAGTGACTAGAGCCAGGACACACGTCTTAGAGATAACAGGACAGTCAGTACATTACACGAAGAGAGGGCTACTGTTCCAGCTCTTGGTTTGCCTCTCCAAACAGTAGCTGTGTTCTCCCAAAAATTGCTCCAAACCCCTCTTCTTTTTACACTCACAAGTTCCTCCTCTGCAGAATCTGCTTCGCAAACTCAAAGACGCAGGAGGAAGAAAGTCCTTACATAAGAAGAAAACAAATGCAAAGGAAAAAAGTCCTACCATAGCTCTACGTCCCAGCCAGGCACAGATAAAATCAGACCCTATGCTGCCTGATTGTGGAAGAATTCAATATCCAATAACCCAGTTTCCCAATTTACAATCACTGCTCCTGCACTGATGATGTATACAACTTGATGTATACAACCTTGGTCATCCAGGCTCACCAACATTCTGAGCTTGGGAATGTCATTATAAAATAAGTTTTTTTATGCAAGAAGTTACTCTGGTGGCATCATCAAGGGATGAGGAGTCTATGCCACGGTGTTCTGTCCACTTTGCAATCCTCTTCCACCATTAGAGGTTATGGCATCACCATTTGAGGTTATGGCATCACCACTCATGTAGGACTGCCTGCGATGAGAGGATTCCTTACTTCCCAGAGAATGAAAACACTTATATCCCCAATATCCTCCCATGTTTGACTCTGTGGAGTTGATGATGGAGGAGACACAACTGAATCCCACTGATAGAGAGGGAGAAGTAAGGTTTGCATGGCATCCCTGTACAGACAAGACTCATAGGACTTGTCCCCTACCTCCACATCCCAGATGAGTCAACCCCAATTTCAGGCCAATGTTGGTTGGATACCTTCACTGTGTGGCTCAAGCCTACCACCTCCAGTGAGAGGACAGAAAGGAGGGAGGATGTGTGTGTGGGGGGTCACTCCCTGTGGTGACAAGCTCTCTGATCTTCCTGCAAATGCAGAAAATCCCCCAAACACTTCACACTTGTTTGCTTTCCAAGGTGGCTGCCCAAAATTGCCTTTGACTTAATGCAAACCATAGTGTATTACTAGACAGAGATGCAAACATCAGTTCTGCCGTACCTGGACCACCAGTCCAGTGTCCCAGACCATCTTTCCCACTTCTAGTAGCTGAAGTTTAATAAACCACCCATACAACATATAATTAGAGAGAGCCGCTACACACACTTCATTAAACTGTCTATCTGGCTTGAGCGTAAAGTGTCAAAAGAGGAACAGAAAGATTAAAAAAAAAAACCACCAACAAACCAACACAACAAAACCCAGAAGATGAGAGTCAGATTGAATAAGAACAGTAAAAAGTTAAATTGCATTAAATAAATTACTCAGTACAAACATATTCTGTCTCGTAACACTTCCTAAAGAGCCTGAACTAAAAATCCCAATGAGACCATGATGATCCTGAGCCTATGACAAACTGGAAATATTCCAAAGATGGATTTTTTCTGCTGAAAACAGCTCAAAGTGGGAAGCATAGACTTCAGAGGGATCAGGAGGCACCCCATCCTGTCATCCTGTATCATCTCCTGCAGGAGTTTGGATAAGGCAGAGCAGGAACTTACCGAACTCCATGCAAGCAATGGCAACCAACAGAAGAGACAGAAACTTCTTCATCTTGCACAGACTCTTGTCACCAGGTCACTGAGCTGCCACCGTTCTTCACAACCTGCTTTAATGGGACACCTTCTGGTGAATTGTCATATACTGATTCTGACCAGAGACCCAATTCTACTGGAAAAACGAGTCTGATTGAGCTATAAATGAATTGAATAAGCTACAGAATGGGCCCCGCCTCCTGCCATACCGTCATCTCTTTTCATGTTCCTTGGAGAAGAAAATGAGGGTTTGCATGGTAGACAATAGCTGAGCTTGTTTAAGCTGGGTGCTTTTTGTCTCAGCATGACGTCTAAACCCCAGGGTATTAAATAATCCCAGTGTCCATGCCTTGCTCTACAGCTTGTTGATACTTCTTTTTTCTAGCGGTTAGAGAGACCTGGGTGATTTCCAGGAACCCTGCAGGGGAAATAGTCCGTAGTTGTTCACAGCAAGGCTTTAAACGTCACCTACTTTTCTCCTCTGTGTTTTCACTCTCAGCAAGGGCCAGCGTTTATGACCAAGAGGAGAAGTGAAAAGTTGCCTTGCAATCCCTTACTCACTGGAAGCAGCATGGTTGGGTTTTTTGCACTGTAAAACCTCACCCCAAGCTGTTTCAGGGGGACTGCAGGTGGAAGCATGACATCTCCCTCCCTCCTCACCATGTCCTCTACAAGACACAGGTGGTAGGCCCATTTGTAGAACCCAAATCTGGGTTCTTTACCCAGTGTGCATAAAGCAATTGACACAAAGCAGAGACATTTGTTTCATCCCAGCTCTGTGCAGAAAAGGGTGCTGGGTGATAATTCACAGAGCTGGTACACCTTCCAAGAAATAATCCGAGTCTTATATACCAAATAACAACAAAGAAACTACAGTTAAGTAAATGATTGGTTGGTCATTTTTCAGTCCTAATTTTGCATACTAAACCAGAAATTTACCGTTCTTTTCTCTTGAGGCTCCTATTGTCTTTGTTTGACAACATTTTGGCATCACCGAGGTCTGATGCCACAGGGTCGTCTCTTCCCATCCCTCCATTTAACATCCACACAAACCCATCTGGTTTCAAAACCTCATTTTTTTGAGTGTTGACCCTTCTCTTTCAACAAGAGCACTGGGAAGACAGGCAGTGGGAGTCTGGGCCAAGGACGTGTCTCAGGGAGGATGGTGCATGGAGACCACCATTCTGGTCTGAGCCAACCATCTCCAAACCTAGCAGCCAGCCCACAACATCAGCTTGCCAAAAACCTCAGCTTTCTCACCCCCAAGCCCTGCTGGACCAGGCAACTGCCTGCTTTTCTTGTGTCTCAGACCAGCCCTGTGCTGATAAATCCTCCTACAATGGGGGATTGAAAAAAAAAACTAGTAAGGAAGAGCCTTTCTGCAATAATGCCCCGTGCCCAACCCCATCCCCTCCTTCACCACACACTTTAATAAGGAGAGAAAGGAGGGAGAACTGAAACAAAGCTGTTCTTGGAGGCATTCCCACCACCTTTGTTATCTACCACACCATCAGAGGAGCTTTATTCAGGTTTGGTATCACTTAAATTCTTGAAATGGTCAAAGCAAAGGGTCTTCTCTTATTCACAATTAAAAAATTCATCTCTCCAAACCAAAAGCTCCATGGACAGTGTCATCCTTTCAGCAAGCCCTGTCTCATTTACAAACACTAACTCTGGATGAGCTACACCCTCAGGAATTCAGACCCATTGTTTTCATGTGGCCTCCATAATACAGTTGTTCTGTTCATGATGAAAGCTCAGCAGTTATTTCCAGCCCAAAATTATCTAGGTAAAGGCATTTTTGGTGTATTCTTGGTTCAGCAGAGAATTTTATAATCCTCTTAAGAAGGGGGAAATACGCTGATCATGTTTACTTTGTTCTTAGGAAAAAAAAAAAAACAACAAACAAACCTAAACATGGAAAAGGGTGTGGCTTCTGGTTTCTGGTATTAAGTGTCCCCAGATAATGTGTGCCAGATGGTTGGTTTCACATGCACATCTGAAATGTGATCTTCATCGCATTATAAGATTTTAGATGGAAGAATATGCCAACACCCTGCTTAAAACCTGCGCCCTCCTTCAGTCTTGGGGGGTTGTTTTGCAGAGGGAGGGGTGACAACACACCTCCCTTGTTTATAGTTTCAGTTGATCTTGTCTGAGTCTTTAAGCATGACCTGAAAGGTTTCCTCTTTTATGCACGCCCTGTGCAGTTGCTTTGCAGTGTTGGCACTTGGCACGTCACCAAAGAAATAATAAGAATTAATGGGAACTTCCAGTGTTTTATTGAACCCTTTTTATTCTTTTGTGGGTAATCACAGTCTACTGTGTTGGGGGTTTTCCATTAACTAAAGAGGTAAAAAGACATGAGCTGTCTAAATGGGTCTCCACAAATCACAAGATGGATTTTGGCCAAAAAGAGAAAAAAAAAAAAAAAAGACATTTTCTAGTGTATGTGTTCAAAGGCAAACCAGTACAAGAACTCCCTGCATTTCAAAGGAGTTTGTTAACATCAAGAAAAGGAAAAGTTCAGGGACAAATGTTCACTTTCAGCCCAAGGAACCTGTGTGACAAACCCCTGCCTGGCCAGTTGAGACAGGCTCTGGGTGGAGGCATCTTCATCTGATGGGAGCAGTCCTGCAACAGTTGCATCCAGGCTGGAAATAGTCTCCAAATCCTGTAACCTCCCAACAGACTTGCTTCACTGCCTAATTACCAGGCTGAGGAGGTCCCACTGGGAAGTCCTAAAATGTGCCCAATCCACCTCCAGGGCAGAGCTTCAGGGATTGTGGGCACGTATGCTTAGAGAAATGCAGGCACTGGTTTGGATTGAAAGCCTTCTTGACTTGACCATCTGAGAGGAGACATTATTACTCTCTACAACTACCTGAAAAGAGGCTGTAGAGAGGTGGGGGGCTGATGTCTTCTCCCAGGTAACAGGTGATAGCACAAGAGGAAAAGGCCACAAGTTGCTCCAGGGGAGGTTTAGGATGTATACTACGAAAAATTTCTTCGCCAAAAGTGTTATCAAACATTGGAAGATGCTGCCCAGGTAAATGGTTGAGTAGCCATCCCTGAAACTATTTAAAAGATGGGTTGATGTGATGTTCAGGAATGTGGTTTAGTGATGGTTTTGGCAATGTTAGGTTAATGGTTGGACTCAATGGTCTAAAGTTCCCTTCCACTCTAGACCATTCTATGATTATATTATTCTATGATTTTAAGCTCTCCATTTTCTTGACTGTAATCAGCTCTTTACATATCTCCTAGGAATTCCACAGCTTTCCAGAGCAGACAGATATAAGAGCAAAAGCTGTGACTGGATTCAAAAGTAGATGTGGAGGGGTGCTGACATGGCAGTGTCATACAGAGTGCTGAGCTTTTGCCGCACACCTACAAGTAGGTTAAACCCTCCAAAAAAACCTCCTATAAAAGGAATAAATATTATCTCAAAATCAGACATAAGGAAGCCAAGATACAGAGAGGCTAATTAGGCTCATGATGACAGGTAGTAACAACTCCAGAAATAGAGCCAGCATTGTATTCCACATGGTTTAACCACTAGTTAATGCTTCTTTTTTCATCAGTCCTCAACTCCTATTTTTGTGCAACCCTGAGAGGATGTGCATGAGTTGCTAGAAGGAACAGGATTGAGTGCTGGCCTGAAAGTCACATCCTTAGAGGCTTGTTCTAAGCTCTGTCAAGGATTTACAGGCTGACCCTAGAAAGTTTCCTCTTTCTTCATATAAAATTGGTGCATGTTGTAGGGCTGATCATGACTACAACGTAAGTTATGTAGCAGAAAAGCTAAAGAGGATGTTTGTTCAAAAAATTCAGTTTTCTCCTACTAGCTTCAAAATAGCATCAATGATGAAAGCCACTTAAGGAAGCCAGCAGCAAGGACGGGTTAGTGCAATCAGTAAACCTGAAGAGTGCCAGGGATTAAATTACCATGAACTTCACCTCTGAGGTATCATGTCCCCGATCTCTCTCTCATAGAAACCACAGTTCTCCAGAGATGAGAGCCACTTTGCACTGGAAGGAGAGGAATTAAACAGATCCCTTTGCCCTCCTCCATTTGCTCCATTGATGAGGAACGTCTTTAAAAGTTAAAGAGTCCCTTTGAATTCAAATTTTAAAAATGGAGTGCCAAGCCGGAATCTGGCCTATCCCTATGAATAATACATCAGGAATCAGACCCTGCAGCTCTCCTAGAGCCATTTCCACTCAGGCATCACTCATTATCTCATTAGTCACAGCAGCCTTATTTCTACTAATTGATTTTACTACAATTCCCTACAATGTATGGCCAAGATCCAACATGTCTCTGCCCAGCTTTAAAACCATTATATTGGCACAGCTTTGCAAGACACTTCAGCCCTCTCTCAATTCTATGGAGCAGGTAAAGGTCACGTGATTCCTGGAACTCAGTTGTTGGAAGGTGCCCTTGGGGAAACGGGCATGTGTGACCGGCCTTGGACTCAAAACACTCTGCTGAGCAGAGAGTTGTGACTTTCACACCTGGTAGCAGGTCAGTCGAAGCTGCAGATGGGTACAGAAAGCTTGGCAGCTCTCTCCACACTGGTTTCCACCTTGGCAATGTGCTAGGAGACAAGTCATGCTGGTCAGTGCAGGACCTGGGGCAGATGGATCAGACCAGACAACAAATAGGAAGGGTTTCTTCCTATATTCCCACCAGACCTCACTAGAGCTGCCCCTTCACCCTAGTCATGTGTTGTGTGCTGTGCCTTAGAATTAGTGATGCTTTGGGTATTCAACGGGACAGGAAGGTAGGGAACAAAATAATTTATTTTGATAACGAGTCCCATTCCCTGTATGTCATGATTCACTCGCCTTATTTATTTTTTTTCTGACCTGTTTTTTTTTTTTCCCTTTGAATTCAATGCAGGTACCTCCTACCTCTGTGTTATTATTTAGACAAATCTTAACTTTCTGGTGGGACCTTCAGATTTACCACTTGCCAGTGGCCAGCACCTGGATACAGTCCATGGGAGAATCTTACAGGACAGGAGTTAATAACTACTAAAGTGTAGTGTGTTCTCCCTCTTTGTTCATAATGTGTGTAGAAAGGATTGATCAGATATTTGTAACTAGAGGGAATTTGGCTTCCTTCCCTATCAACTTTTTCTAGTTTCCTTTTTTTCCTTTTTTTTTTTTTTCTTTTTTGCTTCCAAGCTGGTATCTTTTCCCTTCCCATTAACCCTGACTGACTGAGGCAGTAATCACTTGTTTCGAGATGATTTGCTCCATCCAGCTTTCCAAGGCATTGTTAATGATGTAGGAATGTAAATCACTTGCTCAGCTTAGCTGTCACCTGTTTTAATTATCCCCCAAGTTCCTTCAAGACTTAATCCAATGAACGAGAGATACTTTCCTATCTGAGTCACTTCTCATTGACCTGGACTGAAAGAAGAAGGATAATTCATGTAAAACAGTAAGTGACCTGACCGAAAGTAAGGAGCTTTGCCTCCAGGCTCTTTTCATCTCCCTCTAATACCAAACTGTTTGTCATTGAAGCTGGAAATACCCACATGTCTTTGGACAGGGTGGAGTGTTTTCTCAGGTTCAGCTTGCCCACATCAGTAGAAAACCTAAGCATCTTGAAGATATCTCCACTGCCTGGGTGATAGGCTCAACCCATCTCCCACCAGCTGCAAGAAACATCCCAGATTTGGCTTCCAGATACTTGAGGATTTCAGGAAAAATCTCCTAACCAAAAAGCTTCTGGCTCCTGGAGCATTTGTCTCTGTTAAAGTTAAGGGAAACAGCCTGCTCATCATTTTTCCCAGCCAGGTGAGCAGTTCAGCCTGTCTGAGGACCTGGCAAATGGGCAAAGGAAGGTCCATGGGGAGACAGGACAGCTTATGGGCACTTGTCACAAAGCAGAGGAGCATAAAAACCACCTGCCAAGGAATATAAACATTCCCAGCCACACCATCAGCAGAATTCACACAAATCACAAAGTGCCTGAGCCTGGCAGGGACCTCTGGAGATTGTCTAGTCCAACTCCTCTGCTCAAAGTAGAGTCACTGCAATGGGTTGATCAGGGTTGTGTCCAGTTGGGTATGAATCTCATCGAAGGTGGAAGCTCCACAACCTCTCTGGGTAGCTTTTTCCAGCATTCAACCACACTTAAAGAACAGTTTTTTTCTCATGTTTAAATGGGATTTCCTGTGTTCCAGTTTGTGTCCCTTTCTTCTTGTCCTGGCGCTGAGCATCACTGAAAAGAAGATTCAGGGGGTTTAACAGCATCTGACAGAAAAAAAGGGTCAAAGGAAAGGCTGGAATAGGCTCTCCTTGAGGATGCCCATTGACCACAAGTTGCAGGAAGCAAATTCTGGCAGATAGAAGGAAAACTATTTCTCCACATAAGTGTTAAAAAACTGGAATGGGAGACCAGGAATGCTGTGGTGTCTCCATACTTGGGATGCATTGAAGAGCATACTGAGCTCATGCACTTTTTTCTCACCTCCAGACCACAGATGAACTGCTTTCTACATCACGTCATTTAGCAGAAGGGACTTGTGGTCCTGATACACCCATCCCAGGACACCCTCCAGAGACCACACTGGCAGATCTGGGGCCTGTCACTGCCACCTTCTGCCCAGAGAAGAAAATGCAAACGCCTATGGTCACAGTCCCTTTCCAAAGGAAGGAAGGGAGGCATTTTTAGAATAACTTTGGTAGATTTTAATTTTCACTGTTTCCAAAATTCAGGTTTCATAACCATTTGTCTCCAATTTGCTTTAGGATGAGAGACATCCATGTGAAAATAAAAAAGGGAGAAAAATGCAGTCTATGCAAATTGGCTTGAACAAATTGAGTTGAATTCCCTCGTGAAGAGCTACACTTTGCCCTTATAAAGAACCGGCAAAGCAGCCACATACAACGTGCCAAACTCCCACATCTATTGACTGCTTGCACTTGGTTTTTGTCATCTTTCTTCTAACAGATTGGTCCGCGATGCTAAATGGGTGCCATTCCTGAAACCAGCAGGTTTAACTGGTCTGAGATTGGGAAGGGATCCTCATGTGAAACTGAGAGTCTCATGTGAGAACGGGTAACTGCATCCCTGGAATTTTAGCAAGGAGGAGATCAAATCGGAGCCAGGAACACCTGGTGCCCAGAGACATGAGCGTGACATTGCTCTCGGTGACGTGGGCATGACAAGAATCCGAGTGAAATACAATACACCCAGTCCTTGTTTGTGTTAATTGGTGCAGAGAAGGAGAGCAAGGCACTGCTACCCACACCTCATCCCCCACAGGTTTGATGTTGTGTGTGTTATATTTCAGTTGTGCCAGCTTAACTCCATCTACACAAAGGACAGGAGTTATTAACTGAATGGCAGCTCCCATGCCCAAGTGTCCCTGTGTCACAGGAAGGGTCAAAGACCACCAAACCCAAGGAGACCAAGGTACATTGTGCACCAATTGTAATGTTCCCACAGCCATGTAAAGCACCTCCCATCTTTCCAGTCCTCCTCCCATCTTGGCTACTGCTCTGGTCAGTATTGCAACCTGGAGGTGCCCTTGCTCCCCATGGCCTCTCATGTGGCCCTCAATACCCATGAACTGGGGAGAAGAGGAAGCAGAAGCAGAGAAAGTGCAGAGGGTTAGCTCTGGCAGGAAGGTGGAGCTCTTGATTCAGTCATTTTTTTAATTCCTGTAGCACCACTCAATTTTTTTCTTGCAAAATATCTACCTGCACACTTTTCTTGTCTCCTCCACATCAAAACTAGCAAATGAAACCATTTTCTGGAGATTCCACTCCTCCAGGCCTGGAGTTGTTTCTTCCTCCAGAACCTGTTTGCCCTGGCTGGAGTAGAGATGTGTCCAAAGGGACAGAAAAGGTGAGAGATGAGGAGGCAGGAATTCTCCTACTCCAGACCCATTAGCTAGTACATGGTGTCTCATACCCTGAGCTGATCAACAAGACTTTGGGATGCCAGTGAAAAACAGCTGCAGAGCCAACTGAAACAGAAACATTGGCAACAGCCCATGTTGTTTAGTTTCCAGAAATACCTTCAGGTGTTCCACATCACTAAATCTCTTTGCGAGGCTCACCTGGAAATATGTATCTTAAGGAACGGAGAAGCTGTTACCTCTGAGTGAAAATATTACAGGAATCCTCTCTTAGAGTTGGTGAAATGTTGCCATTTCCCTGAACTTTCTAAACACTCAAATTGTGGGAGAGCCCAACCTGGGCCTGTCGAGAGACAAACAGGTCCCCACAGCATAGCAGGACTGGGGACATTGGGGGACAGCAGGTAGAAGGAAGGTGTAGCCTCTTGGGGACAAATGTCTTCTGTGACAACATGCTGTATGTCTCCCAAGTCCCCTTCAGTCCCCAAAATACTCCCTGTCACCACTTGTGCCCTCCCATCCCCAAAACACTTACAGGCAAGGCTGCAAAATACAGATTGCAAGGAGGAAAAGCTGTGGAAAAGATCCGTTCCCGGGATGAAGACTGTCCAGGTTGGGGTTATCCAGAGAAAAGGAAAGATATTTCTATGTCTTTGTTTCAAACACCCTGTGGCTGTTCCTAAGAAACTCCTGAGAGCCCGTGGCTGTTATTATGCATTTATCTTACATTCCCTAGGGAACATAATCCCCTTCTCTCATAGGATCCAACTGGGCTCCCAACAAATTAATAAAGCTTTAAGCAAAATTTAGAATGACACATCTTTGCAAAGCAGCATGAATGCTCCCCAGTTCAGGAGGGCAAGGGGGGAAATCTCCAGAGCAACCAGCCCCATGTCTGTGTGTCTGTGTGTGCATCTGTCCGCAGGCAGGAACAAGGTCAGTGTGGCCCCTATATCACAACAGCCTCGGGGAGCCCGGGAAGAGGAGCAGCTGCCCACAGACACCCACACAGGGGCCATTATATGCCCAAAATAGCCGCCCTCTCCAATGAGAAAGAGCGCAGGCTCAAAGGACAAATCCCATCTCCATTCCCAGTCAGGTCATGGGCAAGTCAACGATATTTATGAGCATGGCTATTGAAGGCAAAGACAATCCCTGCTCTTTATCCATCACCAGGAAGAGACTCCCATGGCCTTGAGATGGCATGTATGGATTTATCCCTCCCTATAGTCTGTAGACTCAGCTTCACGCCTGTCCTCCTTTTGACCGGCCTGCAACCCCCAGGCCTGGGCTTTGAATCCAGCCCAAGCACTTTCTTTTCACACAAAGCAAGAGGTAGTATCTGCAATATCTGCAGAACCATCCAAAAATTTTGTTCCAAGTGCACTTTTTTTATTAATTCCATGTATTTTATTAGAGTATAAGAAACAATATGTAACATACACTACACTTATACTTAGTTAATAGATTTAAAGGAATCAATGTTTTTTTTTATTCTTATTATTGTTACAATAAAGTTAATGCACAATTACAAATTTCACAAATATGTATTAGTAAAATCAACGTTTCAGTGTAACCATCTCAGTGAAATGAGATCATCCAACAAAGCTGAAATAAAATGAGTCAGTATTTTTTTTTCCGCAACACTTTATTGGCCTTTATTACATTTTCATGAAGTGTTTTGATAAGACAGTAGGGTTTGGGCTGGAAAAACTTATCCCTCAGAAAATGCTGGACCTGGGAAGTCTCAATTTACACTATCAGAGCGAAGCTGGGCAAATTAAAATATTCAATCTCTCTCTGATGCCTCTGATTCTCTGCTTTACATGCAATTACCCAGTTATAGGTAGCTCACCCTTGGCTCCCTACCAGGAGGATTTCATGTGTTAAGGGTTCCTCCTTGACTTGTGAGATATTTGGCTTCAAAGAGTCTCTACCAAGTCCAGCAAAAGCCAGTAGATGGCAGGACTGACACGGGGCTTTGCTTCCTTAGACACCATGGAGCTCCCAAAATGCAAATTCGGGTGTGTCTATCCCCATTCCAGTTTGCTGGCCTCAGAGACCAGCTTTCCAGGGGTGAAATAACTCCACCAGGTGATTAAGGAAGGATTCGGAGCCATCATCATCCCAAACAGCCGAGACCTGCAATGCCTCACCACTGAGAAGGACAGCAAATGCACAGCCCAGGTTCAGGGTGCAAAAGCACTGGGATCACAGGAAGGGCTTGTGCTAAACCTCCAAGCACCCAGATGTGCATCACATCTGCCTTTCTGGGAGACAGAAGAACATAGATGCCTATACTTCCTTCCAGCATGGAGAGATGGCCACCCAGATCAGGACTAATAGGCTTCCTACAAGTGTAGTGGTGGGACCACAGCCTCCGTCATGGCAAGCTGGGACCCTGGGAGGCTAGTCATTCCAAATAACCTGTAACTTGAGTAAATTAATACCAAGCAAGGCCATTCTTTCAGTAACAATGTAGATCCTTTGAAAAATGAGTAAGCAACTGGCCTTACTTGTTCTGGAAGCTTGTGCAAGGAAGTCACATCAGGTTTGTGTTGTCCAAAAGACGAAATTTTGCCCTTTTCACAAAAAAAACCCAGAAAATAAAAACCTGAAAAAAATTGGAAGAACTTTCTTTGTTTTTAGGACCCCCTTTTCGGCAAACAAACCTGACTGGAAAGGGCTGGTGCTGCAGTAAGCTTGGAGCACGTACAGACGACACACAAAAATGAGAGCCCTTGCGATGTTGGCGTGGTGGTAGACGGCACCAGCTGCCGTTGAAATGGAGCCATTTTCAGGACGGAATCATAGAAACCATTTTCTCACCAGTGTGCTCCAAAATGGGCAGGGTTTTGATTTTAATTGTTCTCATTTCCCAGTCAACTGTTCCGGGATGTTTTAGGCTTGTACAGAGCAAAGCTGCCTCCTCCCCTTGTAACTTCTTGTCAGAAAAAGTGAAGAACTGAGTTTTCTGCTGAGATCTCAACCTCTTAATTCCACAATCCATGTAAATACATTCAAAGCACTTCAGGGATGTCACCAGGACCCTCAAGGTCCAAATCAGGTGTTTAGTTTAACAAGCCACTAGTTTTAATGCTCTATAAATGCTGGGGTCTTGCTCTTTATTTTCTATTATTTGTTTTCTATCATTAATGTTTTTAATCACTGCAGCTGCACATTTTCAGGTCTTTCACTCCCAGGCTTTACAACAGCTGAGGTTCTCACATGACTTCTGGTGCTGGGGATTTGAGGGCCAAAAAAAAAAAAAATTAAATCAAGAGCAGAACCACAAATTGTGAGAGTTGGCAGAACTGATCATATCATGCTTGGGATTAAACTGTTGAATAACATCTCTTGGGTTTGACAAGCTGTCATACCCTCCCTCTCTCTCAAATACATACATGTATCTATCAAGAAGATCTTTGCTATATGTATTTGAAAGGAGAAACTGGAAATACCTCCCCTTCCATACACTAAGTGTACAGGAATTTAGCACACGAGGAAACAAAGACAAAAAGAATGAAGAGGGAAAAAATAAATCTCCATATGCAATTTATTCATCATCTATAGGCTCAAGAACATGTGTGAACTGACCTTCAGATCTGTCCCCTGGCAATACCATTAATATAACTTGTTATTTGTTCAGGGTAAGTCACCTGCTGAATGTTCTTCCCATCAGCCCTCGCTCCCTTGCATAACCCAGTCCT
Organism: Jacana jacana; assembly: GCA_013400555.1. Classification (NCBI taxonomy): domain Eukaryota; kingdom Metazoa; phylum Chordata; class Aves; order Charadriiformes; family Jacanidae; genus Jacana; species Jacana jacana. The sequence goes on from VZTM01028828.1 coordinate 42,852, forward strand.
TAGCATAAAGAAACTCTGAAACACCAAGATCGGAAGGAGTTGGCCATTGGATGAGGCAGCCAGGTCTCATAACCCTGCTCATAGCTTTAGCCCATGGGGTTGTCCAGTTTGGCCTCGTCAAAGCGTGAACATACATTAGGACACAGCTACACTGATGGCTTTTACGTTCAGCTCTTGGCTCACAGCAGAGGTGTTGTCAAGGTAATTGAGTCGAAAACCAAGATCCCTTTTACCAGGTGGATAGAAAAAGAATTACAGTCCCATTACTTGTGAGGCAGAGGACTCTGAGTGCTGCCTTGGTCTCGCTATACCATCTACTGAGAGTAGTGAGGAACAAATTAACCCTGCAAACGAGGTTTCTAACCCTCCTGGGGGGAAGGCACAGGGAAACTAGGAAATATTTACCCATTACTAGTACTTTTTTCCCCAATATCCCCTGTGCTATACATGCATAGCAGAGGTTTGTGGCACACCTCAAGCCCTGTGGTCCCAGCAGGCAACGGAGGATGCATTAACCAGAGGAAGGCACATCTGAGGACCAAAGGGACAGGCAAACCAAACTCATCACCTAATTGCAGGTCACGTCACGATGCCCAGTCCCTCCTATTGCAAAGGTTGTCATTAGCATCCGTGTCATTTTAATTAAAAGATGGGGAGGAGGAGGAAAAAAAACATGTAACGACTTTTGTTCCAAATATTTCTATACCTCTGCACACATCTTTCAACATATGCTGGTTCTCACTCATATAAATGGGGACAGAGGTATAATTGAACAGCGTGTGCAGCTTGAGAGGCTTTTTGCTTGTCTTTTTACACAAAATAGGAAACCTGCATTCAAGGAGGGCACAGCTAAAGAGTGCCAATGCTACACCTCATTTTTGAGAAGGAAAAAAAAGCCCTATGCACCTCTGCTCAACCGGAAGTGACTGCAAGGCTTCACCTGCCAGCTTAATCATCAATTTTAGCTTGTTTTGTGTCTAGCAGGTGGGTAAAGCACGTAGGAAACCAGCACGATGAAGAGATTGCAGGATACACTTCCCACAGGATGGCCCAGAAATTCCAGGAGCAACAATGCCCATAGACCTGGGAAGATCTTGGGATCTGAGGGACAGCAGGAGTGGCAGGTTTGGTGGTAGAGTTAACTTCTGCGGTCCATGCGCACCATCAGCCAGGGATTGCTAGTTGAACCTAAAGATCTGAGTATTGATATCTTTGCCTCTGACTTCACTAAATTTTGCAAGCCCAGGCCTGTTGCCCTTGACCACGTAGGTATCGATGTTACTGTCTATCACCATCACAGGTCCAAAGTGGGGAAACTGAGGCACCAAGTCTTCTGTAACATGCAGACTAATTTTTAGAGGTCCTGTTCCCAGTGCACTTGCTCTGTTAGGAGGAATAGGGCTGACTCAGACCTCAATAACTGGTATTTTTCACTAAAATGCACCTGGAAAAGGTGATTCACACAAGGAGAGTTGAAACAAGCTGGCCCAGGTGTGTTTATCAGAAAGGAGAGGGACAGGGAGAAGGTGGACTTGCTGCTCAGAGGTGAACTGGAAGGAATGTTGAGATGAAAAACTGAAAAGCCACTTGACAGGGCTAAGAAGCCCTCGTGCCAGGCATAATTTTGGGGTTTCTTCTAAGAGCATTCCTAATCTCTCTGTCTGGGGCAAGGGAAGACACACAGCACACGTCCCACCTCAGGAAACAACAGGAGCATGTTTATTCAGGTCTGGCACTTACAGAGCTCGGAGGGACAAGGTACACATCATTTGTTTGCCAGAAAAGTCAGCCCAGGATCAGAAGAAATGCAACCATTTTATAAAAAGAGGCTGCAGCTGAAGGGGCCAGGAATGTGTCTCCCTTTGGGTCATGCATTCCCAGTGCCCAGACTACCCATATGCTGGGTGCACGCCGGTGCCAGGCACCTCCACGGAGGTGAGAGGCAGGAACGTCTGAACACTTGACCAGGTGTTATCTGGGGTTAACCGGTTCTCGGCGAGTCCCAGCCTTGTTTTAACCAACCTTAGAAACAAGGGAGCTGAGGGGGAGAGTATTAGGTATAAAAGCAGAAACCCTTCCAAAACGATCCACCTTTGCCAAGGAGGTGTGAGAGTGCAGTGGGGTTATGTCCACAGGAGGAGAACAGCTTGGCCAAACCACCCAGGTCTCCAATGCTGGAAGAGCATAAAGTCTGGGAAACAACCACCTTGGAAGCCTGCTGAGAAGTAGAGGATCTCCTTGCAGACAGCGACAGAGAAGATATTGGCTAATGAGACCCGCAACACCCCGTGGAAGACAGCTCTTCCTTGGCCAGCCCCATCACTCGCGAGCCCTGAGAACGTAGATGAAGCTAACGAGGACCCCCAAGGCCAGGACTGCGTAGCTGGCTTTCACGCTGCTGGAACCGCTGATGTTGCAGAGGAAGGAGTCGCAGCAGTAAACGGAGGCAGCCGCTATGCCCAGGTTAATCCCAGCACTGGGGCAAATGGGAGAGCATCCTTTGGAGATGGACTGGCCAGACTTGCTGCCTGGATTTAGGTTGGGGCAGGAGGAAAAGAAGAAAAGCAAAAAGGAGAGGGGTTTATAATGTTTCTCAACTCTCTGGTCACCTGCTCAGCAAAGGAAATAACAGCACTGAAATAGCCAAAGAGACACAGGTGGCATGGAGAGGAGGAATGCATCAGGCTACAACAGCAATCGCAGCCAGCCCACACATCTCAAGGAATAGCCACACCAGCCTCCCACACAGACTCTACAGACCGTGCACCCCAGGGACAACCCCCCCTGCCAGACCGTTGGCCAATGTTTGACCACTGCGGCTCCAGTGAAGAATCTCAACAATCCCACTCGAGCTTGACCCCAGGGACTCCTCGAGCGAGACGGGAAGCACGAGACACACAGAGCCCTCGAGAGAGGTGCAGCACACATTTTTAGCAGCAGGAAAGAGGAAACCATCAGCAGAGACCTAAAGCAACAGGTTTATAAAAGCTCCCGGCCTCCATTTGTGCAGGCACAACCCACCCACGTTGCAGACTGTGCAATTTAGGCGTGCAACACCCTTCCCTCCTGCAAAGGGAGAGGGGAGACAAACCAGGCTGGGCTCTGGTCCCTGCAACAGAACCAGATCTGCCAGAGTAGCCCAGGAGCAGCAGCCAGGAAGCACAGACCTCCCCCAGATCTTTCCTGGTGCTTAAGGAGGAAACCTGCAGATCTCATTTCCTGGCAACCCCACCTCATCCATGGAAGAGAGAAGAAGCAAAGGTGGGACTTGGGGATGGACAATCACAGCAAAAGGCAAAAGCAAGAAGGGCAGCCCTGAAGCTTTCCTACAAAGGAAACCTGCAGCATTCTTCACCATATCACTTATTCAGCAGCAACCTCCCTGCCCCCACCCCGAAACTCCCCTCGGACTCCTGGCATCACTGCAGGCACGTGGGCTTTAACGTGACTCCATCTGGCAGCACATCCCTCCCTTCGAAAAATTCCCTCAGGATGGTCCAACACTCAGCTGCTAAACTGAACTTTCCCACTTTTTTTCCCCAGCCAAAGGAAGGAAAGCCTTCCTGCAGCTCAGCAGGTGACCCAGGAGAGCCGCCAGAAGAGGGAGGAGAAGGTTCTGTCACCACTCACCGAGTCCCACTCCAACATATGTCGTCACGCAGTGGTTTTCATTCTCCCCGCACTTGACAGGTGTCAGGCAGGCCCAGTTAGAGGATGCATCCGAGCACGAAAAGCAGACAAGCGTGTGGGCTGCAAGGAAAAGGAAGAGATCAGTTAGGGGCTGGTAGGAACGACCTCCTCATTTGATGATCCCCACCTCTGATAAATGACATACACGTCTGGCCACAGCCATGCTTGGTATTCCTGCTGTATCAATCCACAATAGGGTTTTTTTCCCCAAAAAAAAAAACTTGGACAAGTGAAGGATTCAAGCATAAGGGATACGTTTCAAGCTCTTGGCAGAATCAAATGTCAGCTAAAGCATCGATACAACCACAGGTCAGCCTGGTCCTGGTATTTCATGGCACGGTCCCGTTTGCACCAAGAGTAGGTTCAAGCTACAGCTGCCAACTTGAAACTAAACAACAGTTGGAGTACTGTGTCCAGTTCTGGGCCCTTCAGTTCAAGAAGGAGAGGGAACTACTGGAAAGAGTCCAGCAAAGGGCAACAAAGATGATGAAGGGACTAGAGCATCTCTCTTATGAGGAATGGCTGAGAGACTTGGGGCTGTTCAGCCTGGAGAAGACTGAGAGGGAATCTCATTGATGCTGAGCAATATCTAGAGGGTGGGTGGCAAGAGGATGGGGTCAGGGTCTTCTCAGTGGTGCTTGGTGACAGGACAAGGGGTAACAGACACAAACTGGACTACAGGGAATTCCATCTGAACATGAAGGAAAAAAAACAAACACTTTCCTTTGAGGGTAGCAGAGCACTGGAAAAAGCTGCCCAGAGAGAGTGTAGGGTCTCCTTCTCCTTCACCTGGATGCATTCCTGTCCAACCTGCTCTGGGTGACCCTACTTTGACAAGAGGGGATGGACTAGATGATCTCTGATGGCGTCTTCCAAGCCCTACAAGTCTGTTATTCTGTAAACAGAGGCAAGTTCAGGCCTGCAACCTGGAGCCTGAGATTTGGGCTTATTCCGCTCAGCTACAGTGGATACCAATGGGAATTGCTCCAGGCGTGACCACGGGTTTGAGCTTTCTTTGACCTGCCTTTGGCATCAGGGCACAATGCTCCAGCTACACTTGAGCGAGCACAGGTGATGGAAACAATTTCTCAGCTAGAGCAATCCCAGCATTGCAGCAAGACCTGCAAGGACTTGCACTGTCCTATTACCCAGGGTGTTCTACCGCTATGGAGGCGGAATTTGCAACCAACCTTTTTAATTCGGAGCAGGGGGATGGCCAAAAAAAGCACACCTCCCTCCATGGCACGGTCCCCCTAAAATGGTCTATCCTACAGCAGCACCAGGAACTGCACCAGCTGGATCCCCTCCCACACCCTTCAGGTCTCCCCCAGGGAAAAGGGCAAGATCAGAAAATAGCATTCAGTGGTGGGAAGTGGTTGCAGAAAGGGCCAGGACTGGTGTCTCAGCAGGGACGTATGTACTTTGCAGTGGACAGATGATCCTGCCTGTATTTTACATATAAGAACATCGCATCCTCCCTGCAATCGTTGACCTACATACACAGACAGATCAGATCTAAGTGCTCAAAAATCAGAGCCTGGGATGAGATGGTGAGCCCTTCCATGAGGCACTGCCTTCCTCTTCTTTATGGGATGCAAAACAGTGTGTGGGCTGATTCAGGATGGGAAGTGCCATGCAGCATCGTTCCTGCTCCCACCACCTCTTACATCCCCACCACAAACCGATTATCCTAAGGAGGTAAAGTCGTGAAGCCCTAGGAGAGCTTATGGAGGATCAATGGTCCCTGTCATGGAGTAATTTGAAGAACTAGTTGGACAAACATTGATCAGTAGCTGTCCCGCTATGACCTCTTGAGGTTCTCCTCAACTCCATTTCTCGCAAGAAAAGCTTTTTATGGGAAAACTGAGAAAAAATTAGTAATTGTGCTCTGAGGAATGACTTATGAGCAGCCACAGCTAAGGCAGGGGAAGAAAATAAACCATAATCTCAGGGAAGAGAATTAAAGTGTGTTAGTGGGAGATCCTGAATGTCACATCAGGGCAGCCAGATGACTCTGCTTTGGAGATGAAGCCAGCCCCACAACCCCCTAAGCAACAACCTTATGGACTGTCTCATACATCCTCCAAAGATCATCAATATGCCAATGACCCTTCCAATAAACCGCATTACCCGAGCAAGACAACACAGCAGCCACAACCTACACACATCACCCAGGATTACAGGGCCACCACTTGAGTCAAAAGCCCCAGGAGAGATTCGTCAGGGGACCTTGCCTCAGGACCTAGGAGAGCAGGGAGAGGACAGAACCAGCCATTGAGCCTACAGGCTGTCATTGTCCCCTGGAGAGCCCTCAGAGCATTTCTATGGGTGGCATTTTGACCTCATCAGCCAAAAACTGGGCCATCTGGGACCTTGGAGTAAAGCCCAGCTCTCTCCTGCTCCCTTTTCCCGCACCACGCTTCTACATCTCACCTGACCTGCCCCTTTCCTGAACCCTTCTCCTTGCAGCCACCCTCAGGGCAAACTGAGGAGGCAAACTGACTCACCCCATTTCAAAAGACTTGTCTGCAACCGGGAATGAAGTGGATTAGAGGCTTCCTGTGGGCATTATGGCAGGACATATGTCCCCATATGCATTTGCTCACTACGCTGAACACAGGAGTCGAGTGGAACAGGGCTATTCATTAAGGCTTAGAGGTTCCAGGTACAAACACATAAGAAATATTGGCACACGCACAGAAAAGTGCCTTTAAGCACGAAATCCTCTGCCCCGTGACTACATCTATGCCCCATGTCTACATCTACGCCCCTACCACAGCACCTCCTACCTGTCCCCGTGTTTTTCCTTTGTCACACCTACCTATTACCCCTTGTCTTAATACAGACAGAATCTTTCCAGGAGAGGCAAGCCTTTCAACATACTTTAAGAGAGGAAATACACAGCCTTCACTAGTGCCACTTTCTGCCCCAGCAAAAGGGATAACTAAATAACCCACTGCAGAGCGTAGAGGGGACACGGAGCGAGTGTTTTAGACAGCAGGCACAAGAGGGGAGCAGACTTGTTTTGAGGCAGCTGGAGACAGAGCAAGGAGTTGGAGCTCAAGGCTACAAAAAAAAAAAAAAGAAAAAAAGAAAAAAAAAAAAAACAAAAAAAACAAAAATGCAAATGAGAAGCCTGTTTTTCACCAAATAGAAAACACAGCGATGAATTTATTTATGTGTTTATTTGTTTGCTGCTCAGCTCCCGCAAGCAACAATGAGCTCCTTAAAACAGGGAATCCCTCGCATAACAGCTTCGATCCATTCTTGAAAGGAGCAATGCAGAAAAGGGAAAAAAA
>VZTM01028828.1:52099-96935 GCA_013400555.1 Jacana jacana
ACCTCGGGGGGAAGTGATGGTTGCCGGGGGCATCCTCCCCCCGACCCCGCCTTACCTCTTTCCACGCACAGCACCGCAGCCAGCAGAGCGAGGAGGAGCGCCTTCATGGTGGGGCGACGGGGCCAGCGAGATGCGCAGGGCGGCTTGGCTGCGCGCAGGGCTAGCGAGTAGGGCCGGGAGCCGGGGGTGGGGAAAGGCCAGCCGCCCCGCCCCGCGGGCCGCCCCCGCGCCCCGCGCCGCCTCCCCCCNCACACACACAGGCACACACACACACACCCTGAGACCTGCTCTGTTCATGCCCCCCTCCTTCCCTCCTTTCCTCGTAGTCTCTTCATTCATAGATTCCCTTCTTACACGCACCCCATTCATTCACAACTACCCTGTAGGCACACATGCCCTGCACGTGAGCAGGACCCTTTTCAAGTATGGATCTCTTGCATGCAAGACCCCCGTGCCCTGCGTGCAAGACCCAAGCATGCAGGGAACAAACTTCCCTAGCTGTTTACCAGAGCCTAACTGAGAATAGACATACAGGGTTGGGAAGCCTGAAGATACAAGAACCCAGCAGCTGGGGTGGCATGGGACAGCCGGGGCTGCTTGGTAGGATGGGTCTGTGGGGCACAGGGTGGTCCACCAGAAAGGTTATCAGGAGTGGCCCAGAACGCCCAAAACACCACAGATTCAGTAAGTCCCACAGAAATAGCAAAGTCCTCAGGGAAATAAGCTGTAGGCAGGGCACTGAGGGAGGGACCCTGTGGAGTTGGCTGTCAAGAAAGCCTGGGAATGCAGGAGACGGCTGGTGAACCAGCAAGAAACAAGCAGATTTGACAAGATCTGTATGCCACAGATGGGTTTAATTCTGCAGAATCAGCATTTCCTAGCAACTGCACGTGTCAGAAGAAATTCCAGATCCTGTCTTGCCAGAGTGCATTCAGAATCCTCTACTTGGAAAACAAACCTGTGCCTGCAAAACCCCACTTCCCCTGTCTCCCCTATGGCTTATTTTTATCTGTCATTGTCAGTTATTCTAGTAGGAACTGATTGCGAGTCGTGTGTTTTTGTGGTCTCATATCTTCCACTGGAACGGGCTGCTGGGAGTGTTTCCTTTGCTGGTTTACAAATCAAGTACTAGAAAACTGGGAAGTTCCAGCTTTGTGGTAGTCTGAGCAATCATAATTCAGATACACTCCTAAGAACCCTGTGAACGTGGTCAACAGACCAAGTTCATATTGTGCCCGTAAGAGTTGGCTTGGCTTTTTGTAGCCTATGTGTGAGCAATCTCACAGCATTCATCGCCACTTTGGGGTGCAGCACTTGAGATTTAATTTTGGGGTATCAGGAAGGCATTGCATATTCCTTCAGCTTCCCTGTTCCTCCAGCTCTCCTGTTCCTCTAGCTCTCCTGTTCTTCTAGTGTCTTGTAGACTCCCCCAGCCTCCAGAGAAGTGTACAAAGGCCTACAGCTCTCTGTTTTTCTCCCACACACAAATTTAACATCATTTGGCCCGGTCTTTCCTGGAGAGGCTCACTCTGCTGCTCAGAAGGAAGAGAGAAGACCTAAGAGTCACATGGCACACAACTCACCATGACATCTGGAGTCATGCCGATACTACTGAAATGGCCGGGCAGGGACAACATTAATTACAGGATGCTGTGAAAGGAAGAGACAGGCAGAGTGACTAGAAACCAATTAGCTATGGTGGAAAATGTACTAGGTAAGGAAGCCCTTCTGAACCCCAGGTCTCTCACCTCCTTACAAGGCTACGGTGTGGGACAGCAGACCACAAAGCTCAACACAGCATCTCCACTAGCAGCGCTTTCTCTTCTCAACCGACACGTAGCAAAAACACTGCACTGAATGCTTCAGCCTCGTCTTGCAAGTTTGGAAGAATGTGATCCGTGCTGGGCAAAGGTAGACACAGGGACAACAACATGCTTAAGGGAAAAGGAGATAAGGGAGAAGCTGGATCATAGGGCAAACTGATGCTGGAGTAACTTTTTCAAGATTTGCTTCTGTGCTGGGGAGGAATGTCTGCTCTTAAAATTCAAGAAAATTAGACTGTGTCATCTCCCTTCATGGGTCAAGGGAGCAGAGGTGGGTGCAGCAATTAGAACTGGAATGACTAGAATTGGGAGGCTGAACTGGCACATTGGGAGTTGGAGTTTGAAACATGGAACCACTAAGAGCTTGCTCAGCTTCTGTGGAACCATTGGCCCTCAGACAGCTTCCTTCACTGCCATGGTTCTATTTTAGGGCTTGGGTGTAGAGACTTCCTGAGCTTGGCCAGGGTTGTGCACGTGGGTGTCTGTGAAGCACTTAAAACCCGAATATGCAAATGAGATGTTTCCCCAGTTGGTGAAACAGAGTTGGTTTGTGGAACAAACCTGCCTAAACCGCCTTGCATAGATGCCACAGGAAGGGGACAAAGTCCTTTCTTTTCAGTAGTTATGTCATTCTCTGGACATGAGAAGTGTTCAGACCTCTCTTCTGCTGGAGAAAATAGGGATGAGCAGATGAGTCCTGTCCCACCAGCGAAAGCTATCTCAGTGTAAAAAGTGGAGGATCAGTTTGGCTCCAAATGCAGGTTTTTGTGTGGGCAAACCAAGCCACAGTTACTTCTTTGAACCTGGATGCTTTTTACAGTGCCAAACAGCTTCTTGCCAGGACTATGCTCTGTGTGTGCCTGTTTCCAGCCATCTCCTGGATTGACATTGGACCCATGCTGTAGATAGTTTGTCTCCCTCTCTGTTTCTGGTCTCATGACAGCCAGCAGACTCAGGTTGTGACCTTGTCTCCAACCCTGTCCACTGGATGGTCCTTGACCTATGCAGTAGGTATACCCATCTCCAGTCCTGTCTCCATCTTCTGGGGGAACTTTGGACCTATGCTTGTAGCCTAGTTTCAAGTCCTGGCCTCTTTTGGATGATCAATGAGGTTCTGCAGTGACCTGCAAAGGCTCCTGTGCCTGGGGGCATCTCTCTTATAGCAGGGACCTCATCACCTGTTTGTTTTGGGGAGTGAAGAGGTTTTTTCAGGCTCTTCCCCATCCCTTCCACCAAAAATGTACCTCTCTCTACGGCTCCAGGAGGCTGCACACACCATGCTGAAGCTGTAGGCAAAGTACCGGGCTTGTGGAGATTTGTAGTAGAAATGTTAATTTTGGTGTGAAAGACACAGGACTGGGAGTGTCCAAATGCGTGAAAGTACTTAGCAGAACAGCAGAGCAAGCGTTAAAAGGAAAGGCATGTATTGACTTCTCTAAAGCACCCTGTGTTTGACTTCATTCAAATGAAGAGCAGGAACAAATTGACCTTATAGTAAGAGTCTCCAGAGGATGAAAAACAGGGTGGGAGCCGTAAAACACCCAGATAAACAAAACAAAAGAACGTGGAGAGTCAGGAATTTCCCTCAAGTGGGGCAAAATAAAAAGAAAAGGAGCCAGAACCGCATCTGTTCTCTAAAGGCAGTAAAGAGCTAGTCCAAAATCAGTTTGTTGTGCTCTGCCAAGAACCTCAGAGGCATGATGAGAACTGCATAGTTGTCATCTCTTGGTTACTCTGTAGAATTAACAATGGCTAGATCATCTGGGCATAAACATGTTGGTGCTGGTGAGACAGGGCTCAAACGAAAGCTGTAAGGACAGGTGTCAGAGGGCAAAATCAACTTTGCCTGAGAGTTTATATGATCGAATTGATTCACACTCCCAGAAGATATTGCAGTAAGTTTTATTACACTAATTTCCTGTAGACTGCAGAAGGGAGTTTTTTGTTCCCAGGAGCGGTGTCTACGCATTATCTAATTGCTGATTAACATCTAAGGCTGGAGCAGGCCCTGGAGGTGGAGGCAGGTCCCAGATATTGTGAACTCTGGGCATGGAACCAGTGCCTGTTTCCTGGCCCTGGTGGACCAAGGAAGATTGAACCCCTGTCACCCCCATGCATGATGACAATGCTTTGTGTGGTGCTTAAAGATTTGTCAAGGTGAGAAATCGGCTGAAAGAGGAGAAAACCATATGTCATTCATATTATGCAGAGCTGTCTCACCTCTCACTGCTTCAGCACTGCTATTGTTTTACTGTTGGCTGAGATCCTGGGAACCCTGGGCGTGTTCTGGGAGTTGAGCATCCATTGGAGCAAAGTTCCTACATGATATCAGTGGAAGAGCATTTGTGGGTCACTTTTGCTGCTAGACATTGCTATATATTTGGCTTTGAGCAACCTGGTCTAGTGGGAGGTGTCCCTGCCCATGGCAGGGAGGCTGGAACTACATGATCTTTAAGGTCCCTTCCAACCCAAACTATTCTATGATTCTATGATAAAGTGAAGCCAAGCCTGAACACCACAGTTCTGCTCTTGTGAAGGGAACGAGCGCCCACAATGGGTACATGGGAATGACAGAAAGGAGACAGAGAAAATTAGGAGAGGCAATTGAGTGATTCTCCAGCCCTAGTGGAGACACCAACAAGATACTGAGGACAACATTTTTCTATCATGCTTTGATCCATCTTCATAAAGATGCTGGTGATGCTGGAGACAGTTCTCCAACTTATCACTATACCTTGCTAGGAAACCTTTTTGATCCTATCTAAAAGCTCCTTTGCTTCTGTATGGAACCTGAGGTAAAAAGTGGGGAGCATGGAGCAGCCCAGACCTTCCCTTTGGAGAAGAGACTGGAAGGATTTCATCCCAGATTACACTTCCCAGTGCAATGTATAAGACTTTTCACTGGATTACAGAATTCCAACAAGGCTGCCTCCTTTTTTTGTAATTTTTTCCCTAAGTTTGACATATGTTAAACTTGTGATCTGTTGTAACGATCACCGCAACTTCTTTTTTTGCCAGATTGCTGCAAGGGAGATTTCCTCATCCTGTCTTTGTGACGATGATGGGGCCACACTAACTGTAGAGCTTTGTGCTTTTCCTTCCTAAATTACGTCTCCTTTCTCAAACTATCGCTTAGAATTATTTGAGTCACTCAGAATTCCTCTATTTGCAGATTCTCCCAGTTTGTCACCTGCAAGCTCAATGAATTTATTCTCTAATCTATCATTCAAAATAGTAATTAAAACATTGCATCATACCAGAGCCAAGGCAAGCCACAGAGGACCCTATTTAATAGATCATTCCAGTTTGACAGCAAACTGTTGACAGTTATTTGCTAATGATTTTAGCTAGGCTGTGTTTTCATAGTTTGCTTATGAGACTGTCATGTGATACGGCGCCAAAAGCTTTATTAATAGTGAGTTATGTGACAGGTACCACTTTTTTACACTAACTAGAGATTTTTGCCAACTTGTCACAGGTGGGAATAACACCCATCTGTCACAAAGCTCTTGTTGTTCATCTCCATCTCCTTGATAACCTCTGCACCATTGCAAATTGTTTGATGATTTATTTCAGGTTATTTTCCAAGGCTGGGATCTGGGTTGACTGCTCTACGTCCCCAGAGTCTCTCCCATCCCCTTTATAAGGATGGATGCTGCATATGATGGTATCCAGTCTTCTGGAATACCCAGATTTCCCTATTGTGAAGGAAGCAGGAGCAGGTTTGGTAGGGTTTGGTAGCTGTAATGGATGTCAAAGATTTCTTTTCCCAACCCCTCTGTGCCCGGACACCACTAAGTTTGTCTGATATCTCTCGCTGATGTACACATTCATTTTGAAAACACCACCTTTTTTTTTTTTTTTGCTTAGACCTGTGCCCTGATTAATTTTAATGTTCTTGCTTTTGATGTTGGCTAATCCATATTAACCTCATGAACATCTGCAGCAGCAAAATGGCGCTGTTACTCTTGTGTTAGATGTGGTTCTGTCTCCACATGTGTCTTCCATTTCACTCTGAACGTCCTGCAGGTTGGAAGCAAAAACACACCTCCTGCCTCTGGGTGTGCAATTCAAAGTTGTTGTAAGATTGCAAAACAAATCCTACATTGAAGTGGCACCTCCAAGCGTCACCTGGATGCCTTCTCCCAGCAAGCGCACCGAAGCCTGAGGTGTGGTGAGCCCCAAACCTCATGCTGCAGCTTCATTTGAAAGGGCAAATGTGACTGATTCTTCCTGTAGAGGAAGAGGAGACTTGGTTGGTTGTGCTCAGACTCCTTGGCTACAGGAGCCCTAATCTTCTACCTGCGCCTTTCTCCAGCCCAGGGAAGGCAGATACCAGTGTGGAAAGAGAACTGAGACCTTGTCATTGGCCAGGCTAACAACATATTCTCATCCCTGACCAAGGAGAGCTTTTAAGTGTCGTCCTTCCTTCTTTATTTCTTCAAAAGTGTTTCAGTGATTTCCCACTCTGAGCATCAGCTCTGAAAAAGTCCATTCATAAATCCTACCCACATGCTCACTTTTCTGAGACCTTCAGCTCCTCATTCACAACTGTGGGCTTTCGGTGACTATGAAGTCACTGAAAGTGACTGAAAAGTTAGTCACTTTTCAGTGACTAACTATGACTGACACTGCAAACAGAAAATTCTCTAAAACACAGCAAAAACCTTAAGGCACTTCAAGTCAGTGTAATCCTGGTGCAATTAGGTGCTCTGGTGTCCACAAATTTCAAGAAAGAAAATGGTTCCTCTAGATTTGTAGACATGGAGATCTAGGAACCCCTTTGTCCATTTTATCTTGTTGGAAGCATCATCCATTCGGGTGCTATTAGCAGGCAGCACTTAAACTAGCATGGTGAAGAGGTAGGAAGGCAATAGGGTCCTGGAAGGGAGGACACACTGAGAAGCTGGCCATGAGCAGGCAGTGTGCACTTGCAGCCCAGAAGGCCCATCACATCCTGGGCCCCATCAAAAAGTGCATGGCTAGCAGATCCAGAGAGGTGATTCTGCCATTTTGCTCTGGTGAGACCTCATCTGGAGTACTGTGTGCAGGGCTGGAGCCCTCAAGATAGGAAGGGCATGGACCTGATGGAGTGGGTCCAGAGGAGGGCCACCAAAATGATCAGGGGGTTGGAGCACCTTTGCTATGAGGACAGGTTGAGGGAGCTGAGGTTGTTCAGCCTGGAGAAGAGGAGGCTCCAGGGAGACCTAAGAGCAGCCTTCCAGTCCCTGAAGGGGGCCTCCAAGAAGGCTGGGGAGGGTCTGTTTACAAAGGCCTGCAGTGACAGGATGAGGGTCAATGGCTTCAAATTCGAGAGGAACAGTTTTAGATTGGATATTAGGAATAGATTGTTTACCATGAAGGTGGTGGACCACTGCAACAGGTTGCCCCGGGAGGTGGTTGAAGCCCCTTCCCTGGAGATATTCAAGGGGAGGCTCAAGGAGGCCCTGGGTGGCCTGGTCTAGTTGGGGGTGTCCCTGCTGACTGCGGGGAGGTCAGAATAGATGACCCTAGAGGTCCCTTCCAGCCTGGACCATTCTATGATTCTTGCAGAAATCTGCTGGCAGGAGAAAGTTCCTGAAAGCAGAACCAAGCAGCTTTTTAAGTGTCTAATTGCTGATGAATCCAGTGCAGAAGTAAAGCCTCAAGGAATCCTCAGCAGTGGTTGCTGAGCTCAGTTGGGCTCTAAAGGGACCGCATCTCCCTCCAAACACTTCAGTATCTCCCACTCTGCTGCTGCAAAAGAAGATCCGCTTGAAGTTTGCTGTCCCTCCTTTGCTATGCCCATCCTGGTCTTCCACATGCCACCAGCCTCAGTGGATTTGTCTCAACCTTTGACTCGTTCTCTTTCCACCAGCTGGCCTCACCCACCAGGTCTTTGCCTTCTTACGTGCATTGAAATCAGCTGAGATATAAATTGTTCCTTCTGCTTCCCTTTTCCTGTGCCAACTTGCCTGGCTGTGAAGACAGTAATGGCTTTGGCCTGGAGCCCAACTTTCCTGGAGATCTTTGAAATCACACAATGTGTTGCAGGGAAGAAGTGTCTTCTCTCTGTGTAGGGCACTCGTGGAGAATGTGCCCGTGGCATCGGGATGCAGCACAGCCATCACAGCCTCTACCAGCACTGCCAGCCCCTGTCCTTAGCAGCTGGTTGTCTCTTCATTCCTTTATGTTTGAAAAGTCTTCCTCTTCCCCTTCCCCTTTTTCATCATAGCTTTCCTTACCTTTTATGGTTGTCTCTGGTGAGAGAAAATTATCAGCATGGCAAGTTCACATATGGCCTTCTTGACATCTGTCAGCCCCGGATCTGGCTCACCAGGATGCTCAGATAACAGGCGTGTACTTGTCCCTGCCCAGCACTGTGGTTTCTCCTCTTTCATTTGCTTTGTTTCCCTCCTGTCCGTTAAATAAAATGTTTAAAAACCAGGTGCTGGACTTGAGAAAAAAAACATGAGGTGGATGAGGTATCTTTGGCCGATTGTCCTGTTGGGAACCCAGATGCTTTGTAATCCAGGCAGCATGAAACATCTCAAAAAATGTGCAACCAAAACACAGCAGGCTTCCAAGGCGGTGCTTCAGACAAACCAAAGATCTCATTTAGCCATCAAATACATCAAATACAACATCTCATCCAAAAAAATAAAAGAAATAAAAAAAAAGCCCTTGAATTGTTTGGAAGAGCTCTGGTTTCCCCCAGAACACAGCTGAGCTAGTGATGCTGCCAACTCTTCCTTTTTTTTTCTCTTTTCCAAGTGAAAAAAAAGAGTTTTTTCCAAAAACTGAGCTTACAGCAGGGGCGATGACCAAGAACCTTGGGACTGTTTGTGTTAGCCATTGGCTGCCTGCCCTTATTCCTCTCTGCAGACACCCCCAGGCCTCCTACAGAGCTTTTCTGTCTCCCTTCAGCTGCAGCTCTCACAGAGAGCCTGCAGTGCAAAACCAAACAAAACCCAGCACAATCAATCATTTCTATGCCAGGAACATGGTTTTGTAGAAACCAACTCACGATTTCTAAATGGCTGAGGTTGGCAACAGCTGCCATGTTGGTTTGGCCCTGTACAATAAAAAAGAGGGAAATAGATATGGGGACATGGTCTTTTCCAGCTGGACCAGGTCCATGAGGAAGCGGTGTGCAAGCAATTCCCAGTGCAGTGCTCACCATGCTGCACCCCACCTTCCCTCCTCCCTCCCATGTCCCCACTGATACTCTGCCACTGCCTCTCCTCTCTCAGCCATGTCTGCCTTTCCCCCAAGCTTGGCCAACACACCAGAGCCGGGCGATAAAGGATGCTCATTTCAAATCGTGATACCCCTATGAGGTCAAAGAGCCAGAGGAGGCAGAAATTGTTCCCCGTGAAGGCTGGAGGGATGTCCAACTTACTGCCAGAAATAAGTTTTCCCTCTTCTTACTTGTTTATGAACTGCTTGACTGCTTTGTGATAACCAACTTGCTGTGAAGAGAAGACACTGAACATCCCCTCTGTACTGACAGAAGGCAGGATGGGTTCTTATTCCTCACGGTGCTTTGAAACTCAAAGAGACAGAAATATGTCTTCAAGGATCTCTTCAGAGCTGTAACGATTTGAAGCCCGAACATGTCAAAAGAGCTGTCTTTTATGTGTTTTCTTAGGTGACTTGAATGTCTGGGGACATTTATGATTCAAGTAGGCTTAGGAAATCAATGAGAGTTCAGCCCCTAACTTATTTAGACTTTCTTGAAAATCCCAGGGGAAGCTCAGCTGCAAAGCACGACTCTCTGAGAGCAGTAATTGTCCCAAAACAACACACTTTTATTTCAGCCAGCACCACCATCATGGGAAGCAAGTCCTAACCCATCACAGTCTGCAGGCATAGATGTAAGCAAGAGTGGTTAGGACACCCAGGGACATCACTCCGTAGCCGCTGTGCTTGCTGCTAGCTCCGTTCACATTGCACAATGGCTTCTCACAGCAATAAACCCTCTGGTAGGTTTGGTTTTGTTGCTGACTTCTTACTGGACACGTTGGAGAACACATCTTGGAGATGACATATTTAGGCTTGTTGGGCTCTAATGCAAAAGAGAAGCGGGGAAAATAAAAAGAGTAGAATGTAAGAACAATCAATAAATATTTCCCTGGCTACATCTGCATTGGTGAATAAAAGGTGGCCAGGGAGTAGTCCCCAAACAAATACGTCCTCTGCTTAGGTCTAGCAATAATCTGGCTATGCCTGCACTGCTGCAACATGATGCTGGTCCTCTCTGGGCTCCATGTTTCATCCATCCCTAAAGTGGGACGTGTGTGTGTGACCTTCAGTTCAAGCTGCCTGAAGCAGCACTCAGGCTAGGTCACTGCCAGCCCAGATGATTTTCCTACAGCATAAACCAAGGAGGAGTGTACTGTATGGCCTGAGACTTGGCCTGAGAAGACACGGAGGTGTTTGAGGGTGCAGACCCCCAAGAACAGACTTGAAGGACTGTGCATGGCAGAGGGAGTCAGTGATGACCTTTGAATGAGTCCCCAAACACCTTTGAAAACAACCCTGTGAGTAAATATTGCCATAGCGAGAGGTGGCTGGAGCAGTAGCAGAAACCTGGGGGGAGCTAACCATGAAGCAGTGCACACAGCCCCAGGCTTGAGTTCACTCTCTGATGCTGCTACATGTATCTTCAGCATTTTCCCAACTCAGGGTAACGATATGCAGTGGCTTCAATAGTGAGCAACAAGGTCGGTGTTTCCTAACAGTTGGTGATCAGGGGCTGAAACAGTTCAGGTTGAAAGGAACCTTAAAGATCATTGATTCCAACCCTCTGCCGTGGGCAGGGACAGCTCCCACTAGACCAGGTTGCTCAAAGCCCACTCCAACTTGGCCTTGAACACCTCCAGGGATGGGGCAGCCACAACTTCTCTGAACAACCTGGGCCAGGGTCTCACCACACTCACAGTAAAGAATTTCTTTCTAATATCCCATCCTAATCTCCCCTCCTTCAGTTTAAAACCATTCCTCCTTGTCGTATGGCTGCCCTCCCTGATAAAGAGTCCCTCCCCATCTCTCCTGTAGGCCCCCTTTAGGAGCTGGAAGGCTTCTATAAAGTCTCTCTGGAGCCTTCTCTTCTCTAGGCTGAACAGCCATAACTCTCTCAGCCTGTCTTTGTAGGAGAGGTGCTCCAGCCCTTGGATCATCTTTGTGGCCCATTGTTTCCATACTTGTCCATGACTGGGAGGAAAGCCTGTTCCTGGGGCTGCTCTTCTACAGTAAAACCAAGGTGCTGTTCAGAAACGTACTTGTTCCAACGTAGTTATGGAGGGTCACACAGTATTTCTCTTCTTCTGCACACATGGAAATGGTCAAACAGTTCTTGTTAGACTCCTCTTCTTGGCACACGTAGCACATAAATGGGTAAGCTGGGTGAAAAAAAACCCAAACAAAACAAAACAAAACAAAAGGAAAAAGAAAAAAAGAAAATAGAAGTAAAAAAAAAAAAAAAAGCACATTACATGCCTTAGGCATCACAATACCTACAATCCAGATATCTCAATTTTCCTAGTTAGAACCTGATGAATGCTTGTGTGTGAATGACCGGTGACTTTCTTTATCCCTTGACCCGTGGCAGCAATGTTAAATCCCTCTCTGTCTCATACGTCTCAGACTGCGAAGTGCTATCGATCTGTTTGCTACCTCTGGCAACAGTAGATGTGAGTGGAATTCAAGGATTTGGGGTCCTTTATGATGGAGATTATTGCTCCTCTGTCCTGAGAGCTCTACCATGTGAATTGCCAATTACTGTTCAGTCGCTTCTCCTGGACGAGCCCGGGCAAGGCTTGCCAGGGAAAACTTGAGGATGCCTGGAGCGTTTCGAGGAGGTGGACAATGCCCAGTGTCCTACTTCTCTGGCTCAGAGATTACTGTCACATAACTTTTCTTGTGGTCGAACGCCACTCACTGAACTGGCCTGACCTCAGTCCTAGGAAGTCTTTCAAGAGTAGTCAGATGCTCTGTTGAACTTCTGCATACTACTGTAAGGCAGGGGATAAATGGAAAGTCTAACCAAAAATATGCTTTAACTGGTAAATGCAGAATTTGGTGTGATAATCCAAGCACCTGCAATACAGATACAGAAGATGACTGGCAGGAAGGGCAATGAGCTCTCTTGTCTGTCAAGAATATACCACTTGCCCTCAAATCCAGAAGGTGGTAGGACAGGCTACCAGAAAGAATCTGGAAAGTAATGATAAAAACGGAAGAGCAAAAGCACACCCTGAATGTGAAACCACATAAAGTGCCCACAGAACACTCCCTAGCTAAACAGATTAAAGCCCCGCTTCGGAGGGCCATGAGGATGCTCAGAGGGATGGAGCACCCCTCCTATGAAGACCAGCTGAGGGAGCTGGAGTAGTTCAGCCTGGAGAAGAGAAGGTTCGAGGGATACTTTATAGCAGCCTTCCAGTATCTGAAGAGAGCTACAGGAGAGCTGGAGAGGGACAATTTGTCAGGAAGTGCAGTGACAGGACAAGGGGTACCGGCTTTAAATTGGAAGAGGGAAGATTTAGATTAGATACCAGAAAGAAGTTCTTTACTGTGAGGGTGGTGAGACAGTGGAAGAGGTTGCCCAGAGAAGCTGTGGATGGCCCATCCCTGGAAGCATTTAAGGCCAGGCTGGATGGGACTTTGAGCAACCTGATCTGGTGGGAGGTGTCTCTGCCCATGGCAGGTGAATTGGAACTTGATGATCTTTAAGATTCCTTCCAACTCTAACCGTTCTATGATTCTATGATGGTTTTGTGGTGGTGATTGGGTTCTGAGCTTGTCAAATCACCCAGAGGAATGGGGGTTTGTGTGCAGGCAGAGGGAATTAGTTATTTTAAAAACACAGACGTTGTTGGAAGGGGAAGCAAACACAGCGCAAAATGCTTGCTAACTTCCTGATAAGTCTGGGGAAGGGTCAGAAAGCAACTTGAAGGACATGTTCCTGTGAGCTCAGTTTTGCCTGATAAGAAATTGGCAGCAAGATGAAGTGGAAGGGCAGTGTAGGTCAGAAAGTTCATTAAATGAGAAGTTCCTGATGGAAAGGAAGGGAAGGGAAGGGAAGGAAAGAGAAACATTATGAACTGTTGGTGCTGAGAGGGTCATAAAACCATGTAGCTTTTTTGCTTCATACATCACCAAAAGAGTTGAATCTTCATATGTAGGGTAGAGGAGATGCAATAAGGTTTTTACCAAAGATTTTGGCACAATCTAGAATGACATTGTTATGAGCAAGCCCAGGGAACACAAGTTAGTGAAAATGCAAAGAATAGGTGCAAAGCCAACCATGAAAACATGCTCATGGGACAGTTTTGTGAGGGGTATTAATCAAACTGGTTGGAGCAATGCAACACATAAGGACGTCCAGAGATCTGCTGTGTGCTCAGGTCTATAAAGTGCCATCACTAGTGGCAGTAGGAATGGGATAGAGGATACATGTCACATTTTCAAGTGATGTCAAGGTTAAAGTAGTTGTAAACATACTGTAAGTAGAGTTTTCAGTGATTTTGATGTATGTAATAAAAGAATGCAGTTCAGTAAAGAGGAATATATATTACACTAAAGTAAAAAGTAGCCACTTAAATGTAGGACGAGGAACAACTGGTTGAGTTACAATTAAGGACGGCAGTGTAAACAGCAGGAGTCAACTGTGTCACACTACAGCGATGAAAACAAACATCACCCAAGGGAACAGAGGTAACAAAGTCATGTGCAAGATATGCAAAGTGGCCTTTCCACCCTGGCATGACCTCAGCTGGAAACTGCGATGACCAAATCTGTATGTGACACTTCAAAAAATATGCAAAGCATTTGGAGAGAGACCAGAGGAGAGGAAGGAGAAATGGTCAGAGATCTTGAAAACATGACCTTGTAGAAAGGTTGGAAACACTTAGGTTGTTTATTAAAAATGAGAAAATGCTGAGGAAAGAAATGCAAGCAAACTGAAGTTAAAAAGAAGGAAGTAATAAACTGTTCTACACATCCTATGGTGAGAACGCAGGAGAACTCATCAAAAAAGAGATGTTAAGAGATATTAAGACTAACTTTCTAAAAGGATTAGAGTCTGAGCAATTCCAGACTGTAGAATGTTCTCTGTTGAAAACTTTCAAGGACACATTAGACAAACATCTGCCTGGTTTGGTCCAGCATTGGAGCAGGGAAAAGGATTGTGACCTTGTGAGATCTCTTTTGGACATAAGATATCTGTAAGTTCATGGATGCAAATGGCACCAGATTGGCTATGGTGGGCTGAGAGTTCAACGGTTTTGATCAAAAGTATCTTATCAGGGTAATTTGAATGGGACCCCAGATACATGACAAGGATCAAATAACAGTTGCCTCCAAGTTTTCCTTTGTCCCTGTATTAGGCCAGAAGGCTGTGATCCCTTACTCTTAAATGTGAAAGCCTTGGTATTAGAATTAATTTTATGCTTTCTCTGATCTAGACTGGGCTACAGAAAAATGCTGTATAAAAGACTGTCCTTAGGTCCATCTGGGAGCTGATGCCAATAGAAAATGTCATCAGCCTACCACAGCAATAAGGCAATCTCACCATGAACATGTGCAACAATTCTTGGATCTCTGTTAGCTTTCTACTTCATCCTGGGTAACACTGAGGATGTTGCCTTTGATAATTACTCTCGTCTGTCTGTGTTGTGTCACTGCATTCAGAAATTACAGATAAAAAACTGAGCTTCTGATCTTCCAGGTACGCTGCAAAACCATCTGTCCAAAAAAAAAAAATAAATGTAGGAGCTGGGGGTTGCTATATCAGAGAGCAAGAATTAATTAGAGGCCTCTTTCTCAACCTCAGCTAGATATGTATCATGGTTTCTGGAAAATACTAGCAATCTAGTCATTATTCCTATGTGCAAGCAGCGATGTAGCAACAGGTGGGTATCAGTCCCAGAAGGAGGACGCACATTCTGAGTACCTCAGACTTCCCTTTGGGAGAAGGATGCCTTTAACGTGAGACAGGCACCAAAAAGATCTTTCACCTCTGTCTCTGGTTTAATTTATAAACATTCTCACTGGTGCATTTTCTAGGGAGCAAGACACATGGAAAACCATGTGGCTCGCTATGATGGAGGCACCAGCAGTACAGGAAAACCTTTTTTATCCATAACAACACCAATATAGATTAAAAAAAACGTATGTTTTGTAATGCTTTCTGGTACTTTCATCTTTTGGGAAGATCCCACTGACCACTGCATGGATACAGCCTGGCATCCAGCACTGTACATTTAGAGCTCTATCACTCAGTGCCGCCTGCTGGAAAGAAGAACTAGTTTATCAAGATCGTGTTTCTCCAGCAAATCTTTAATTGAGGCACAAGAAGAAGTTGGTGGCAGCCTGGCTGCAACATCCCAATACTGCAAAGTTGGTGACAGCCCTCAAAATTTTTGCCAACACAGAAAGTTGTCACCATCTTCTCCATAAGCCTTGTCTTAACTAGTAGCAGCATTAGAATCTCACCTTGCTCCACACAAAGGACAGCAGCCAGCAAGGTGACAAGAGTCGTCTTCATCTCCACTGGATCCTCTCAGCCGGACTGGGAAGATGTTTGGAAGGCAGGTTATATAGCTTTTGAACAGCGGCAGCAGTTTTACAGGTTCCAGGTGGCTTGCGGGTGGACATGAAATCAACCCAAGGGTGTGTAATGTGCATGTGGGAGTTCTCCATCCTGGAGCCCATGGAAGAGGCTGGCACCTTGGGGAAAAGCCCTTTTTCTCTTGCTCTTCCAGTCGTGTGAGTGATGGGAAATAAGGTTCTGTCATCTCCTCCTCCGAGACTCTGCTTTTCCTTCCTCCCAGCAGAAGCAGCAGCTACACTGATGAAATAGTGGAGCTCGGAGGCACGAGGAGATAGTCCTGGAAATGCCTGTTTCTAATCCCTTTGGATAATCGGTGCATGATCTACCAGGGTTCATAGCGCTCACTTTCTTTAATTATTGCACAGTACCAGAAGCTCAGACTCTCAACTGGCTTACACTAATTTACCTCGAATAAAATCAGTGTATTTTACACTAAATGAAATTAGCTGATGGTTAGTTAAACAGAACATTTTCCTCAAATTTTCATGTCAGTCTTAATTTCTTCATCAATTTTCCATTACCTGTATTCAATCCCTCTGCTTTCTCCTCTCTTGGTTGGGATTCTCAAATACTTTATATTAATAATTTTTTGCTTCTATTTCAGGGGTCCTGTAGAGAGTCTGCTTTTCTCCACAGCCAACAATTTCTGGAAATCAGACCTCAAATTGTGGCCCTCCACTGGACCTGTTCCAAGAGGTCCATGTCCTTCCTGTGCTGAGGACTTCAAAGCTGGACACAGTAGTCCAGGTGGGATATCACAAGAACAGAGTAGAGACCCTAATATAAGATGCATCTTGGAAGAGCTTGAGCTGCCCTCTCAATGGAGCTTTTTCCAAAGCAAGCTTGGTCCTGGACAGCATCTGCAGAAGAAAAAATTGCCTAATACCCCCTTTTCCTGGCAATTACAGAATAACTTAACAGGCAGTTCCCTAGAAATAGCCACCAGAAGCATGTTTTTTTCTGTTTCTAATATGAATCAATCCAACACCAGATGATTTCCTTACCCATGTGAGTTTCTAGTACTTCTTTCAGGCCCTCCTAAACTGCTCCATTCCTAGAATGACATCATCAGATGGTGAATTCCAGAGTTGATCAAGACCGATGTCAAAATAGACATCCCCTCTCTTGCTTCTGGAGGTGTGTGAGGTCAGCAGGGGATATGATGATCCAATCAAACCCCTTGCTTTGCAGAGGGCAATTCCGTTTACTGCCCAAGTGTGTTATAAACAAGTTGTTCGTCATAATTAGTGGGTGTGTTTTCTTGGTGGTATTGTGCAATGAGGGTAAAAGGAAGCAACCAATTTTTTTCCTTATTTCTGTCCTATTAATTACCCCAGAGACTTCTATTACATATGTTCCTTTGCTCTTCTTCCATGAACAAGAGAGTTATCTAGTTTTTGCCATCATCATATTGACTTTGCCAACATCCATTTGTTCCTACATGAACCTTCATGAACATCCAATAGGATGTTGGCTCAGTGCAAGTCAGCTTTGAAAGAGAATAGTGAGTCTAAGACATCTCCAGCACTGCCAACAAACATGTACTAAGGAGAGAAATTTGAGCAGGAGACAAGCTCTCCCGTGTCAAACAGTTATCCTCGAGCTGTCCCCAGGACATTAATGTCTTCATTAGTATGTAGGTGTCCTGCAATGCTGGAGAATGCCCTCTTCCCAGCAGTAATTTTGCAGCATAGCAAATGAGATGCAGTGATTCCTTCATTCTCAAGAGGACAGATTATGAAACGCCATGGGGTCAGAGGCAAGACTTAAGCAGCCAATGTGGAGAGTCTGTCTCCTGCTGCCTGGCATCACAACCTTCAGGTCTGGAGAAGGGCCTGAAGCAGGTCAGACAGTGGCACCAAGTGAAAAGTAAGATTGATGAAGACTGCAGAAAATGCAAAGAAGCTGAGTCACTTCTGTAGAATAATCCCATTGCTACCCATTCAGGAAAAATAAAGTGGACCTCAAACTGGAGCCATGAATTGGCTATATGACAAGACAGCAGTAGTTGATTTTGGAAAAGAGATGCTTTTGTTATTTTCCATAGCTCCCAGAAGCTTCTTACACCTAGTGAAGACCTTGCTTTGATCCTTATCACCTTTCTTTGTTGTTGATTCACTGTGTGTTAATCAGACCTGGGCAAAAAAGCAGAGAGAAAGGGAAGAAATTTCATGTTGCAAGGGAAAAGAGAGTGAAATTTTCAAGGAGAGAAGCACACGTCCTTCAGAATCAGTGGTGATAGAGCCCTGAGTGAAGGAGAAGAAGGGTCAAAGGTAAATCACCTCCTCCATGTGCTTCATTTAAAAAGGACAAGGCCCCTTTGGCTGATTCAGGTCCTGGTACAGTGACTAGGAGCAGAAAAAGATGAGCTCTTAGATAATCCACACAGAGAGCCAGCTCCTTGCAGAAGCAAGCCCAAGACGCCCATCTTCTTCATGACAGCCCTCAAGGCATCCCCAATGTGTCTGCAGGGCAGCTCACCACACTCATCTAAGGAATATGCAACCACGGGAGCTAACAAATAAGAAACCCTGGGTGGAGGGATGTGGAATTAGGCAGTAGCATCTGCGTGGGAGATGTCACACCAGAATTTCTCAGGAGGGCTGGCAGAGAGGAGTATCCTCTTACACAACACCTGTTGCCAAGGGAGGGATCACTGAGGGAGCTTTCATGGTGTGGGGACCTCCCATGCCTCAGGACTACTGCTGGTCCCACGTCCAGATAAGGACCCTTTTATGCAACTTGAGATGTGGGCCAATATTTGGATGTAATGCATGGGCAGGAAGGAGTGCATAATCTATGTAGTCAGGTAGAAACCAGCAGAGAGGGAAGTAGGCTGGGACCCATGGATGAAGCTGCTCCCTTAGTGAGGGGACTCCTGGCTTCCCCATGCTCTTCAGAACTTCTCCATGCAACAGCCACGATCCCCTCTATGCAACATCATGAAACCCTCCAAGGCAGAAGCAGGCTCTACCATGTGCATTCACCCACTTTGCCCACACATTTTCATACCTTCCTTCATGTGCCTGGTTCCATCCCAACTCAAAACAGAAGCACCTGCCAAGTTCAGGTAGGACAGGACATGATCTTATTTTAAATCTACACGCCAAGAGGAGGTTCTGTATTCACAAGCTCAGCAGGTCAAGACCTGAGGCAGTACCAGCCCCAGCTTGGCCTTAGCCTGTGTGAACCAGCATTGTTCCTAAGAAATTCTAAACCTGTGGATAGAAAAAAGGTTGTAGAATACTTAAAATAGCTTGGTTGTTGCCACCTGATCATCTGGGTGTGGGGTGGAGTACAGCCATCCAACAGTTCTTGGCTTGTTCAAGATGTTCTGATATGTGTGACACTTGAATATCTCTAAATCTGTCAGGAGGGGAAGAAGGGTCAAGAGAGTAGATTGGACAGAAGACTGGAGCCAGCTCAGCTGGGAGCTGATTATTTGTTTCTACTGGGACAACCAAGAGTCTCATGGCTAAAGATTGGAGTATTGTGACCAACCTTGCATTTGTACTGAGGAATGAAAAAGGGATTTGGATCTAGCAAGAAAATAGGAGGTAAAGCTCAGACTGAGACTGCATGAAGAAGCCAGTGAGGAAGGCTGGGAGCAAAAACTGGAGGCTGGATGTGGATGGAAGGAAGACAAGACAAGAAGGGATGGGAGCAGGTTGGGGTGAGCTGGAGCCAGGAGACCACATTTCCTTTGCAGACCTGTTAGAAAGATCTGGGTGTTTCTGAGTGTTGTTGTTCCTCTGCTCTTGGTGAATACCCAGCAGAGCGAGCAAAGTGTGTAGCTGCTCTTTCCCTGTGCAGTGAGTCTACAGAGAGAAAACCAGCTGGGTGAGCTGCACCCAACTAGTTGCCCTGGGAGATCTGGTTGGGGTAACCCTAGTGGAGAGCTTCTTAATCTCAGGACAAAGCATTTGAGCCTCCCGTGACTCACTTTGGAAGGGTTTGAGTGAGCAAATCTCTCATTCCTCGCTAAGATTATCCACAAGGAAGGTCAGTGCAGAGGAATGAGTTCCTTCATTTTTATTCTGACAGGAAACGACTAGCAAACATAAAAGATTTGTTTTCAAAGCTAATATTTTGTTATAGATGAAGATGAAATTTCCAGACTCCAGCAGATGCACAGTAGAGACTGTCTGTCTTTTCTGATGATTTTCCTTTAAGCACTATGCAAGATGCTTTTCTCCCCTTTCAAAATAATCCGTAATGCTTATAAAGCAATTTCCACTGGAAGATCTTAAATCAGTTTAAAGAAAACTTAATGCTCGATATTCCTTCCTGTTGAGTCCTGCCCTGTCCCCTCTGTTTGCCTGCTGGAGTGCTCAACAGCCATTTCCTTTCAGGCAGCGCTGACCCAGAAGAGAAATTGAAAGCAAGTTAAATAGCACACGGTTTACACTGAAATGAAGTCACAAAATGACACTTCTGCCAGTGCAGCAAAACAAACAGAAAAAAAAAAAGGAAAATCTGAGGAGAGGCTTCCTGAAAGTGACTGCAAAGCAATTGCAATATATTTCAGCATGGTTTCGATTTGGTTTGCAGGCTAACAACTCCGCTTTTCTTTTTTCTTGCAGCTAATGTGGATGCATCCAACCACTGCGCCCAATGTACCAGACCACAAAGTCATATGATAGAATAAAATGACACTTTATTGTGCCCAGCTTCTGTTTAACAACTGTGATATTAAAGGCTTCCTCAGAGCCAAATGACACAGGGCAGAAAATGGTATGACGGGAAAAATGGCACGAGAGAATGGTAGGGACAAAATGAAAGGGAGAAAAAATGCATGGAGTTATAAAGGCCATTAGTAGGAGAGATGGTGACTACACGGTGCCTTTCTGCATGTGCAAGGCTCCATGTCATGCCTTTCTCTTCCAAACACCATTTTGAGGTAGGGTTGTGCTCTTACCCGTTATCCGAGCGTGGAAAGAGCAAAAATATTTGCTAATGGGTTGTGACCTTCCAGGTAAGAGAAACCTCTCCTATGAGGACAGACTGTGAGAGTTGGGTTGTTCATCCTGGAGAAGAGAAGGCTCTGGGGAGACTTTATAGCAGCCTTCCAGTTTCTGAAGGGGGCTTACAAGAAAACTGGAGAGGGGCTTTTTACAAGGGCATGTAGTGAAAGGATGAGACATAATGGCTTCAAACTCAAAGAAGGGAGATTTAGATTAGATATTAGGGAGAAATTTTCCATTATGTGGGTGGTGAGGCACTGGAACAGGTTGCTCAGAGAAGCTGTATCTGCCCCATCACCGGAGGTGTTCCAAGGTCACGTTGGTTGAGGCTTTGGGCAACCTGGTCTAGTGGGAGGTGTTCCTTCCCAAGGCAGGGGGGTTGGAACTCAATGATCTTTAAATTTGCTTCCAACCCAAACCATTCTATGATTCTATGAAACAGGGCAGCATACACGCTGTACAGATGAGAGACTGATCCCTCACAATGCAAGGCCAAGCAGCTCCTTTATGCCCCAGACCCTTTAGAAGCCCAGCCGGAGGATGCAGGCAAGACTGGCCAGGATACCCAGAGCTATCACAGTGTAGCTGGTTTTCACGCTGCTGGTACCGCTGATGTTGCACAAGGAAGTCTCACAGCAGCTGGTAGCAACACCCGCTATGCCGATATTCAGGTCAATTGTTGGACAAAATGCAGAACATTTCTTGGTAATGCGCTGGTTACGGTCATTGCCTGAAGAGGGAGAGAGGGTAAACAGGGAGAAAAGTCAGGGGTTTTTATCCTGTTTGCGTTTTACAAACTTCAGTGGTAGCCTGGCTGTTCAATATCCAGTGGGGATTAGGTTGTTTTGCACTTAATGCTGTTGGTTTTCCCTTGAGCTTTGGCGCAACACCTCATTATTTGTGTATATGTGACCTATGGAGACCATCTCCATGATGGAGACCATCTCCACGCCTTAAACCTTCCTCTGCTGTTTCCAGGACCAGTTGTGTGCAACTCAGCACAGAAATTTGGAGTGCAATTCTCCAGGAATTTGGAGACCAAACAGATTTGTACCGTACAAGACTGCAAGACATCATTGTCACCATGTCTTGATATTGCCCTTCCAGAGAACTGGCCCTTGTTCTATATATGAGCTTGGAGATGAGACAAGGAGTTTATGCAGAGAAGCCTCTCTCTTCCAATGTCTCCCTCTCCTGGGTGTGTGTAATCAGCAGTGTGGTATTGTTATGATATATTGCAACAGGGATGGGCTATGCTGAGTTCCCACACGCTGCAAGATTAACTGTCTGCGTGCTGTGATCTTTATTAATTCTTCTGCCACACCCCATGGTAGGAGTAGACCCTGCAATCAGCCCAAACTGAACCCCCTCTTGTCATCAGAGCCTTAGAAAAGTTTCACGCTTACCCAGTCCTGTGGTGGAATAGGTTGTAAGACAGTACTTCTCATGGTCAGAGCACGTGGTTGTACCGAGGCAGTGTATGTTGGAAGGTGCGTCTTTGCATGAGAAGCATGTCAAGGAGAAAGCTGCAAAAGAAGCACACAACACCCATCAATCACCTCTAGAAATATCCATAGAAGCACAAAACTGGTGGCACTGGTGTAGATGGAGGACCTGTCAAGCCAAGCGGTCACAGGCAGACACCTTCCTGGGTGTGTAAAACTTGGCCCCAGCAACTTTCCCAGACCCAAATTTCTTTGAGTTCAGATTCTGGACACTGATGTGGTTTGTTCATTGAGTATCCCTCAAAAGATCTTCCTTCTGGATACTTACTTGAATCCATTTTAACATCTGTTATCCAAAGTGTGCTTTTGGAAAGAGCTCCCCAGCCTACTACCACTTGCAGCATGAAGCTCTTGTGATTGCTTTCCAACCTGTCTCCCCCAAGCCCCGGTTGCTGGCCACTTGTTCTTGTATAGGAAGAGACCAGCTGATTCCTTTCCACAATTATCCTCCAGGAGTCATCTGAAGGGTCCTGGCCTTCACATTCTTTCTCAGACCACACACATCAACAACGAATATTAAAAACTTTTTCAAATATAAAAAGGGAGAGACGCAGCTGAGAGTAACCTCCCTGGCCACACTGAGCATGATTATTTTTTTGCTGCCTGCCCCAACAACGTATCTCAAATTAGGGACAAGTGACCTAGATTTGCACCTCAGTGTTTGCTGGGAAAAGAGTTGCTTGCATTTGGCTGCTTCATTTTTCAGATCTCTCCCATTCTGGCCAGTCATGGACCTGTAGAAGACAGGGCTCAGCAGACCACCCCTGCCTTGGCTGCAACAGATTCCTTTTTATGTGCACATCTGTAACACTCTGCATCAGCAAAGCACTGTGCTAATGTGAATGAATGGAAACAGCTTGCACTCAAGTAGGCTAAAGCAGTCAGTCACAGCAAAGAGATCCTCGGGGAAGGTTTCTTTGCATGATAAGGGGAATTTCCTACTCATCTGTTTATCTGGAGCAAATGCTCCTGCAGTAATGTCACCCACTGGGAATTAGGCCCATTCTTCTCACTTCCAGGCTACCCCTATCTATGGCCAGTTAATACCTATCTTATTTTTGTACCAGCCCTGTCCTTTGCCTTCCTTGCTCTTCGTTTCCCGCACTCTTCTCCCATGCCCAAGCTTCTTTGCCCTTGTTGATGCCTTTGCCAGCAATGTCCCAATCTCATTGCTGCCCTTGTCTGACATTAGGCAAGCTCATCTGGTCCAAACAGGCTCTCTGCTCCCTTTTGTCCAACAAACCCAGACCTGGCCCAAGCTCAGACCATGACCCCAGGGTGACCAGTGTCATTGTATGTCATAGGAAACCACAAAAATGCCTTTTAGGGCACTATTCATTATTATTTGTCTCTGTGGAAACTGTCTTCTCTCCCCAGTCCAGCCCCTTTGCCCTTTTGCCCTTTCCATGGCCCTCAAACATAATATTTGCCTTCTCTCCCTACTCCAACCCCTTTGCCCCTTTGCCCTTTCCATGACCACCCAGCACTGACACTCAATTTCCCTCTCATAGTCTGTGGTCCTCACAGACCCTACTCTCCCTCTGTTGTTTCTCACTGAAGAACCACTAGCAGAGGACACACAGGACAGGCAACTGGGATTGCAGTGACTCAGAACACATCTCCGTCTTTTCCCAAGTTCAAAATTATTGGAAAAGCCTCAGACCTGGTACCTGGATCACTTTGACCTGATACCAAACTCTTGCAATTTGCTTCCTACCTTGGTCATGGTCATTTTCCATCTGCAGGTACAAGGGCACATTCCTGCTCCACCCCACCGGGAACCACCCTTTCCCCCCAGAATAACCATATGCCAAAGCAGAGTCCCCAAACTGGGTTTTCCAGCCACGTAACCCATTTTATTCCTTAATTGACACAACTGGGTTCTCCAGAAACGTAACTCGTTTCATTCCTCAATTAGTGAGCTCCTTTAATCCAGCCCATTCCAAGAAAAACTTCCTGAATCTACACAGGAAGCGGTGGAGCTTGTTGCAGTCCTTTTTCAACCTCACAAAGGTGCTAATTGAAGACTGAAGTTGCCCTGAGACCCTTCTAGCCAGGGGAGAAGGAGGCACCTTCAGCAGTCATTTTGTAAACATTTCTCTGTTTTCAGAAGGTTTCTCTCTGTCACCATTAAGGGACTCCGGAGGAATGTGGGCTCCTAATCCGGGAGCTCAGTTAAGACTCTGAAGTCAGGTAGGACAATTTTGATCCTCTATCCTAGTAAGTACAACAATTGCTCATACTATTGATTCTAATTTTATTGTGCCAGGGATACAATGAAGGGAACAATATTTCTTTCAAAGCATGACCTGCTCAGGATGCAAACCTGAGGTTAAACCAGGCTGCTTTTGGAGGTCTCCTCTTCTGCACCCGTCAAGACCTCTGCTCTGGGTGAAAAAGAGTATTCCTCAAGGAAAACTTTCCTGTGAATAATTCAAGCCACCTAGATAACCAACTTACGACGTGTAAAGCATTTACAAGTGCAAGTGTGGGCAGATGCAGGATTTATCCCATTAAAATCAGTCAGGTTCAGGATTAGTTGGAACAGCAACCAGCCTTCTGGCACAGTGAAGGGGTGCTGCGTATGTGTTAATTTTCACTGACTTCTTTGCTAAGTTTGCTGTTTCATTATGTGATCTTTTTTAAAAAATCACAGCTGATAAGCTGTGAGAAAGAATCCTTTTATTGCCTTCAAGTTTCTCAACCCTGTTGAGCACAGTGATTTAGCCCATGACAACTTTAACGTTTATGAAGTCTCAAATAAGAACATTTACAGCCTCAAATTAAGTGTAAGCCTAAGTGCTCCGCTAGACTGGGACCAGAATAGCCAGTAATTTGCAAGTAAAGCCCTACAGCACAGCCTGAGAAAAAATCAGGTTTGCAATAAAGCAAAAGCTCCACCACCCCACCACCCCACCACACCCCAAGCTGAGGAAGTCAATTATTCCCCTGGAATAATCAGAGGGATATTCAGGGTTGCACTCTCTGCTCCTTGCCTGACCCACAGCCCACCCATATGCAAACAAGATATCTTCCAGAGGCAGAGGCAGCAGTCCTTGGCAGAGCCCAGCCAGACAGAGTTAAAGTATAGATGCCCAGTGCATATTTCCTCCCACAAAAAACCCCAACCATCCCCAAAACGGCCAGTTTTCAAGAATGAGAATGGGATTCTGCATCTCCATCCCAGACCTGGGATCAACATCAGCAAAGTTGCACCTCAAAGCAACAAGCTGCAAGAAAGAGATGGGAACCAGAACTGCATCTCCTTGTGACATGCTAATTTCTAGCAATTTAGGTAATGATGGTTTGTAGTTGCAACCAATAAAAGAAAAAGTGAAAATAAAATAATAATCCGGCTGTAGATAGATAGTTACATGTTAAATTTGCAGCTTTATTGCAAATATTGCCCTCTCCCTGTCCATCTCTGTATATCCCTCAACCAGCCCTTCTTCTCATGCAGCTGCACCAAGAACTCTTAGCTGCCTACACAGAGCCACTCCAAGGGCCGGGTTGGGACTGCACAAGTCAGGGGAGGTGGGCATCTCATCTCCCACTTCAGCTCCTCAACATTCTTCCACCTCCTCATGGGGACACATCCCCTGGCTTCTTCTTCCAAGGAGTGAAATATTCTCTAGAGCCCAGTGACCCTTTAGATTTACCATTCATGCTGCAAAATCCCCTTGGCATCCTGCAGTATCAAAGGCAGGCCCTAACTCTGGGGGGTCTCGCTAATGCAAAGCAACCCTTTGGAGACTCACCACTCTCCATGCACAGGGCTATGACGAACACGACAAGAAGAGAAGTCTTCATCCTTTATACGTTCTCGCAGCCTCCAAAACAAGCAGGACTCACCCAGGGCAGGTTTTATACCTCTGCAGTGTTTGCTTGATGATAGGATAATAACTATGGGGTTGCTGTGTCAGATGATGGATAATTGGGAGTAACTTGTCAGTGCTTGTATGTGAAAGTATGCTTTGTTGGAAATCTAGGCTTATATTCCCCCACCCTCTGCTGCTTCTTTTCCTAGCTGTTTCACAATGCAGCTTGTTCATCTGATGTGAAGTATGCAACAGTTTCTAATTCTGGATAAGTGGAGGAAAAGCAAAACATAAAGCCACAACAGTGTTCACGTGAGAAGAGGAATGTTTTCCTTTACAGGCCAGCTTGGGTCTTGGAGCAGGCTGCATCCTTGAGGATCCTGGCCTCCTCACACACTCTTTTAGTGAAAATATGGAAATTGATTGAATTTGAAATTGAAATTGGGATTGAAACGCCTTCTGAATGTCTCCCAGGATTGTCAATACAGCTAGATCAGAAGAGCAGTAGCCTTCCGCTGCATTTCAAGAGGGACCAGACATTATTTTCCGTGGGCTTTTTTTTAAAACTGCAGTTCAAAATCATAAAACTTTCTCTTCTAAAATTAGATATTTTATATGAGAGAAAATGTTCACTTATTAGAAAATATACTCCACTGGGCAATGAAAGTGACCACTTAAATCAAAAAACAGAAATAACACCCACCCCCATCACATTGAACAATCTACTTTTTTTTTTTTTTTTTTTAACAACTTAGAAAAAATAAATGTCAGGGAGAGAAACCCAAACCAGTTGAAGCACGGAGAATGAGGCATTGCCTGCACAAGGATCTCAACTCATTAAATCTCCATAAAACATAACCCTATAGCCAGCCAAAACTATGTGAAATGCCAAATGCGAGTACTCCACTTGGTTTCCATACGGTGCTCTTTATTCCTCCCCTTTACAGCGTGTTTCATCCTATCTCCCTGTATAAAATCAGAATCTTTCTTGTCTTCTTATTATTTGTGTTGCTTTTTCCTCCCACCGTTGTCTTTCTGCCATCTAGTCCTGAGGCTGGAGACACGGTCCCAGAAATGGTCCAGCTGGATCCCTTTCACGTGAAACTTAGAGCTGCAGGAGCAACCTGCCTGCCCCAGGCCTCTGCCAGTGACTCTGCCCCTTGCTGCTCCCCATCTGTTTTATTTCCCTTTTTTCTTAGTTTCAAATTGCTCAGATTTCCATCTCCCATTAAATATTTGGGCTTCCAGTATGACCCACCTACAGTCATGTCACCGAAAAGGCATGCCTGGTTCTGGAGGTGTCGTAACTCTTTCCAACACCTTTAAATTGAATGTATAAATAGTTAGTATGAAGACCTGTGTGACTACGGTGAAGAAATTTCTGCTTTCTCAATAGGTAGAGCATGAAACTCAGCTGGAACAGAGGTGGCAATTAACCAAGAAAGCTCAAAGGAGGGGTGTTGTTTGGCTTCATAAGGCCAGTGCCTTTGTAAGGCATCAGGCAGAAGGAAAAAAAACCAGATGCTGGCCCCCTCCATGCCACGCACTGAAACCCTCCCTTCCTTGTGCAATATTTTCTTTTCTCCTATCCAGAAGGGATTTCATGAGCCTTTATTGGTAAATCAACTTTTATAGCTGACTATTTGAGGTAATAGCAGAAAAGGGGGCTCTAAGCACAAGGCAATGCTATTGCACAGCCCATGTGTTGGGCTGCAGAGGCAGCCCACATTCACATTTATTTCAGCCAACAGCATCCTAACAGGTACAGAAATAGCATCTCAGCCAGGCACTTCTTTTTTTCCTCCCCCCTCCCTTGTAGTCTCATCCAAGAGAAAACGAAAATATCTCGTCTCCTGCAAGCTGCTGAGATTTTGAGATGGCAAGGCTATATATCTTAAAGGATTTATTGCAGGATTTCTGATAGTCAAGATTTTCCATGAGATGGTCCTGCACTCTTCCAACTGGTCCCATATCTCCCCCGGGTATTAATGTTACCTTCATCCCTCACCAGTGTCAAGTGTAAGAGCTTGAAAAGAGCCCATGGTGTGGTAGAAAGAACACAGATGATTAGGACACCAGAGGGGCCAAGGTGAAGAAAAAGATAATATCACAGTTTACATGTCTTTGGAAGCTATGAACTTCCAAGAAGATTTTGGAAAGAGCAACTAGATTTCATCAGGGGTGGAGGATGAGGTAGAAAGACTTATTTTCCTTGACACACTCACTGAGTGAAGACAGAAAGAGAGTATTTTGCTCATCATGTTCTAAACCTGCTTGAAATTGTCATGTGAGAAAGGCAAACAATGTCTTTATTTTGGTGAAAACATGTAGTTTTCAAGAAACAAAATCTGAAATTGAAAAGTAACTGTGAAATTCGGATGCTTTTAGTAGGTGTGGATTTTGAAGTCGGCCAAAAGCTTTGAGAATCATTTCAGAAATTATTGTGGTTAATGTATAGGAAAAGTGGTGGGAAAAGTGCTTAAAAAGAAGTGTAAAACCCCAACTTTCTCTTGGTCCCTCAGCACAGAAATGCTTCAACACTTAAGCGTTCTTCCGTTAGCCCGTCTTGTATTTAAATAAAATGCCAGGACACCCTCCTTGCCCAGAAATTAAGCCTTTATAGGATGACAAAACTTAATCCCATCTTCACAGCCTACGGCCAGTGCTGCGGTTTCTCCCTGTTACACAGAAATTCATGCACTTTGCAGCCTTATCTTCAGCACTGGAGGACCAGTATGTTTCCAGCTGGGCTGCAAACAGGAGGGCTTTACTCCAGGTACCAATTCTATGCAAGCCTTCTCAAAAAAGCAGGACTGCCCTTAAAACTGTTCAGCTGGGAATTACTCACCTTCCAGCTCCAAGAGTCTATGTATTTTGGCCGTCTTAGCTATAGCTCCTCTTCTCCAAGAGCTAAAGGGGATCTCCACCCCATCTCCTCCATCCCCAAGCTTGGAAATGCAGCAGCATCAGTGGAAAAGGCATGACCAGAAATCTCCCCACCGGATGAGACACCCATTGCCTCTGCCACGCTCTTTCTGCCCGTTTCCCTGCAGGGAAGTCATGAGCCACCACTCAGCAGCATCTTCTCCAAGCAAGCATGGAGGTCACCTTTCCATGAGGACAGACTCCAGCAGCACCGTCCTCATCTTGGGCATCTCCAGCATCTTGGTGTGGTCCCTTTACCTATTTTAAAAGCTGAAACCACTCACTTGATGGAGGTCACATGACAACTTTGCAGCACCACCAGGAGCCCAACCAATACCTGGCCCCCCAGTCCCGCATGTTGGCAGTTTCAAAACAATTCTCGCTGCTGATTATGATGGGAACAACACAAACATCTTTGACCTTTCCAAGCTGACACCTTCATTCATGAGCGCTGAGTGATCAGGCAGAGCATCTGCCTTTGTCTGTCTTGAGCTGCTGGATGCAACTGAGTCAACAGAGAAAGGCAGCCAGAAGAAGACTCCCAGGTACTAAAAAGAGGAATACAATGTGAAGTAAGAGATTCAGACCACAGCCCTTTCTGGCAGATCTGGTTTTTTGGGGGGCTGGATCTTAGCGTGGATATAGCAGACACACTCTAGAGTAACATAAATCTTTATTTTGTCTGACAATTGTCATACACATGCTATCAAAAGACCTTTCCCAGGGAAAAATAGTACAAAACAACAAATGGTACAGGGGAAAAAAGAGGATCTATGCTGCCGTGCCATTTTGTGGATGGGATCTGAAGCAATGTCTTGGTAAAGAAAAACAGGGTAGCACAGACCCTGCTGGGGATATCTGACAGAGGATGTTGATTTCTCAGCGGAGGAATACCTTGTATGTTCTTGGGTTTGTTGCATCTTCGCCCACCCCTCATCACAATCCTGCCCTGATGACACAGATCATACTAGCCACAATTCCCAGGAACATCACGGCGTAGCTGATTTTTATGCTGTTGGCCCCACTGAAATTGCACAGGGAGGTTTTGCAGCACTTGGTGGAATAAGCTGCCACACCGAAGTTCAGGTTCGCCTCAGGACAGTCTACAGAACATTTCTTGGTGATGCGGTATCCCATGTCCTTGCCTGGATTGAGAATAGACAAGAAAGGACAGCTGTGATTTAAAATTCTTCTGCAAGAGCTGACCAGAGGATGATAGGAGGAGGTATATTGCACAATGCTTAATTTGCAATGCAGCAATAACAGCTATCAGCAGATTTGATGAATGCTGGGTGAGTATCCAAACTACCTGGATCAAACGCATGACACTAGAAAGTCCTTGATAGAAATCCACACCATGCTTCCTGCAGGACAGCAAAAGGTCATAGAATCACAGAAACATAGAATTGTCTAGGTTGGAAGGGACCTTTATGACCATCGAGTCCAACCATCTATGTAACACTGACAAAAACCACCATTAAACCATGTCCCTCAGCACCGCGACTACACATCTTTTACATAACTCCAGGGATGGTGACTCCGCCACTTCCTTGGGCAGCCTGTTTCAATTTTTACCCTTTCAGTGTAAATTTTTTTCCTAATATCCAACCTAAATCTCCCGTGGCACAACCTGAGACTGTTTTCTCTTATCCTATCACTTGTTCCTTGGGGGAAGAGACTGACACCACCACCACCATCCACCACCACGCTACACCTTCCTTTCAGGTAGTTGTAGAGAGTGAGAGGATCTCCCCTCAACCTCCTTTTCTCCAGGCTACTAATCACTGCCATCACTGCCAATGCATTTTCAGTTTCTAAAACTGTGTTACTTACATCCAACCCCTTTCCATCCTCCATCACAAAGCCTGTGTGTGAACTCTCAGATCAAGCAACAGGGTCTGTTAATGAAAACCCATGTGCTTCAACAAGCCCTGCCACAAGGTGGTGAGGAACATAACCACAGGTGGTGGATCACAGAGCACCCCTGAGGGATTCACGCAGGTTATGTGTTGTGATCCGTAAACCTCCATGATCAATTCTTTCCAACAAGACCCTATTGCCCATCAAGTTCTATGGAAGGAAAAAGAAAAATTAAAAAAAAAAAAAAAAGCCTTGAGGGGTTGCTGGTACTCACCTAATCCAGAACTGCTGTATGTGGTTGTACAGTATTTCTCATGGTCTTCACACTTGTAGGTTTTAAGACA
The DNA here is from genome assembly GCA_013400555.1 of Jacana jacana. Taxonomy (NCBI): domain Eukaryota; kingdom Metazoa; phylum Chordata; class Aves; order Charadriiformes; family Jacanidae; genus Jacana; species Jacana jacana. The sequence continues at coordinate 82,936 of VZTM01028828.1, forward strand.
GTTCCAGTTGGAGTGCTCATTGTCGCACGTGTAGCAAAACAGCGAGGAAGCTGGAAAAAGCATAGATGCCACATGTTAGCGGTTTCCAGCAATACCCTCCTGGGAAGAAAGTGTCAAAAGCCATGGATGGCCCTTCTTGGAAAATACAAGGTGAAAAATATGTTATTAACAAATTTTCCTGACAAGGGAAATAAGAAAGTTGGTTTTGATTAATGAGGCTGAAAAAGCAAATAAACAGAACAAAATGAGTTTTCTTTTTTTACTTGAGACTTTTGGTGATTAAACCTGAAAACACATGTTTTTTTCTCAGCCTGAGCAGTATTCTCAGGTGACCTTTCTTTCTCCCCCTGGGTCCATGTTGGCCTGGTTGACAGCCAACCTGCAAAAGCCGAGCTTACAACCTGCCCAGCTGGATCTAGAATGGCTCTGACAAGGAGAAGAGGAACTGGCATTGCTTTTGAGTGAGTTTGTGAAGTGTTTTCAGACTGCAGCTGCAAAACACCATACAGACATGAATTAATTAAAGCCTGTGTCACCCCTATGAGCTAAATTACTGACCATGGAGCCACATGAAAGGGAGTTCCCTGGGAGAGGTTGCTCTGGACAATAGAGAGATTATTTCTCCCAGTGCCTGGAACAACCTGTTCTCAGTGATATTATTAGTGCGTCTGAGCCAGGTCCATTACAAAGACAGAATTAGGAAAGATACATATTTCTGAACAAAAACTGAAGCAAATTGAGTCAGATTTCCAGGCTGGCCATGCAAGAAATGCAGGCATACGGCATCTTGTTCCTTGGAGGTGGGTCCACAACTAGTGGAAACTGATTCGCTCCTCTTCAGAATCCCCGTGAAAGGCTTCTCATATTTGAGGAGCAGTGACAGAGGCAGTTCAGCCGCTCTCAGGACAAACTGCTCCATTGTCACCAGTGGTGGAGAGCTCTTGGCTAAAGGCAATCAAATCACAAACCAGGGATGTTAGACTGTTAGACTTAAATTTCCCTGGCTAAGTTCCTTCTGGCTTTCTCAACCCAAGAAGGCTCTTATTTCTGCCCAGAAGAACCCCTTTCAATTGAATTTGAACCTGTTTTTAACAAAGAAACTCCTCCCAGGGACTCTCCAAAGCCCAGCTGCTGTTGCTTCTAAATTCATCTCTGAAGCTGAACCTACTCATGACTCTTGGCAAGATAATTCCAGAAGCATTTTTAAAAGAGTATTGAAAGCCATTTTAGGCCATAAGTACCCCAAAAAGGAGAAGAAAAGGCCTCCCATCTGTGATAGGGGGAACTCAGGTGCCTTGGGTACAGCTCAAGTCAGGATATGATCGACTGTCTTGCTCTGAAACCTACCCAGATGCTCTTTTCTAGTGCCAGGTGTTGTGAGTGCAGGTGTTCTCCATAACAGCAGACAAAATCATCCTTGCTGTATACTGGTTTTAACTTCTCTTTAACTGGCTATTCCACACTTGCTGTTTTTCCATCATTTGGATCATTTAAGCCTCTCCCCTTTGCCCTGGAGGTCCCCCAGCCTAAGCTGTGCACTACTGTCCTTTTGCAGACCACACCAGGACAATCCCAGACCCGCTGCCTACCAAGTGTTATTGCATTTTCCAGCCCCTGTTACTGTCTCTGATCTGCTTTTCTGCCAAATCTCATAAAGTTGTTCAAATCACTTCCTGCTGCAGATGGAGCCGAAACCCCAGCATGTGCGTGAAAGCAACTGAAATGCACTTGTGTTGACTGACTGATGCAGGGAAAATCCCTCCCAGTCAGTAAACAATAACCGCTTAAATCATTATGGCTGTTATAAAAGCCTTGCCTGCATCTGACCTCCACCCTCCATTAGCTCTAGTTTTGCAAATGCAGCCAGAAATAGCCTAAACCGTGCAAAAAGGCTTGCAGTATTCCTCGGGACTGCAAATACACTCACAGAGCCAATGTTTCTCAGCTGGGTATGTCTATGCTATTATCTAGTTCTATCTGCACCTCCTTTTGAACGAGGACAAGCACAGAGCATTGTGAATCCCATTACAAACACACTCACTCCTAGACAGACACTTAAAAAAACCTCTTCAAATTTATGAGCAAAGAGCTGTTAGGCTTTCAAATACCTGCCAACAACCTACTTTCTTAATTGAAATGTCTTTGTGGGAAATAAAAGAGAAACACTGGCAGAAGATGCTCTGTCAGTCCCGGCCGTGTTACCTTTATTGACAGCTCCTCAAGTTTCATTCAGGAACCAAAATAAAACCCAAGGCAAAACTGTGAGCTCAGCTTAATTCCTATTAGCATTTTTCAATTCACAGATCTATCTTCAGATGTGAGTGGTCGGAGCTTGATACTTGAGGGTGTGAGAAACCAGAGCGGTGAGCTCGTCTTCTTTGGGTTATGCATACCTCAGCGGAACTCAGCCAGAAGCTAAGACTCAACCACACTAAATATTGTTTGACACATCTGATGCCAAAGAAAAGCTGCACTGCCAAGACCTCACCAGTTCCAATAAAAGCCATCAAACCTTCTTGTCCCTGCATTATCCCCAATTTCTCTTCTGGTATTTTCATCCTCTCTACTGGGCTCTCCCAACCTCCAAAACTCCTTACCTTGCCTTGCACACAGGACTGCTGCCAGCAGGGCAATCAGAACAGCCTTCATGGTCACTGTGCCCTCAGAGTCTGAACAATGTGGGATGGTGCACCACGGTAAGGTTTTATACTGGGACCACGGTTACTTTGACTTCCTCTGATTACAGTAATTTGAGGTTTAGGGAGTGACAACACAGAAGATGTGATCAACGATGGGTGGGTGTGTTTGTGCGTAGGAACCTGTTACAAGGCTCTAGGTGGCAATTTCTTTTTTTTTTTTTTTGCGTCTCATCCAGATCCAATCTTTTTTTTTCCGAGGTTTACTCCTGCTGACCATGTCTGCATTGCTAATTTGGGGAACAATTTATCTGATTCAAACATGGGGGTCCCTCCTTACTCCGTTCAGCTGAACCACAAAACCTGAAGCAAAGCAGAGGCATCTGTGCCAGTCTGGGGTGGCTCATGGCTTGCAGGACAGTAGGCATTACCTGTCATCCTCCATCCTTTCTCTCTGCCATGATACAAGACCTTCTGTCCTGGTTTGAGCAACACAGGACTAATTTCTCTTCTAATGCTTGGAAATATTGCAAGTTTTAGAAGACTCTAGTGCCTGAATTGGAGAAAAATATTTACTTCATAGCCAGCTGGAGGTGGCTATAAACCTCTGGGGTGCAGGTTTCAAGGTGTTAGTGTTTTCAAGCTCTCCAGGTACAGGGATGAGGAGGAGAGAGACCAGGCAAGTGACCCAAGCTGCCAACAGGGTTATTTCATCCCTTGATGCCTGCAATCTGAGAACTTCTTTCCCTCATGCTGGACCCCTGAACCCTTCCCTTCCTCCCAAAGCTGCAGAACTCCCAGCATCCCACATTGGCTGTCCTTGGCGGGAGTGCACAGCTTCCTGCTGATGGAATGGGCTGGGCATTGTCCTCGTGTCTTTTATGTTGGTATCAAGATCAATATTGCCTCTTTAGTATTATTAATGTTAACTTTTTAGTCTTATCCTGTTAAATCTATTTATATTTCAAACCCTAGTGCTTCCTTGTTTTTCCCCGATTCCCTTTCATGGGTGGGGAGGGGTCGTTGGGTGGGACAGTAATTGTCTAAACAACAAAATTGTTGTAGATTTCTCAAACCGTAAGAGAGTTATATCTGTGGGAAGTGGGAGAGGAGGCAAAAACAGGGAAGGTTTTTCACTGGGTTGTCCTTATCTCTCTTGTACTAGGGAAAGCACTTTAAGCAGAATACCAGCCCGTATCATTCATTCAATGACACTATTTGTGCCTGGAGACTGTCACTCAGAGGCTCCTGTGGTTCAGGCAGGAATGGCGTGTGATGCTTTTGTTTTGCTCTGCTTCTCTCTCCTCCAGAAGCATCGAGGGTTTCCAAGCGACAATGTTTGTTGCTACTTGTAGACCAACTATGGCCTCTGTCAGGTTTTTCCAGTCCCTCATCACCTTTCCAATCTTTCTGGGCTCCCTCCTTCTGCTCCCACAACCACTTCATCAGCTCTTGCCAAGTGACTCAGGATGCAGCAGAGGCACAACGTGTATGGAAAATTGCTACAGGAGTTCAACTGTGAATGGGAGTGAAAATGACCGAGAAATAAAATAAGTCCCAGTCAAGAAGATACCTCAGCAGACCAGGATCCTTCATCTTTAGAGAGGAAATGACCAAGGGGAGATGAGAGTCAACATTCCACACAAATGGTATGGAAACAGAATAAAGTACACCCAGTTGCTCCTTGTTTTCCCCAAATTACTCCCCAGGGAGTAGTCTTGATCACCTGTCTGCAAGATCCTGGGCACATGGCCCCATGCCAAAGCTCTGTGATGCGTCTTTTGTTTCCAGTTATTCCTTCTTTTCCCAGCTCCTCCTTTTCTACAGAAGCTTCAACCCCCAGTGATTTCTGTCTCTGCCTGTGCCTGGAGCAGGATGGAGGGGATAAGCATCCGGTTTGCAGTGTCTTCCACTCTGTTTGCTGCATTTGCTTTAACACTGAGCATAAATGTTTAATTATCTCCTCTTTTAGCAAGGATGTGAAAGGCCCATGTGACAGCTAATGTAGGAACTATACTTTGGAAATAAACTGTGAAAAAGCCATACTCTCTGAACAAGACTTTGTATAAATACATGCATGAACAACGCCAGGCAGGACACATGATCTGCTGGAGCATGGGGTGAAATAGTAGGTATTAGTCTACATGTTTGCTTTATGTATGATAGCCAGGCTTCTCTACAGCTGGAGAAATGGAAACCGAAACTTCCTTCCCTTCCACTTGTCAAAAACCCAGAAATGAAACTGAATTATTGCACTGAATTCAGCTCATCTTGGAGTCAACCGAGCAGAAAAATGCAGCTCCTCAGCAAGAGGCAGGGAGCAATGCGTGAACACAGCCCACTACAAGAAAGAAGAAAGGCTTTGAAATTAAAACAAATAAATGAACAGTAAATAAATGACACTGTTAAAGCAAAATGCAGCTGAATAGCAAATCTGCAAGTGAGAAATGGGCTGTAGGAAGTAGAAATGTGAGAAAGCATTTAAATAGATTAGAGAGGGGGAAAGTTAATAATAATAAACAAGATTAATACTTCACCCAGAACTGGAAAGAGAGAAGGAGGGAGCTGAGAAATATTATTGCAAAGCAAAATAAATCAAAGCAAACACACAAAGCTTGGAGGGAAATAATTAAAGACGGGCAAAGTGAGGGTAAGAAACAAGATGGGATGGATTTATCAACGCTTCACCGTTTCTCCTATGGTGGCATTGCTTAGCATTGTGCAAAGTGTACCTGTTGTTATGTGCAGACACTCTTCAGGTATTACCCATAGACCTTCAGGGTCTGAGGAGCATTTTCTGCAGCTCCCCAAATCCGAGTTTAACCAGCCACAGGAGTTAAAATGTGGGGTCTCCTATGGAGGCTGGATGGAGAAAGCATCAGGGGGATCACCTGGCCCCTGGCCCTGTGTCCCTGAAAGAGAAGCATACAAAAGCTTTGGGATCCAAACTGAAGTCTGGCCAGGTCCCAAACCCACACTGTTCTTGTGTGCTGTTGATATTGCAGTCACGCCCAGGGCCACTGCAAGGGCTTTGGGTTCCAACCAGCACCATGGTGGTGGGGCAGGAGAAGGGTGCCCTTTGAAGCAGAGAGCAGCCCACTTTTCTGAGAAAGGGGAGAAAAGAGCTGGAAGAAAAGCTGGGGCAAAACCAACTCGGGTAGTGGGAAGTACAGATGGTGTCAGGAGAACACAGCGTGGAAGTGTTAAAACTGCTTTTCCAGGGACATAATAAAAAAGGGGAAAAAAAAAAAAAAAAAAAGAGAGGGGAGGGCAGGAGGGTGAATCTTGCTGCAGAAACTGGTGGGTGTTAACCCAGTGGTGTCACAAAGGATGTTAAACAGCTAACCGAGCCTGAGAATTTTAAGGAAGGAAACTTTAACCGACTTTGCACTTGGCAGCCAGCAGCACATGTTTGTGCCAGACCTTGGGAGCGTGTTGTGCAAGGCCTGTCCCCTTTGTGTAGCTGGAGCCAGACAAAAACATGTTTTTAACCTGTGATGGAGTGGCAAGGTGGAGCAAACTGCCAGGTCCAAGGGTGTTTTAATGTCAACTTTCCCCCACTTTCTCCCTTTTCCTTTCTGGTGGGTGGGTGGCTCCAAGCACAGCTCTCCTCCATGATGAGGGGAGAAAAATCTCTGTCTCAGCTAAGGTTTACAAATTGCTCCCTCAGTGAATAAAGGAGATGCAATGGGAGAAGGTGGGAAGAAGGCAGTCGTGGGTAGCCTTCCTGGTGTGTCTGAGTCACGCAGATGGTGCATACAGGGCAAGAGGTCCAGCCCAGCCCTGGACAGCGTCTGACTAATCTGGTTGTGTCCTCTCCTCCTTCTTTGGGAGGTCAAGGAAGGTTAAGTTGCTTCATCTGGCCGTGCAATGGCATCAGAGATGAGTGAAGGACTGGAAGGGGGGAGATCATGGGATCCAGAAACCCTAGGAAAACAGGAAGATCTGTGTTCGATAACTTGCCTTTTCATCCTAGAGCCTGACTGTTGCAGGCAACCTGCTCTATTCTTCCCTTTCCCATAGCAAGTCTGGACCTGGAGCTGACCTGCTAGGCTCCAAACAACAGGACAGAGCTCCTCAGGTCAGCCCTGTGGCAGATGACAGAAGCTACCAAACCTCCAGCTAGGAAAGACAGGGGTAGCCCAGATCCACCAAGAGCGGCTGAAATACAAGGTGATCGCCATAGACTCCCATCTCAGTGTGAAAGGTCATGAAGAGCCTTGCATGATTACGATGAGTGAGTAACATGAGTCCTTTGTGGTCATAGCTATCAGTCAACAAGGGACCAAGGCCATTTTGCTACATTCCCTTAACCTCCAAGGATCATTCAACGCCATCAGCTTGGAGGCTCACAGGGAGATATTAAACAGCACGTATGTGTGGATTTAACCACTACTGTGATTCACATCCTCTGCCAATGCCCTGGCTGAAGGGCCAAATCCAGACTAGCTCACCAAACAGGGCACAAGCCCAGCCCCAACGCCATCCATGCCATTGGACCATCAGTGTGTCTTGGGCACACCCCAACTAGTATTGTCTCAAACAGTGCCCTGATATGGGGCTACTCCTTGCAAGCAATTTGGCTGTAACCAACCTCAACCTGTTTGTAGAGGAAAGAAGTTAAAGTTATGGATGTGAGTCATCCTTCTTGTATCCAGGGCCAAGGTTTATTATTTGGTGGTGGCATCTCTGCAGCCAGGAGGGAGGATACTGGAGACCTGCAAGGTCTGAAAGAAAAAGGGCAGTGAAGAAAGATGGTTGGGAGGAGAAAGAAGTGGTGAGAGAGAAAAACCCATTGTCCTCTTGGATTCTCCCAAAAGAACTAATGCCAGTCCTCGCCACAGAGGACACCACTGGCCACAGCTGTGTTTGGGGAGAAATGATCCTCACAAGCTTATTTAAGTTTGCACTTGTGACACTGTTCAGTTGATAATTCCCAAAACTGTCATTGGTTTGTCAGTACAACTGGGAATTTCCCGTTGTCTGTGGCCCAGCCCTCCTGATCTACTTTAGCGAAATGAGCAGTTAAAGTAGAGGCACTAAAATGAGACTGTCCCCTCTGCTACATGTTCACGCAGGTCCTGACAAGCGAGGCTCTGGTCTTTCTTTGGAAATCTTGGGCTGAATCTGAACCATTCCAGTACAAATTATTTTGAAAGGCTAATCAAAAACTTGGCCACAGAAGATTTTGGAAAGCCTCTCCAGGAAGAAAAGTAGGTGACAGCTCTCATGGTTGTCTTCACACTGTCTTTCTGATCATTGAGGGGGGAAAGGGGTGTTTGGTTTATGGGGTTTTTTTAAATTAACCTTTAAGATCCTGGAGTTATGTGGTGGCATAGAGAGAAGTCACTTGAACCTACCAAGCCAGTGAGAAAAATAAATCTAGGACACAGCCGTGGTGGCAGCTGGCCTTGTGAGAGCTTCCACAGGCACCCACAGAGACACCAAGAAAACCTTAGTCTAGTTGTCCATTTCACCTCTGTAAGAAAGAAACTTTTCCACATCTCCCCATTAGAAAGCGGAGACATGTGCAGCCCACTCCAGAAGGCAGGGAAACAGTCACAGTTTTCAAAATTGATCTGTTTGGTTTGGTTTGGTTTGGATTGGGTCGGTTTGGGTTGGTTTGGGTTGGGTTTTTTTTAAATTGCTTTAAGTTCTTGACTCATCTTTTGCATAATGGGTATTTCAGGCCTGGAAGAGATCCTCTGCGCTGAAAACCAAGAGCTGAAATTTCCAAAGTGAAGTGAAAGCTGAGGATAAAATGAGAAAAACTCATTTCTGTCTGTCTATGGGAAAGCTGTGACAAGCTCCATAGACAACTTCTCTACTCTTAATTTTTTTTAGGGGCTGTAAGTCTGATCTTTAACACATGGACCTCAACTAGGAGTAGAAGAAGAAGTCGTGAGTGGAAAAACTCAGCACATGCGTGGGAAGATCAGATGCTCTGGTTTCTCTCCTGACACACTCCTGCTGACCCAGCCATGTATGGTATCAAAACCTCAGTTGCATGATGAGAAGAAGAGCTTGGGCCACCCCTCATTACGTCTAGAAACTTGTCACACCTCAGGTAATAGCCATGCTGAAACCTCTGCAACTGCGGCCAAGGAGACCGAGGAGAGCAGGGCTATCTCCAGAGGAGGAGAGCCCACAGCAAGCTGCAGAGGAGGAGCTGCAGATCAAGGAAATATCACCTGAAACTATACCAGCCTGTTGGGTGTGTTCAGCAGGGCAGAGAAACCAAGAGGATGATATCTGAGAACACAGTCGTATTCCTTTCTGGGCGAGCAGAAGGGTATTTTCCCAGGAGGGTTGGCCAAAAATTCAAGGCTGTGGTTGTTTTTCAGCTGTTTGTTGGGTTTTGTTGTTTGGGTTTTTCGTTTTGTTTCTGGTTTTTTTTATTTTTTTTTAAAGGCAGGGCATGGGTTTGAGGAGGTTTGTTTGAACTGGCGGGAAAGGCATTGGTCCACCTCAAGAGCATCCCTGCATGCTGCAGCTGGGCTTTGGCTCCTCTCACCCTATCCCAACTGCTCATGGGGAATGGTAAAAGCAGCTCACATGCCATGATCGATCCCATCCACAGTCAGCTGGCCCTTCCAAACCCGCATCACCTGCCACTCAGCACAAACAGGGACTTGTATACCTCATGGATGACAGCCTGGGAAGGGCATGGGAACCAAAAGCCACCCACACTGACCTAGGGAGCAATTCCAAGGTGGAAAAGCCACCCTCGGTTTGAGTACACCCTCCTGCTTGCAAAGCAAAGGGCACATTAGGAACAACTCACCCCATCTTGATTGCACACACTGTGTACCAGGCTTTCATCCCCTCCCAACTTATTAAAATGTCATGAAAAAGACAATCAGCCTTGAAGGGACTTTACAGCTTTTCAGCAAAGGCTTCCAGAACATCAAAATGGAATGTGGGTGAGCAGAGTGGCATGCCCAAAGTCAGAGGCAGGGGAGAGCAGTGGCTTTTGCTCCTCAGCTTGCAGCAGCTGCAATTGCTGCTCCTGCCAGCTTTGCTTTGCAACCTGACCACTGCTGCAGGAGGAGGGTGAGGGGAAGGAAAGAGGATCTCTGATGGGAAAAGAGGTCTATGAAACTTTCCTTCCTCTAAAAGCAAAGTCTTGAGATGTGCCCTCCCATTTCTGGGCTGTAAACACAGTGCTTGCCATCAGGCCCTGGTTTTGTTCACAGCTGCATTCTCCTGCCTCCCCATAGGAAGGAAAATCCACTTTCCTTCAAGCTAAAAGGGAGATGGGATGAAGAAACACTGAGACAAATTACTCTGGGGTGGGCCCAGTACCATGAGACTCATTCTACAGCCAAAACTTCACTCCCTGTCCTCTGGACATGGCTTTCAGAGCAGACATACCGAGTATCTCCTCTCCTCTGACATGAGTGCGATACCAAGCCATGCCTCTGGTATCACCTCCACAGCCAGAACCAGGCTGTGACATCTCCAAGTGCACTCACTGCCACCTGATCCTGATGGTGGGATGGGTCCTGCCCACCCACTCTGATCTCATCTCATTTACCCAGGGAAGGTGAACGGGAAGGGGAGGATGCAACATGTCATCTTGAGTGAGCAATCCTTGCTCGTGCTGGAGCCAGGCATTGCTTCCTTTGGGTTGTATGGCATGGTGAGATCATGGCTGGACCAATGAAGTGCTCTGATAGCAAAAAAGAGCTGTCATAGAATCATAGAATCATTTAGGTTGGAAGAGACCCTTGGGATCATCAAGTCCAACCATCAGCCCTATTCTACAAGTTCTCCCCTACACCATATCCCTCAACACCACATCTAATCTACTCTTGAACACAGTCAGGGATGGTGACTCCACCACCTCCCTGGGCAGCTGATTCCACTGACTGACCACTCTCTCTGTGAAAAATTTTTTCCTAATGTCTAGCCTAACCCTACCCTGCTGCAGCTTGCAGCCATTCCCTCTTGTTCTGTCGCTCATTGCCCGTGAGAAGAGTCCAGCACCAACCTCCCTACAATGCCCTTTCAAGCAGTTGTAGAGAGTGATGAGGTCTCCCTTCACCCTCCTCTTCCTCAAACTAAAATATCCCAACTCCCTCAATCGATCCTCATAAGCCTTATTCTCCAGGCCTCTCACCAGCTTCGTTGCCCTCCTCTGTACTCGCTCCAGCACCTCGATATCTCTCTTGTGTTGAGGTGCCCAGAACTGGACACAATACTAAAGGTGTGGCCTCACCAGTGTCAACCTACTACTTCTACACCAACAAATAAGTCAAGAACAGGGCACAGGCTTGCACGTTTTCCCACTATCAGTACTCACCCATGCCAAGAAACACCTCCTAAAACATGCCCAGGGGACAACCCATGGACAATCAGCTATATGGATGTGGCCGCCCCATTTGGGGGATAAAAATGGTGCCACAAGCATGTCATATGGCGTGGCTTCAGGGCTGGAGGACCTGTGCTGTTTACCTGTCTAGATGAAGCTTCTCCCTGCAGCATTTACCCTCAGGAGCTTGGTTTCACCCGTTCGCTTCTTCATGCTGCCGCCAACGCGTGTGGTGCAGCATTTAGCATGGAGGGTCTGGAGTGGGAGGTGAGATCTGTGGAGACGCTGCTGTGACATCTTCTGACCCAGTTCCTTCTTGCTCCAAAATAAGAGGAAGGCACTGTGCAGGCAGGACCATTTCAATAATGCCTGGGAGATGCTGAGCATCACCACTGCCTGTTTCCTTGGAAGCAGGATGGCATCTCAGACAGCACTGGGTTTCTGGCACCATGCCTTGGCGACGGTGGGTATTTTGGGAAGTGAAATATGGTCAGACCTAGAAATTCATCAAGTTCTGCTTCCTCTATATCCTTCAGCCTCACAGCAGGCAGCAAACCCTGGGGAGAGCATCTGTCTCCAGATACATCCTCCCCAGCTGAAAGGTCCACATGCCCAAGGAGAACTTTGCACTACTCTAAACATGGGGGAAAGGAGACAAAGAGAAGTCCAGGGAGGGTTTTCTGCTGTGGGGAGGGGGTGAGGCACCACCCTCCCTTCTCACCACTGCTGACATCCAGCTGGGAGCTGGGTGATGAGCAGACAAGCCAGTATCCCAGCTTTCTCAGGGTGGAGCACATCCCCAAGACTCCTCCTTGCTCTCCTGTCTGCTGTAGCATGGGCCGTGACAGGCTCAGCCCTCTTTCTCACCCATGCTAGTGTTAGGGAGGAGAGCAGCTTGACCCATGAAGGCAGTGGCAGGTCAGCAGCAGCAGCAGGTAGCCTTCCAGATGCCTTTCAAGGCTTTCTTGAGGACATGGAGCTCTGTATCTCATCCTGGCACTGGACTCATTCCAGGGACCAAGTCTCTTTGCACTGTCAGGAGCCTTGGAGTTGAACATGCAGCAAGGCCAAAAAAGGTCCTGGACCCCTTCAGACCTCCTGAGCAACCTCAGCCCATGGCTCCAACTGTGAGACCTGTCCCCCTGCTAACAACAAGTCAGGCAGTGGCCAAGGAACCTATGCGCCCTGTGTCTCCCACACCCTTGCCTTCTTCTCTGTGTCTACCTCCATCCATTGTCAAAGCTTCCGTGTGATGGGGAAGCCAGGGAGAGATTCCTTTCTTCACTGTTTACAAGCCCAGCTCCTAACAAAAGCTCCTTGGCACGACAGTGAATCAAAGAACTGCATTCTGGAGGAGTGAGTGACATGGGAGCAGCCCAGCTTCGCCATGGCAGGTTTCTGCATCCTGTTATAGAGATGATGAGTGTTCACACCGGTTATAGCAGCACAGCACTGCAGGGACCTGGGAGAGGCAAGCTCTGATTGTGCAGACATCTGCAGTGGGTGGGCAGGCAGACCCTTCCTGGTCCTGGCATGAGAATGTTCCTGGACCAGATGGGTGAAACATCATCAGGATATTGAGCGCTGAGATGCAAAGAGCCTTCCTGGTCACACCGAGAACCACTGTGTTGTCATCTCCATCTTAATTACACAAATCAGAGACACCATCAGAGACACATCTCTTCTAAGATTAGATGTGGGGAAAAGTGGTAGAGCTTTGTTTGAAGTCTCACCTAGACCACCCTCTCTCCAAAGTGATGGACTTCTCTATCTTCATACAATTGCTGCAGGCATCAGAAAGTGGGTTAAAAACAGGGTTAAAACCCACAGATGAGGAGGAAAGAAAAGTGGAATTTCCATTATTTCCTTGCATGATGAGCTGCAGGTGCCAGTCTTGCTTTTTGGTTGTAATCATTTATGGGAAGAACGGAGGGAATTAGCAGAGTTTAGTGCTAGAGAGGCAGGAAGATGCTCAAGGAGATTTTGCGGAGAGGGAATGTGTAGGAAAATCAGTGAACAGAGTCACCCATAATGGTACAGAAAGGTGCACCCCCATCTAATTTGATGCCCTCTTTTCTCCCCAGGACTTCGGAGGTGCCAAGAAAATAAGATTACTTGGATGCTGGCCAGGCCCAGGCTCAGGCCCAAGCCCAACAACCCAGCAATTCTGGTGATCCCCAGCTGTGAGTGAGGGTGGGACAGAGGCTTGCATCCCAGTTCCACTGGGTGTCCAATTCTGGGCTCCCCAGTAAAAAAAGGATGGGAAACTACTGGAGAGAGTCCAGTGGAGGCTACAAAGATGATGAAGAGACCACAGCATCTCTCTGATGAGGAAAGGCTGAGAGACCTGGGTCTTTTCAGCCTGGAGAAGACTGAGAGAGGACCTCATCAACACTGATCAATATCTAAATGGTGGGTGTCAAGAGGATGGGGCCAGACCCTTTCAGTGGTGTCCGGTGACAAGGACAAGGTACAATGGACACAAACTGGAACATGGGAAATTCCATCTGAACATGAGGAAAACTTTTTTTATTTTGAGGGTGTCAGAGCACTGGATCAGGCTGCCCAGAAATGTGGTGGAGTCTCCTTCTCTGGAGATCTCTGGATTGAAAGCTTGCATGGTTTGGCAACAGCTTTTGGAGTTCAGATGCGAATTCCCCCGCTTCTATCTGATATTAGATGCACCAGAATTATCTTGCACAGCCAGACCGAGGCACGTCCCCCGCTGCCACCGGCGTGGGAGTGAGCAGACGCTGGAGGCTGGCCAGGGCCCATCTTCAGCAAGCTGGCAGCAGCAGTTCAGTCCTACAGCCATCCTTCCTTGGGTTGCTTCCAGCTGAACCATCTCATCCCTTGCACTGCTGCTGGTTTTCCCCCTGGAAATTGTTCCAGGAGCATAGGTTTTCTGTGGGCAAACAGCATTTTGTGGCCAGTCTGGCGCCGCACAGAGGCACCAGCTCCCTCTCGTGGGCTTAATTTGGTTCTCTGTGCTGGAAACCATCCAGGATTTCCCAGGAAAGTGAGCTTTTGTTGGTTGCTCCCCCCCCCCC
>VZTM01028828.1:97000-141272 GCA_013400555.1 Jacana jacana
ATTCATTAGTGTACCGGACATGGAAGTTTTATGGAAATGTGCCAACTTCCATTAAGTTTCCTCACGTAGGCAGGGTTTTTTTCATAGTTCTGCTACCCTTTTTTTTTATTATTTTTTTTTCCTTTTTCTCACTGAGGCTGAGATTCAAAGCAACTAATTTAGGCATTTCTGTGGTTTAACCCCAACTAGCAACGAAGACTTTGCAGCCGTTCCCTCACTCCCCTCCCTCAACTCCAGCAGGATAGGGAAAAGAGGGAGAAAAAGGGAAAAAAAAAAGCCCACAACTCATGGGTTGAGATAAAGACAGTTTAATAGAACAGTAACAGAAGAGAAAATTATACTAATAATGGCAAAAAAAAATAAATACAACATTTGACGCAATACAGTTGATCACCACCCGATGATTGATCACCCAGCCCATCCTGAGCAGCAATCACAAATTCCTGCCTCCCTGGTCAACCCCACGTTTATATACTGAGCATGTGGTATAGAATATTCCCTTTGGCCAGCTTATTGTGTCTATGCTCCCTGTCAGCTTGTACAGGAAGCTGAAAAAGTCCTTGACTTAATATAAGCATCGCTTAGCAACAACTAAAAGAACCTGAGTTATAAATATTATTCTCATACAATTTATTCTCAAAAATCCAAAACACAGCAGCTACTAGAAAGAGCATTAACTCCACCTTAGCTGAAACCAGGACAGGCATGTAAATGGTAGGTCTCTCTGATTCACTCGCCTTGAGCCTCTGGAAAAGGTTGGGGTTCTCCATTGAGCCCTTCCAGCGCTGTCTTTGATGCTTGTCCTAGGACTCCTGGGAGTCACCCCAGAAGTGCCCATTTCTCTGCAGCCTGGGGGGCAGACACAGACTGAGGCATCCAGCATCTAGATACATTAATGAAGGCCATGGCAGGAGCCCCTAAAGGCCATTTTGGTTAGCAATGGATGAAAATGAAAATAACAAAATAAAATAAATAAATAATAACACCCACCACCACCACAAAACAACAAAACAACAACCTCTTTTGATTTGTACAACAAGCATAAACATGGTTGAACCCAAACAGTGCCTGGGAAATGCTGTGATTTCAGCTTCTAGGTTTGATTTAGAAGACTCCTGGTTTCCACAAAGAGCTGGAATTACCCCCAGAGCTGAATTTCCTGCAGCACGTGCACCCAAGCTCTCAGCAGAGAGGTGTCATGAGTCTAGAGAGGTGTTTGTCCATCCTGCAGCACATGCTGGTACCTGCTGGGGACAGTCAGCTCGCTTCCTCCATCTCCCTCTCCCCTGGCTTGCATGACCCTCTTCCCTGACATCCTGATGATGCTGCCCACCCCACGTGCCAAATGAGGATCAAGTGCTGCGGAGAATTAGGCGGCACATTAGGGGCTGCGGTGTTTTCCTGCCTGGTGTGATACTCATCTCAGTGGCGTGGGAACAGATGGGGTGGTTGCTGACCACAGGAAGCCTTGGATGTCCTCAACTGTCATCCCCACCCTTGGGAACCCCTGCCTGGGGCACTGCTGCTCCCCCTTTTGCAAGGCTTGATGGCTCCATCCCACTTCCAGCAAACTTCCCAGCACTCCTCCAGCCTTGCCCACATGAACAGCTTGGCTCAGGGCTAAATTTATCACCTGGGTTTGGCTGTTCAAGGCTGTAAACTGGTAGCTCTGATAGCAGAGGAGACATATAACAGCCACACACAGTGAGTCCAGCTGTCCTACAGCCAGGACCCAAAGAAGCCACGTCACAACTCCCCTTGACGTCCATCTGATGAGTCCCTTAGGTATTTAAAATGCTGGTTAATGTCTGCAACCAGGCATTTATTATGCCATTTGTACTTGTGTGTTGCTTCATTCTCATGATGAGTTTGCCAGCTCCAGCCACTGAAAGGACTCTGTGCTTTTTGCTGGCTCTTCTAAGTGCCATGCTTGGGCATGTCTTTCTCCATGAACCTTTATCTATGCCTTCCAAAAGGATCTGTGTGCCTTTCTAGGGGACAACAACCCTGTCTCCCCATGTCTGGCTGGTTGGGTATCCCCTCCCCAAACGCCTGCATTAATGCCATGCTGAGTCTCTGCAGCATCCTTCTCCCATACCCTGGACCATCTCCAGTGGAGTCATTTTTGCACTGTGCAGTGCTCTGAACTGCTCGGGTGTTGTTCCAGGGAGAGCAGAAGAGCTCTTTCACCTCCCTCCCACCTCTCCCATCACCATCACGTCTTTGAATGGGGCCAGAGAACCTCAATGCAATCTGTAGTGATGATAACAACTAGTTCCTTTCCACCCAGTGCACAATCCCTTTCTGTTTAAGGTCTTCTAAGCACCTTTCAAACCCAAGGGGTGAATGCACAAGGACCTTGCACAATATCACAGCAAGGGGCACAGGCTTGGGTAATTTTCTGGACAGTGTCATCCATGTGCTAATGACTGCCATCTCTCTGTGGTCCCAATTAGCCCTAATTCCTGGTCAATATTAGTGGTTAGGAATCACACCCACCTCTTCTTCCTCCCTGCATAGCTTGAGCATATTGGAGAGAAGTAATTGCCACCAGGGTAAATTTTGCCATAGGAGGAGGGCAGATTTCAAAGTGTTTGAGCTGCAGTGCCCTTTGGGCAAGGGAAATAACTCTTTGCTCTTCAACTATGCCCAAGTTTATTTCCCCTTATATTAGCCATGGGGTACAAGAACGCTTTTCTGCAGCAAAAGCAGAGCAAACCAAGAAAAAAAACCCCAGACAGTTTTGCTTTATAGAGGAAAAAAAATACCCAACAGTGTTTTCCTGCAGGCTGTGGGGGACTTTGTCTCTGCTACCACAGGACGTGTAAATCCAACACAATGAAATATTAATTATTAGAGTCTGTCCAACTGGGATTCCTCAGTGCTTTCAGTGAGCTAGATAATTCCAGCACACACAAGTCCTGGTTTTTGATTTGTTTGTTGTTTTGTTTTTTTTAATGAGAAAATATTATGTGAGGAGTAAATTAGAGCTTTTGAGCATTCAGGCTGAGGGACAGGGAGGGGCTTAGATTGCTTCAGGGTGAAAAATGCAAATTCCTAAATAGGGTATGAAAGAGATCATGGTCTAATGAAGAGGTTAAGGAAGGTGCAACACCCAGCACGGCTCCTCCTGCATGGAGATCTGCCCTCGCAGCATAGTGTAACTGTGAGGAGGGGCTAAAGGAAAGTAGAAGTCGATTAATAAAAGAGAGCCCACATCTCTGAAGACTCCCGTTATGCAGCACTTCAGAAGAAGGCATTCATCCAGAGCAGCCATGGGCACTAACCCAAGGGAGACGCGCTCAGCAAGGCTCAAAACGCCTTTTGTCCCTCTTGTTTACCAGGGCTGGGTTTGAAGCACAGCACAGAGCGTCATCCCTGGGCTGAGCAATGTTTTGCAGATTTGGGAGCCCAGGCTGACCTTAGTTTAAGCATTTCCATGTTTTTTCCAGAGCAAAACTCCAAAAAGTGCTGCTTGGAAGGAGGGAGAGGCATTCAGCAGGACCACTGGCAATGAAAAATCTCTGAGCTCTCATCATTGTTCATTTTTTTCAGTTTCCTTTTACCCTCATTGCTCTGCAGGCTCTGGAAACTTCTGCATGAAATATTTGGCCTCTCTGAAATCTGTATTCTTCTCTTATAAACCCCTCCACTGTTCCTCAGTAGCTTGACCCAAATGCGGGAAATACTTTTCGTTACCCTGCGGTTGCTTCGGGGGATGTCAGCGGGAGGGGCAAAGGAAGGGCTTGCTGGAAGACCCAAGGCCAAGTGGTAGGTCCAAGGAAGTGCTGCCCCTGGGTAAGGTCACTTGGCTTGAACAACATCCACAAGCAAGCAAGGCAATCATGTTGCAAAGGATGACCAAGGACAGCTGCTGGAAGTGGAGATGGGGACAAAGGCTTGCAAATAAGCAGATGTGTGCATAGATGTACACAGATAAGCATCCTTTCAATAAAAAACGTGGCACTGAAGGCAGAGCCCAACAGGAAGAGGTATGTGGCTAGTGTGTCTGACTGTCAGTGGGGCAGAGGGCAATGTCATTGTCCCCAGCTGGGGGCTTGGGGTGAGAGGCTTGACAGAGCAGGTAAGGAGTGCAACGAATCATAGACTCATAGAACAGATTGGGTTGAAAGGGACCTTAAAGATCACTGAGTTCTGACCCCCTGCCATGGAAGACACCTCCCACCAGACCAGGCTGATCAAAGCCCCATCCAACCTGGCCTTGAATCCCTCCAGGGATGGGACATCTACAGCTTCTCTGGGCAGCCTGTTCCAGTGTCTCACCACCCTCACAGCAAAGAATTTCTTCCTGATATCAAACTTAAATCTCCCCTCTTTCAGTTTAAAAATGTTACCCCTCATCCTATCATTACACTCCCTCATACAGGGACACCCCCCCTCCTCATCTCTCCTATAGGCCCCCTTCATGTACTGGAAGGAGATCTAAGGTGTTTCTAAGGTCTCCCTGGAGCCTTCTCTTCTCCAGGCTCAACTGGAACTAACTCAGCAACCCCAGCTCTCACAGTCTGTCTCTACAGGAGAGGTGCTCCAGCCCTTGGATCGTCTGTGGCCCTCCTCAGGGCCCATTCTAACAGGTCAAGGAAGAAGACCTGTAACTAGCACCCATCTCAGGTTCTAGCTTTTATACACAGGGACTGCCTTTTTCCCTTCCCCAGCAGCAACCCTATTAGTTTGCAGTTTCCCTTCTGAGTTGGTTCAGGGAGGTTTCTATTTTTGCCTGCCCAGCTCCCTAAGTCTGGAAGTTGCCAATGAGCAGCGCCCAGCTGCCCCTGAGACAAGGTATGTTTGAAGAAGAAACCCCTCTAGAGATTTGCAGGATATGCAGAAGCAACATCTCCCTCCCCCAGGCTGCAGGACATAGCACGACCATTTCTCCATCAAGCAGCCAAGGCAACAGAGCTCCAATATGAGAAGCTACAAGTTAGGAGGCAACACAGAGCAGGAGGGGGTGTCCATAATAATTTATCAGTTCTGCAGCGTGTTCGATGTCCATACCCTCCTGCGGGAATCTGACCATGTTCTTCAGGCCTTCAGGACCCTCTTTCTCCCACCACCACCGAGCAGATGAAGAACATTGGCATGAGATTCCCTGACATTTCATGGTCGAGCAAGCCTGGGTCCTGGGCACGCACTCAGGTTGCACAAAAAGGTTTGGCAGCAATATGAGGTGTAAGAAGCCAGGCCCAAGCTGAAGTTGTGGTGTGGGCAGGTCTCGGAGCACTTCTTGGTGATCCTCTTCCAGAAAGACAAAAAGCCTTACCCAAAGAAAAGAGAACAGCATTAGCAATGAGAGATTGTTGAGTGCTCCCCAGTCTTGTACAGGAGAGAGAAAGACTAATAGATCCCACTGTCCCACTGAGCCCCAAGGACCAGCATGGCCAGTGGGACCCACCCCAATACCACCACAACTAAGTAATTGCTGGTGATCAGCTACACAAGGCATTCAATATCCTGACAATTCCCAGCATGGACCATCATCTCAAGGCTTTCTTAGATGTATGATGTCATCCGTGAGACAACATTCATGCCTGGATTGAAAGCACATTTTCAGGCTTCTCTGCTTGAAGAAAATAATTTTATTCCCCTCCATATCTCTCTAGACATTCTCATCCACCCTGGCTGCCCACTTCTTTTCCTCTACTTATCTAATCAAGGTTCAAATGCATTTATTCTTCCTCTAAAGAGTCCCATCTTTGCCTTTCCTCTTCTCTCAGTGTCTCCTGCCTTTTCCATGCAGGCATAAAAGAAAAGGAAAGATCTCAATGTGTGCTGGGGAGGAGGATTTCAAACCATGTAAACTTCAGCACTGTAGGGCCAGGCTAGTAATGGCTCCACCTCCCACGTGTGCTTCCCCATGACTCCTCAACTTATCCATCCGCAAAGGACAACCATAAAAAATCCAGGCAAACCCCCACATCCCATTCCTGAGTCCCTGTCAGAGGATACATAGCCACTGCTCATACCAATTCCTACAGAGGCAACATTGGTCACACAGTACTCATCCTTGTCCGAGCACTTCTTGGCCTTCAGACAGCTCCAGTTGCTTTGTTCCCAGTCGCAGGTGTAGCAATATAGGGCATTTGCTGCAGGAGGAGACAGAGGATATGGAAGATGGAGACAAAATGGGTATGGAAGATGGAGACAAAATTCTGATAGCCCCAACAGCAAAAATTACCTTTGGCTTTTCATTGACTCTCGAATGCACAAGGTCTGGGTCTTCTGAAGGTGATAGGGCTCCAAAACCCAGACCCAACCCACACTGCCATCTACACACTAGCACATTTACACCAAAGACATGCACTCAGGTACATGCATTGATGGTGCATGTCTGCCTTTCCTTCCCTGCACTCAAAACAAGAGTGCGATGGGCCAAGGATGCTGGGTTTGATGGGATACAGGGATCTGGGAAGGACAATGTCCTTCTGTAAGAGCCTACAGGGATGTCCCAAGGCTTGAGGTCACCCTTTCTTGTTGCTGGAGACACTATAATGTAGACTATAGCCTAATTTGGCAGTAAGTGCTGGCAGCTGAATAGGGTTAATTGGGACCTCCATAGCCTAAAGTCCATCTCACATGCTTGTGACTTCAGGTGGGGCTTCAGCTCCTTCAAGCATATATACATTACCTGGGTTAAAAATAAGGATGAGAGAAGGGCTTTTAATTCTGCTGTGCGAATTCAGCCCTTAAACATGTGCAGGCTAATACTTCATTTTTACTGCCCAGGTTACCTAACATGGATTAGGGCAGTCTTTGTTTTGGCACTGAAGCCAATCTCTCTGTCCCCCAGGCCTTGTTAACACTTGGAAATTTGTCAGAATCACTATTCTGGTAAATAAATGCAGCGAAATAGCAGTAAAGGTATTCTTAGGCCACAATGAGACAGAAATAACTATTCCAAGAGATTATTTTTCTGCACCAGACAGTGCAGCAAATTTCCAAGCATTGGCAAACCCCATTCCTCTTTAAAAAGTGAGGATAACATTTATCCTCTCTGGTTGCTTAACTGTCTTGTGTATAGAAACTGTAGGATCATATACTTTAAGAGGGCTCTGAATTCATTTGCAATCTCGCTTAGAAACAAAATACATAATCTATAATGCAAATAATATGCAAATATACGTCTCCACCCAATATCCCAGCATGAGGATGCTTAACCCATTTAGTCCACAACCCAGCTTCTCCCTAATTCCCCAACTTGGTCCCCAAAATCTCTGAAATCAGCTGATCAAGCTTGTTGGGTCTCTAGGGTGGGCAGAAGCCAGGCTGCATTGAGCAGGCAGCTGCACAAGGGCCAGATGTTGTAGGCCTGGCCCTGTCCCACTGCTGCTGCTTGAGAGAGCATCACTAATGGTGGTAGGAACCAGGTATACACAGTTGTTGATGTATTTTGCTATCATAGGCTGAAGCACTTCTTCATCAAGATTTAGACATAACCACAGCCTTGCATTGTCTCAACAGACAAACTCACTGAAAGTCACTGAACAAAGGCAGAGAGAGAGCAATGGCTTCTTGTTTTATGTCGTTCTTTCATAAAAACCCACCAGTGCAGAGTCTATAGGGAAATTTCCCTACAGAAAATATACTTCTCACACATCCAGGCTGAAACTCCGGATAAGAAAACCACTGTGTCCTTCAGCTACACCACTGCGTCCTTCAGCTGCACCACTGCAAGAGCTAAGGCACCCTCTCCCATGATTTCTTTCCCTGGCCACAAGGCCTCCCTGACTCTACAACACTCAACAATTCTTTGCCTAGTAGTGAACCATGATACCTCACCTTGAATGGCACATAGGATCAAAACCAGCACGGCAAGGAGGGAGGCCTTCATCTTCTTTTGGTCGTCTCCGCAGCCCAGGAAAAGCACCCTCATCTGGGGACAGGATATATATCTTCCCTGCCTTTGGACTGAGTGATGATGAAGACGACAATTTTGAAAGAGTGGGCAGGGATCATGCATTATTTGACAGGCTAGGAATGCATGTGGGTTGTTTTCTCACCTCAGCATTGCCTTCAGGCTGGTCTGGTGAGTCCAGAGAGGAGTGAAAGCACCGAGGCAATTCATTCCATTTATTGCTTTTAATATTTTAATTTATCTATGGTCAGGGATAGCAGCACTACTGATGTCTGAGCGGGGGTTTTGTACTCTTTAGCTCCAATCTGATCATCTTATCTGTGGCCAGATAGTTCAGTGAAGGCAGCTACTCAAAGCAAAATGGTAATAGGTGACATAAATTAATGGCTTCATCTGAGTGGATTATTGCCAGGTGCGTTTCCAGCAGTAGATGTGGAGAACTCCCAACATCTACAGGCCGGGTAGATCTAGGTGTATATTCACGGTTGGCAATATAAACAGGAAATGTCTTATAAATTCCTGTTTGCCTATAAAAGCTCCTGGTTAGCGATAAAGTCTTAAATGTTCTGCTTCCTTGATTTGAAAATACCTGCAACAAGAGAGGAATGGCTTTGGGGTTTACATGCAGAGGCATTTGAGTCAGATGAACGTGGCAGGCTGGTTTCCAGTTTTGCAACAGCCCCCCCTTTGCTACATCTGGACAACGGGCAAAAATATCTTTGTCCCCCTTCTACATGGAGCCTGCAATTCAAAGTCCTGCTAGATATCACTCAGGTGTAAAGTTATCAGCCTTTACAGTTTCTCTACACGCTTAGATTTTGGGTGAGGCTGATAACTTCAGCCCTTCTGGAGTTTTCATTTGACTGCCTGTCCCACTTCTGTTTCCCAGGAAAGAGTGACCTGGAAGTTTGCTGCTGAATATCAGCAGACATCTCTGTGAGTCACCATGTGCCTTGGCCACCAAAGAGCAAAGAGGATGAAACCTGAGCAGCCCCTCTGAATAAAAATACTTGGGCAACTGGCTGTCTGCTCTCCTCTCCTCTTTTTTCTCCACCCTGCAAGATATGATCTGCTGGGAAGAGAACAGGGATCCAGCTGTATCTAAACAGCCTGGAGTTTAGAAGATGGAGATGCAGAAGGAGAAGAAGAAAAGGCTCAGAAAACATGCAGAAGAAAGAGTTTAGATGGACGAGAGGAGGGCTAAAATGATTGGGGGCCAACATTAGCTTCTGAGCAGATCAGTCAGCTAAACAAGCATCCCTGAAGCTCATCAAAGATGTTTAGAGCATCTGATGGGACTAACCATGACTCATCACAGGGAAGGCATGTCCAGAGGAAGTTCAAAGGGATACCAAACCCCATAGTGTCTTCCTTTTTAAGAAAAAAGGGGAGAGAGCAAGGGGGGAAATTATTGAGGTGGGCTTTTTTGGTTGATTTGCAGATATTTTTGAGGTTTCTGACACCAGGACTAAACCACCAGGTCTGCTAATATAGGTGACATAAAGCAGGATCAACAGGATGGTGAAGTCAGCCCTGATAACCCCATGAGTGCTGCTAACCATTCCTCTCCAGTGGACATACACCTTCTGGGCGTGGCATGGATAAGCCACATCGCTTGCCCAACAGATGAAGTTCTGCCAGACTCAGTGACTGCTTGCCACTGTGGATTCCAGAGAAGGTGTGTCAGACCTCCCAGATGTCACGAGGCAACAAATGAAGAGCTAGACTTATTCCAGGGAATAAGGACTGCCCAGCATGATTCACTGCCTGGTGTCCTCCTGCAGTCATGACCCTGTGTGGAGGTCTGGACATCAGTCTGGGAAGCCAACTTTCAGCATCCTGCAGCAGTGGGAGCTCCTGCAAGGGTCTGCAGTAAAAAAGCAGTTTGCTTTAACCAAATTTGACTGCATTGTTTTGAGGAAGAAGGGAAAAATAATTGTGTTACTCATCAGTATGATTAACAGGGTGCATTCTCAATTATTGATTTTAAACACAGAAATGTCTCTGACTCAGTTTATTCCTTCACTTCCAAGGATTGATGGTGTAAATGTCTCCCCTCTGACACAGAGCTGGAGAACCACAGATTCATATAATTGTCTAAGTTGGAAGGGTCCTTTAAGATCATCGAGTCCAACTATCAACCTAACACTGACAAAATCACCACTAACCCATATCCCTCAGAATCAAGTCTGCTCAACTTTTAAATACCTCCAGGGATGGTCATTCCACCATTTACTTGACAGTCTGTTCCAATACTTGAAAACCCTTTTGGTGAAGAAATTTTTCCTAATATCCATCCTAAACCTCCCCTGGGGCAACTTGAGACCATTTCCTCTTGTCCTATTGTTTGTTACTTGGGAGAAGAAACCTTCCCCTCCCCACCCCCTGGCTACACCTTCCTTTCAGGGAGTTGTAGAGAGCAAGAAGGTCTCCTGTGAGCCTTCTTTTCTGCAGGCTGAACACAGTTCCCTCAGCTTCTCCTCATAAAACTTGTTCTCTAGATGCCTCGCCAGATTTGTTGCCCTTCTCTGGATGTGCTCCAGAATCTCAACATCTTTCCTGTAGTGAGAGGCCCAGAACTGAAAATCGCCCGCTCCAGGGATTAAAATCTGCTCCTCGCTGACAACAGGATGATGATCTACAAGGCCACAGGATGTGGTCCACCACTTGTCCGCCGGCAAGAGTGGTTTGATGGACAAGCGTGATGATGGACAAGGGTACATGATAAGGCACTTGGCATTTTGAGGGTTGCTGGTAGCCCATTGAGCCAGATAATTGGGAAGTTACCATTCTGGCCTCAGGTATGTCTGATGCATATGTGTGAGGTGTGGGACTACCATGGCTGGAATTTCCTGAGGCACATGGGAGACCGAGGCTGGTGGTGTCACCCCAGGTGGACAACGCATGGAAGACGCATGACTGCAGCATGGAAGACGATGCTTGGTTGTGTGAGGGCAGAGAGCTGCAAAATAGATATCCCAGATCCAGCATCACAGAGCAGAAATGAGGCTACAGCTATAGCAGTAAATTAAATGCATCCAGGACCATCATCAGCACAGAGGCCAAAAGGTGGATATCAGCAGGGCTTCTTGTGAATAGTTCTTCCCTTGTGCTACCGCCTCTCTTTTTTTTCCCAGACTTTACACAGGACAGTGGTGCTTGGTCCATGTTAAAACCTTGTCAGTGAATGTGCTAACGCTTAAAATTATTAATTAAATATTGTGGATGGTGGCATTCCAGACCAGTGATGTTCCTAGGAACTGTTTGTTTCCCCAACTTGGGTTCTGCCTTGGAGATCAGACTCTTGCAGGCATGTGAATCACAGCCTTCAGGATGGGAGCCTACTCCTTGATTTTACTCTTGGCTGTGCCACACTATATTACACAACAGTGTTGGAGCTGGCTGCTACAACCAGTTTTATTTGGCTGCCCTCTGCAAGGTTCTAGCCCTTGAGTCTTCCTGGACGTAGAAGAGAGATCAGAATTCAATGAACAGAAGGCTCATCTGCTCATCTCCCAGATCTGCTCATCTTCTGGGAGACTCATACTGGATTCTTCTCACAAAAGTCCTCACTACAAGTGCCTGCATATGAAAACACAGGGGCAAGGAGGGATGGAAACTCCATGCTTCGTTCTCATGAAACATCTTCCTTTTATTTGCCCTGAAATTTTTAACTCTTCAGCTTCCCTGCAAGGAGACCACGATGTCTCCCTCATCACTTCTTAGATGGCATCTCAAAAGGTTCCCAAGTATTTCCAGCTGTCCCAGCATCACTCCAATACATATGCATTTCCATTGCCCACCCAATTCTTCGTACACCAGGAGCTACCAGGAATCACAGCACTAAAGAGGTAGTACCAGCACCAGGTAGGATTGCACCACCAGGATTTTCTAGCCCTAAATAAAACCCCTTGAGGCAATTGCAGACTCTGACCCTGTCTTGTTCCTCATCCTTCATTTCAGGTGGGGTTGCGAGGGAGGCAGATGCCAGAACAACATGGTACCCCTTTGTTTTTGTCCGGGAAGACAACGGTTTGAAATATACCCTGGGAAGAAAAGAGAAAGCTCTGTGTGTGTCCTGGGTGAAGGTAAACTCCAGCTCTTTCCATTCTTGAGCCAAATGACAGTGGCCAGATAGTGATTCTTCCTTCTGGCTTTTTGCCTGCATCTTTCTCCTCCTACTCAGGGATGTACCTGAATTTAGTCCTGCAAGGGTTTTTCTTTGTACCCTTCCTGGTCATGACAACCCCAAAATCAGGACACCAAGAAGTGTTGTCACCACTATTCCTCTGATAGAGGGCTGTCCCCACCTCAGACCTTCATAGATGGCTCCGTGGTTAATTCCCATGGAAGCCAAGGGGAGCACAGAGACAATCCCACCCATCGGTTTACTGCAAACTAACATGGCCTCCAACCCTTTTCATGACAAATAGCTGAAGGACTCAGATCATGTGGCTGCTCCTACCCCATCTCCCATGCACTTCCCATCCCTGGGTACTGTGATGGTGGCCAGTGGGAAACCAGTTGTAAGACACAGAAACTCAAGTTCAAGACAAAAGTATGGGCAGCCTGGGGTTCAGGTTACACCAAGGTGTTGAAATCCTTCTGAGAACATGCCCTTCGGCTTCCTTTCTTTCAATCAGGGCGGGGAAATGGTGCCCTAGGGGCATCCCAAATCTCTGTTTACCAGGATTACCTAATTTGATGGTGTCTCTGGGAATCCTGCATTGCCCAAATCCTAGCTAAGCCTGAATAAGTTACATACAGGACCCTACCTGTACCTGTGTGCATTAATGGTGTTATCCATCGGTGATGTCCAGGCGTCAGAAGCTCCAGAGGAGGACACCACCATGCCAGTAGCCCTGTGGGTGGAACCACACTACAGAAGAGCTGTTACAGAAGCAGCTAAGTCTGTACTAATAATACTGGAGAGCCCAAGAACAGTTCCAAGGGCTTACAGAATCACAGAAAGATATGGGGTTGGAAGGGACCTCTGGAGATCTTCTAGTCCAACTCCCCTGCCAAATCAGGTCCAACTAGAGCAGGTCACACAGGAGCATGTCTAGGCTGCCACACAATTGTCCATACTTTATTAGCATGCTCCTTGGCATGGACTTGGCCTTACCAACTAGGACCATCGCTAACAATTCCAGATCTACTTCTCAATTAGTATTTTAGATTTAACCACCTTATTTTGGAGGGAGAGAGCAGCTATACAGATGGGCACCAGCTGACCCCAGGGCCAGGAACTAACACAAGGCATTTCATTTGCTAATATGCCTTTCCCATACTGTTCCAGACCTTGTCAAGATCAGAGTCCTGAGAGCAAGTCAGAAATATGCCACTGGAGATGCAAATTCACTGTTTTCTCAGACCTTTTTCTATAAGCCTACAGAAATTCCTGCCTGGCTGAAACAGTAATAAGACATGCTCTGATCCAGGGCTGTGCTGATCCAGATCATATCCTCCTCTTACTCACCTCTATTTGTTTAATTCTCCACATTCTTGCATGAACAACCTGACCATGCTGTTTGCAAAACCCCAGGCCTGCTGTGAGTCAGCACTCAAGAAAAAAAAAAGAGCATAAATAATAAATATCTTGGAAATGTTTGGATTTTTTTTCTGTTTGCTTGGGTTTTTTGTTTGGTTGTTTTTTTAGTGGTGACTGCAGAGTCCACTTACATGGAAGCAATAAAAGCATAATGAAAGGATCTTTTCTCCATCAAACTCAAGCTAGTTTCACAATGGTCTTTCCATGCTTGAACATCAGATATTCAGAAGATGTTCTGGGGACAGATGGGCAGAATGACTGCAGGTGGTTAGTGCTAGGGTACCAGGATGGGTTAAGAAACTTGCACTGTTTATTCAGAGTCTGTTCCAGAGAAGGGGCCTGGTAACACTGACTAGACTACAGCTAGAATCATCTACTTTGGACCTTTAAGACATTGAGTCCAACCATCAACCTAACACTGGCAAAACCACCACAAACACAAGTCCCTCAGCTAACTGTCTTTTAGATACCTCTAGGAATGGTGACTCCACTACTTCCTTGGGTAGCCTGTACCAATGTTTAATAACCCTTTCGGTGAAGAAATTTTTCCTAAGATCCATTCTAAGCCTCCCCTGGGGCAACTTGAGGCCATCTCCTCTTGCATTATCACTTGCTACTTGGGAGAAGAGACTGACCTCAACCTCCCTACAACCTCCTTTTAGGAACTGTAGAGAATGAAAAGGTCTCCCTTCAGCTTCCTCTTCTCCAGGCTGAACAACCACAGTTCCCTCAGTTAATGCTCGTAAGACTTGTGCTGCAGACCCTTCATCAGCTTCATTGTCCTTCTTTGGACACTTTCCAGCACCCCAATGTCTTTCTCGTAATGAGGGGCCCAAACCAACACAGTATTTGAGGTGCAGCCTTCTTGGTGTTATGCACACCCTTCCCACCATTGGAAGTTTCATGCTGGTGGCATTATAGTGAGTCTTCAGTATGTGCAGCACTGTACCAGGAAAAATAAGATATTCATGCTGATAATCCCTTCTTCCTCCACCCAGGATCCACTCAGACTCATCTTAATTATGTTTAATAACATATATATTTTTTAATGTGCTTTTTTTCATTGGTCTGCAGTTGTCAGTTACACCTCAGTTTACTATACATGGTGCCTTTTACATATGTTAGGTACTACTTCTGTAGTGTTTGTTACCCCTAAAACCAGCCTGGTCCATCTGAAGGTCTGCATTGAGTGGTTTAGAACCCAAGGATCTCCAGTTCCTGTCCAGACCCCATCTCATCACCCCATACTTGTGCTCCTCTGTCCCATATCCCACACATCTCCTCAAGACCATTGCTGCTCTTACCAAGCCTGCATTTCTCTACGCTGCACCCTTGGGTCAGAGCCATAAATACCTCATTCTACACAGAAAAAATGACTTGTTATTGGTATCTGAATAAACCTCCAGCTGCCTTATATAAAAAAGACACAAACAAATTAGCCATAGCCACTCGGTCAATTAGAAAAATTGCTCTTACCACTCAGCCAAGTTAAATAAAAGCCCCAGGCAGGTGAAGACAACCTCAGTCACAGCAAAACTAACAAGCCTTGAGCCTGAGGTCTTGCAAACTCAGAGCTTACAGTCTGTTACTGGCGATGGCAATACCAAATTAAAGTGCTAAGGAATAATAAACCACCTTGTCTTAGACTCACAAAGGGGAAAAACTGGTCTGAGCTATTTTTATTTATAGAATTATAACTGTTGTTTATTTTTTTTCTCTTTTCCAGCACCCAGAAAGGCACTATGAGGACAATCCAGCACAGCCCCATGTAGAACCTCTTTCAAAGGTGACAACATAAAAGGGGGAGGAAAAAAAAGTTTAAAAAGAAAAGAAAACAAGAAAAAAGACACAGGGAACAAGGGAGAATAAAATGCTATTTGCACAGCAAAGGAGTTAGGGGTTGTGCAGCCACAGTCAAGTCATGGGAATCCTTTTCATGGTGGAAACTGATTTGAGACCACTTATTTGCCAAGGTGGCTCAGATGAGGAAGTCTGCCCTGTTCACAAGAGAAAGGGCAGTCTGGATACAATCCACTAAGCTAGAAATACAGCGTTTTGTATTATTTTATTTTTGTCCTGAAAGGCATCAGCTATCTGCCTCCCCACCCCTCCTGCAATAGAGGGCAATCCCAGGAAGCTGCCTCAGTTTGCAGAGACCTCACATCACGCTCTTCTCAGGCTCACAGCGGAAACAGCAGGAATTTATGAGCCCTCCTGCAGCTGTGAAAGCAGTTATTCAAAGGCTTATTGCTGAGTCAAGCCAATCACTCATAATTGCCTCTTAATGCCAACTTGGATTAAAAATATTAATTAACTAATTTATTGGAATTCCTCATGCTTCATCTTGCAGGGGCTGAGGACTAAGGCCTAGAGAAGCCAAACTCAGAGCTTAGGACAAGCTTAGCTGAGCTCTTCCTGATTCTTTTTCTTTTGAATACCACATGTGCTTGGCTGGCCAAAATTCTCACTACAGTTGCTAAAAAGAAGCTGGAGGAAGGACCAGCCTGCATGTCATCTACTCAGTCCCTGTGGGACACCCACAACAGGCAGCCATCCCTCTTTTACAGCTGTATGGAACAAGTGCCAGAAGTTGTCCTTCGCTGGTCACAAACCTGCTGTCTGCTTTCCTTGCCTTGGAAGCCCTGCCTCTGCACCTCATTAGGCCACCCTTCATTTTACCACAGGGCTCTAATTTCTTCTAGGTTAATAACTGTATTTCCTTCACAGCAGCTCTCTTCAGCATAAGCAGAGCTGTATTCACAGACACATGGCAAGGGCCAGGGTCTGTCTGATTTGAGCTTAATTTTATAGCAGTGCCAGCTTGGCTGACTGTTGATGGACACAGGCTGCAACCACATAAACCCAGGGAGCTCCTTAAGCACATGCTTTATTTATACCAAACCACAGGCATGACCTTCTCTTGAGGGTCTGAAACACAGCAGCAGTGGTCTCAAATGCTGTTCTACCCCTTTCCTCTCATACGGACAAAAGCATTCCCCTTTAAAGTTTCTGTTCTATTTTTCCCATATATATCTTTTTTTTCCTCCATTTTTTGCAACATTAGACCTCAAGGGAAGAGGGAAGGGGAGGAAAAACCCTCTGGAAACCCTTCACATTTCTGTTCCTCATATCCCCACAGGGATTTCCCACCTCTCACATGTCTGCCAGACTACAGCTGTTTTGTTTTCCCCCCTTAATCTGATCACTCACCAGGGAGCAGATGCAGAGTGTTAAGTAGCAGTTCAACAGCAAACGCTCCTCACTGAGGAGTTCTCCTCACACCCACTTCCCCTCTCTACACCAATTAAGATGAATCAGCCAAAAGCCTATCTTCTCCAAACCACCTACAGGCAAGCAAAGGCCTTGTCATTAAGCAGATGAAAGAGCAGCCAAGCAGCTTTGATGACTGCCCTTCCTCAGGTCCCCTGCCAGGACCCCTTCTCCACACCACGAAGCCCTGATGGGCAGTGGACCAGCGCTGCCAGCCCCCACCGCGATTGAAAGCGGCTCAGGAAAACAGGAGATTGATGTGCCTTTTTTCCTCCGCCCCCATCAACGAGGATCAATGATCTGTTGGCTGCGCATCAAGAGCTTGACTCATCCTCGGGAGAAAGCACGACGTGGGAAGGTTTCCGATGAGCACGACTCGGTCCAAGATGCCAATGTGCAGGCTTTATGTTCCCATCTCTCCAGGATGCTGTGGCAGAAGTAACAGGCAGGGACAGAGCCCCATCGGAGCCTTCTGCTTCTCAAATTACTTCCTCTGTGGGGAGAAGGATTGCTTATACACACCCCCAAAAATACTGATTGAGATGGTCCTAGGTTGTTCAGCCATAAGCTCCTACCACATCCCTGTGAGGCTGAGCAGGCTAGTGTTCAGTGGAAGATGGAAGTTCAGCAAAGCTCATGAAGTTCAGTGAAGACCCAGATGTGGTGTTGAATGACCTCATGCAACAGAGCAGGCTGGAGGGGGATCAAGTTGCTGCCTTCAGCTACTTCATGGGAGGTGGCTACAGAGAGGTTAGGTATGGGTTCTCCCAGAGAAATGACAAACAGCTCTTTACAAGATGCAATGAGGGAAATTCCAATCAGATATAAGGAGAAAAAAAAATTGCCAGGGCAGTTAGTTATTAATTGCCAAAAACAAACTCTGAGATAGGGTGGAGGAATCTCCCTCCCTGCAGATATTGAAATTTGGCCAGTAAAACCCCTGAGCAAACCAAAGTTGGCTCTTCTTTGAGCAGGAGATTGTACTCAAGCCTTCCAGAGACCCTCCCAACCTCAGCATTTCTGGGAAGAAGCATCATGGGCAGCAGATGCCAAAAGACAGACAAGAGGAACTTCTCACTACCTCCTACCATCCAGAGGTTTATCTTATCAAACAGCCACAGCATCAGAGCTGTCCTCATGCCATCACACAGTGCAGGACATCCCCAGCCTGGAGGCAGGGAGACAAACTTTCCAGCCCCCAGAAGTTCTGGGGGTTTTTTTTTAAGCATCATTATGTATCTAGAGCAGCCTTAAGCCTGTCCTGGCATCAATGTGAGCAGTCAGCTCTGTTCCTGGTAAATTTGTCTTGAGGTTGCCTCCCAACCAATATGAACAACCGGTTTTTACAAAAAGCACATTAGTAACTTGAGAAGTTACAGGGGAAGGTACCACTTCTGGTTTTGCCTGAAACCAGATCTTCCTTTTTTTTTTTTTTTTTTACTTTAAAATAGCAATTAAAAAAAAAAAACACAAACAAACAAAAATAACCCACACAATATTTGCAAAGGAAAAGTACTAAACTTTTGGCTTTCCATTTCACTAGACAAACACTGGCAAAAATGCTACTACTATCTCAACTTTGGGCTTCCAAGTGTCTTCATCATCAAAGCACAGGCTTTTATGTGCCTACAGAAAAGGCAATTCATTGCAGAAGCTGAGTTGAAAGCATCTCTGTAAGGTCCAAGGCAAGTAGAATTCACCCAAGTGCACCAGCATTGCTTGGAGTCACCAAATAACCATCAAACTGTCATGCTGGAACAGGGTTCCTACCCTCACAGGTGTCTGTGACAGGCCATGATCCTGCTCCAAGGCGATCCTGAGCAGTGGAAAAATCAGCATCAGATTGGGCATTAGGCCAGAGAGCTGCTTCGTGCCATTTCAATGTCAACAGCAAGTAGTTCAACTCCTCCAACCTGTATCTCACTTGCTTATGGCTAAGGAGGACACTCCCTAGATTTATCAGCCTTTCCTTAAGGCTTAGCCATTTCAAAGACATTGTGTACTCACCCCAGCTTGTGTTATTTGGTACTTGGCACCACACACAAACTCTCCACCTCGATTTTGCTTCATACCTTTCATGCATTTGGACTTCCAATCTTGGTTTCACTAAGCTTTTTGACAGAAATGCTCAAGCCTCAGAACTGGTTGACACCCTTTGGGGAAAGGATGCTTCATTTAAGCTCCTCCAGAATAGCCAGTAATTACTATTTAGCTGATATTGGCAGGTCTTTGCAGCCCTGACACCCAGAAAATCTGAACATGGCCAACAAGTCCTTCAGTATCACACAGAGGCCCATCTGCCAGCCTAATTCTAACTCATCTGTTACAACAGAAGAGGCAAACAAGTCCTCCAGCTTCGCTAGCCAAGCTTTCTCACTGGAGTTGAGCCACCTCAATTTTGCTCCAAGCATGGCCTTTTGGAGAGAAGGAAGATGCTTTGATAGAGAGATGGGAGCTCTTGAGGAAAGCACAGCCCTGTAAGCATGAAATATTGCCCCAGCATCCACTTTGTGAATCCATCACCCCAGGAAAAACAGGGTGAGGACGGACAGGACCATGTGGGACAACAAACACCCAGCCTTTCCACCCCATTAACCCATCAGAGGATCACATCACTGACAGGAACCTGTTAGAGGGGAAACCAAGGACCAAGTTACTCATTTCCTCTCAAAGCCTGCAGTAGGATTTGCTTTCTGGGGTGATTTTTCCCCTGCTTCCCCAGGAGCTTTTTAAACTGCTGCAGCTGCTCTTACTAATGCAGCTTCTTTCTCTCATGTGGCACTTGACTTTTTCCTTTAGGAAACACTTAAAAATTTAAAAATCTATTGGGTCAATGGAAACACCTAGGGTGCTCAAACTGCATCTTTTCTTTTTCTGTTTTTTGTTTGTGGTTTTGTTTGGGGTTTTTCTTTTCTTCTAGAAAACAGGAGCACTATTCCAGTAGGGGCTGGGCTAGAATTCCTCCCTTATTAGGGACAGAACAAAATTTCCACCATGGTTAGCAGCAAATATTCACTTTAACCTCTTTTGAAAACCAGAAGGCATATAGCAGAGTGGGCAGAAAAACCCACCTCCAACTATCGGGGCCAAACAGGTTACCTCTGTTTCAGAGGTACAAATCCAACATGGTTGGTCTCTATGATCTCAAGGGTCTCTTCCAACCAAAACGATTCAATGACTCTATGAACATGGGGGTCAAGACAGGTTTGGCAGCTCCTGCCCATTGCCTGTACAGCTGGTAACTGGTCTACCGCTGCCAGAAGAATAATCCCAGCCACCATTCAGATTGATTTAGAGGCCTCTTTTAGGAGTCAGTTGCCTCATCACAACCAACACAAGCTCTTTGGGGCTTGCAGAAACAGCCCAGTTTAGAGTATCATAAGCTGCCACCTCTCAGCCAGGCAGTGGAGAACACCCCAGTGTGGACATGAGATAAAACAGCACCATAAAACATTGCTTTCATTTTCCCTTTACATTTGTCATGACTCCGCCATCCTGCAGCAATTCAATTTCAGTGGCTCAGTTTTATATGCAGGCCCTTAGGGACCAAGCACAAATGGGGTGGTTTTTTTGAGCTCTGCAGGCAAGCTCTTTGCTTGAAAGCAGTGGATTTCCTACCAAGCCTCACCCCTGCAGACAACTGAGCATACGCAGACCCCATTATAGAGACCAAGCCCTGGCCAAGACCTCTGCACATCAGCTCACAGCAGACAACATCCTGGATGAGTTGCAAAAAGCCTCCAGCTACCAATCATAGAATCATTCATGTTGGAAGAGACCCTTGGGATCATCAAGTCCAACCATCAGCCCTACTCTACAAGTTCTCCCCTACACCATATCCCTCAACACCACATCTAATTGACTCAAACACAATCAGGGATGGTGACTCCACCACCTCCCTGGGAAGCGCATCCCAGTGACTGACCACTCTTTCTGTGAAGATTTTTTTTCTTACTGTCCAGCCTAAACCTACCCTGTTGCAGCTGGAAGCCATTCCCTCTTGTTCTATTGCTAATTGCCCGTGAGAAGAGACCAGCACCAACCTCTCTGCAATGTCCTTCCAAGCAGTTGTAAAGAGGGATGAGATCTCCCCTCAGCCTCCTCTTCCTCAAACTAAACAGTCCCAACTCCCTCAATCATTCCTCATAAGATTTATTCTTCAGGCCTTTCACCAGTTTTGTTGCCCTCCTCTACACTTGGTCCAGCACCTCATATCTCTTTTGTGTTGAGGTGCCCAGAACTGGAGACAAGTCTCAAGGTGTGGCCTCCCCAGTGCTGAGCACAGGGAGACAATCATCTCCCTGCTTCTGCTGGTTACAGTTTCTGATACAAGCCAGGATGCCATTGGCCTTCTTGGCCACCTGGGCACACTGCTGGCTCATGTTCAGCCGCCTGTCGACCAGCATCCCCAGGTCCTTTTCTGCCAAGCAGCTCCAGCCACACTGCCCCAAGCCTGTAGCGATGCATGGCATTGTTGTGGCCCAAGTGCAGGACCTGGCACTTGGCCTCGTTGAAGGCCATGCCATTAACATTGGCCCATCAATCCAATCTATCCAAATCCCTCTGTAAAGCATCCCTGCCCTCATGCAGATCAACACTCCCACCTGACTTACTGTCATCTGCAAACTTACTGCTCTCTATATCCCTATCGACATCATCAATAAAGATATTAAATAGAAATGGCCCCAACACTGATCCTGAGGAACACCACTTGTGACTGGCCTCCAGCTGGATTTAATACCATTAAGCACCACTCTTTGGGACCGTCCTTCCAGCCAATGCTTGATCCATCAGATTGTAGGCTCATCCAGGCCACGTGCAGTGAGCTTTTCCATGAGAATTTGTTGGGGGACAGTGTCAATACTCAGAAAAATACAAAAAAAACCAAAAAATAATCCACAAAAAAAGAAATCACTTCCAATTTTAATGAAATGTATTTCAAGTACCCAACTTCCAACCAATACAGCAAGAGCTTAAAGGTGAGAACAAGTGGTTGGCAATGAACCCGTGAGAAACAACAAGAGGTTCTGGACTATAGCAACCTACGTTAGCCCAGAGATGCCAGAAGGTTTTGCTGCAATGCAACAGCTTGCTTACACCTGAGATTCACTGGTGTTCAGGCCAGCTGTTGCCAGGCATGTGCTGATATTTTATTAGTAATAGTAGTAGTAGTATTTTTCTCTCCGAAAAGCAGCCAATTAGGCAGCAAACACCAGCAGTTTATCCTATTGGTCCCTGCCTGCTCCGTGCCCAGATGGAGCAGAGTGTGGAGGATGCAGCCCAACGATGAAGCTGTCATCCCACGCACACACAGCTCCAGCAAGACTGATCCCACTACCCTGCATGCTCACATCCCACCAGCGTCCAGTCCAGCCCCACATCATCCTTTCCCCAGTGCTAAATTCTGGGGCTGGACAGTTTAGTTTCTGCTGGAGATACAGTGAGCTGAGCCAGAAGCAAGTTAGGGAAAAAAAAAAACACATGGCCCCAAATGAGATTGTCTTCTAGACCAAGGTTTAAGCACACAGGGGTACTTAAAATACACTTTGCTCATGCCAAGGTTAATTTCAGCCCTGCAACATGAAAACTGCTTTTTAATCCAGCCTCTTCCCCCTCCCCCTCCTCCTCATGCCACGATGTTTGCTCCCTCCCACAGTATTTTCCCCATTTTCATTTGTGCAATTGCACAATTTTCTCCTCTCCTGCAGGGGAAAGGGCACAAAAATATCCTGAACACGCAGAACACAGAGGTTTTCCCCCCCCCCGGCTCCTCCCCTTCCTCCCAGTATAACCCTGACCCAAGCCCAGGTCTTACACAGCAGCCGCCGGTTTTGGGGCTGCCACTGCCTTGTATTTCCCCACCAAGCCAATTCAGAGAAGGCTGAAAAGAAAAGCCCAGCTCAGCTCCACTATATCAAGGAGATAGGATTAGATCTAATCTTGTTTCTCGGCCCAATTAAGGATGGTTCTCATTCAATCTTCTTCCCAGACGCCAGAGGAGGAAAGAAAAAGATCCAAAGCACTCAGCAACCCTAAAGAGGGATTAAAAGTTCACAAAGTCACTGCAGTCACAAGTCACAGTACCTGTTTTAAGTAGAAATGAGGCATTTTCCTTTGTATACAAAAAAAAGCACAAAATACCCGTATCAAGCTCTTTCATTAGACAACACCCCCAGCCCTGCAACAACTGCAGCGGCACATAAAGGAAAGAAAAAGAAACAAGCAGCCTTCCACCATCATCAAACAAGCACCACGTAACACAAAAGGCATTGTCTCAGAATTCAAAGTCCTCATCAGCCATGTCAATTGCCCAGGCAAACTTCTCCCTCTGTGTCTTGTTGTAGATCTTCTCGATGGGCACCCCAAACTTCTTGCACCTACACAAAACACAAAAGGCAGCAGTAGAGATATGCCACCCATCCTGCTCTGTTCCCACCACTGTGGTCCTCTCCACTCCAGGTGCAGCAACCTTCATCTAAGTAGACTCCTTTATCCCCAAGCTCCTTAAGAAATTAACTTTGTGCTGATAAAGATATGCAAAGTGACCCCTTTCTGCCCTTAACCCAGAAAGAACATCCTGTAAACAGCAAGGATACAAGAGAAGCCTTAGCTTTGGATTTTGCTGGTCTTCCCAACACCTGCAGGTTTTGGGCAGATTTCTCTGGGCAGAAATACAATTTATTCCTTTCCCTCAAAGGCTCAGGTGTGCTTGTCCCCACCCCAAGGCAGGGCTAGATGATCTGCATGTCTCTAGAGGAGCATCTACCCATAACATGGCCAAGACTTACCAAGCTATGCTAATTCTGGGGTCCAGGTAATTCAGCTTAGAGGTGCCCAGAGCTATCTGCTTGTTCTCCTCCTTATCCGTGGCCTGTATGTTCAGCTTGGCCAGCTGGTCTTCCAGCCGCTTCAACAGCTTCTTCTTCTTCTCCACATTGCTGAGAGCAGAGGAAGAACAAGACAGACAGCATATTAAAGGGGGAAAAAAAAGCAGCAGAGGTAAAATACAGAGCAGTTTTCCTGGGCTGCTATTGCTTAGGACCATGACAGGAAGCCAATGAGTAGTCTCCACGCTCACCTTAAGTCACATAAGACCTGAACCTAGAAATAATACGCAATGGGAGAGTCAAAAATGACATTGAGCACTAACCTATTCCTAAAATACTTTGGTCTTATAAAAGGCACCTTTACAAAAATATTACCACCCAGGTTGGGCAAGCACAAAAACCAGCATGCAGTAAAGACCTTCTGCCTCAAATCCAGGCTCCATGAACAACAACCATCCCAGACAATGTGCATCTCACAGGATGTGATAAGAAAAGAAGAAACCTCAAAATAAAACAGAAAATACAAGCCTTGTTTCTCCCCTCCAGCTCCCTCCTGTCTCTGGGCATCAAGTCACATTTAGGCTCTGAGAAGGGGGAGCGAATGTGGACAAACTCCATGCAGTGACTACTGCAGAAATCAGATAGGCCACAACCAACCACTGAAGCATCCCACAAGAAACAGGCCAGCCTATGTATCCCCAGCTCCAACCTCAAGCGAGATATCCTCTGCACCATGGCATTTGTAAAACAGCTTCAAGGGTTGGGGTCTTAATATTCACTGAGGTATGTCCTATCACAACAGAATCCCCCTGGAGGAGCTCTGCAATCCTACCATTGCAAGGAAACATCCATAATACCTCCACTCATCTGCCAGGTTGCCATGGGGCAAGAGGCACCCGAGAGCCAGCATGGTATCTCTGTTCTGAGGAGCTGCATGCAGGCTGCTGGACCCCAATGCCCCTGCCTGCAGGACTTCTACACAAAGATCCCTCTGCCAAAGAGGATTGTAAGGAAGAGTCACTCACGCTTCTGCTTTGGCATCTTTTGTGTCTTTGAACTCCTCTTCAGCTTTCTTCAGCTCTTGCTGGGCTTCCTCAATCTGTTGCTTCTTAGCATCAATCTGTGAAGGTAAATACTAAGTCAGCCCGTGCTCCTGTCCTCTCTGGTGGTTTCAGCTGCCTCCCTTCTTGCCCTTTCCTTTACCACACTGCTCCTCAATTTCTCACCTATTCCAGAGCCAACACCTTGCTCCTGGAGCATGTGCTGGAGCTCAAGCCTTTGTTAGAATCTTACAGAAAAATCCTCAGAGCATTGATAGCAGAAACACTTTCAGGTCTTATCCTTACATCTTGCCTGAGACTACTGGCTTAAGACAGTGATAGGGACCTCTACAAAGTCCCAACCTCAGCAGTAGAGCGTTGAGGACAACTGAAATGGTAGTCTGAAGTATTTCCATAGCAATCCTGTGGAATTTCAGCCTCCTGCAAACAGCCAGATGGGAAAAACAGTTTCCCTGCTCCCAAGCCGATGGTGTCAAAGCTGTGCCACCACAAAAGGTAGCCAGCTTGGTTTGAAGACACCAAATCATGGAAAACCAAACCAACCACTCCAAACTCTGTGCCAAGTGTGCTTCCTCTAGCATTTGAGCTTACTCCATCCCTCTCCACTCTGTGTTGTTGATGCCTCTGTACTGAAAGTTACTATTCCTGGTTCATTCCCTGCCATGCTTGATAAATGTGATGCCTTTAGGCATCAGGTTATTGCACCCTACCTTCCCCCATTCTCTCTCCCATCACTCCCAGGAAAGATCAGAGGGGAGATCAGGGCTTTCAGTTTGGTCTGTCTCACCTTGGCCTGGAGGTTTTGCATTGACTTCTCAAAGCTCTTTGGCGTAGACCTCTGATGGTTGCACAGGATGGCCACGGCTCTGTTAGCTCGGTTGTAGGAGAGGAGCTTACCCACAACATCATCCTCAGCTAGAAATAAATAGAAGCGTCACTTCGACTCCTTTCTGGGAGTCAGGGAAAGCAGGGAACAGACCAGAACAACAGCAAGTCATTTGTCTTTCCCATCCTTTCTCAGGGGAGAGCAACCCTCATTGTGGAAATTGGTGAATAACACCGAATTTGAGATTGTACCTCATCACTCATGTATCCAGGGCAGGCAAAACCAATGTAGTCAACCGGCAACTCAAGGAAAGAGGGGGGGGAAAGAAATAGCCCCACCTGAGCTGTCACTTAGACTATCACCGAGCAGGTAATTTATCATTTAATACATGGCCAGTCAGTACCTAAAAGGGGCCTACAGGAAAAATGGAGGCAAACTTCTTAGCAGGGCCTGTTGCAATAGGACAAGGGGTAACGGCTTTAAATTGAAAGAGGGAAGATTTAGATTAGACATTAGGAAGAAATTCTTTACTGTAAGGGCAGTGAGGCACTGGTCCAGGTTGCCCAAAGAAGTGGGAGATGCTTGATCCCTAGAGGTGTTCAAGGCCAGGCTGGATGGAACTCTGAGCAGCCTGGTCTTGTTGAAGACATCCCTGCTCATGGCAAGGGGTTAGACTGGATGGCCTTTAAAAGGTCCCTTCAAACCCAAACTACTCTATGATCCCATGGTTCCCAACCCACTGCATGCTCCCATAAGTTATATACCAACCTACAAAATGATGTACAACCTGCCAAGTAGGGGCTGGCAGTTCTTCAGCCCCCCCAAAGCAATGGATGGACACCACTAAGCCCACTGGCCACACAACACAGCTAGTGATACCACAAACACCATTAGTAACTCACAGTTAGTGAGTGCCTTGAGCTGCTCCTGCAGGGTGATGGAAGCATTGTAGGTTCTGAACACTTTGGCACTCAAACCATCCATCAGGCTCTGGAGGTGTCTGTTCAAGATGGATGTCTGGAGGAAAGAACATAGGACAGAGTTGGGAGGGGGCAGGGAAGGAAGAAAGAACAATAATAAACCAGGTCAACAAAAGTACTTGGTGTTCAATCATCTTTTGTCTAAGCAATCAAAATGGGTATTGGGTCCTCCATAGCTGGATCTACTCATTGGGTCAGGCTATCATCTACCAAGAACTGGCACAAATTCCACCTAAACCCACAAAGAGTTTCGCTGGAAGTCAACAATTTCTACCCATCTACATTTAAGATCACATCTCACATATACCATGTCTCTGGTCTACAAAGCACATAGGGCTGCAATTGGACTGTAAACAGAGGATGCTAAGAAGAGTCACTGGACTCTGGAGGAAGCCTTACCAAGAAAGTCCATCACCAGTAAATCCTATATAAGCAGAGAGGAGCAGCCTCTTCTGAAGAAAGATGGGCCAGTGGCTTTGTAGGGGTTGCAGGAAAAAGGGAAGTGTGGTTGGCAACACCCCATATCCCATAATGAGGAAGAAGAGGGAGGAGGTTTTTGCAGGGGACTAGCTCAGAAGAGGAGGCTGCAGCACATTTCTTCAGCATCCCCTGTGCTCCACTAGCTTCTCAGACTTCTGCTGAGCCCCAGTGAGGTGCAAAAAGCAGCTGAGGTTTTGACACCTTCACCAATGTCCCAAGTAACACATGTGGGCAGGTCTTTCCAGGCTAATAAAAAACCAAACCAAAACAAAAATAAACACACCCAAGCAGATGAGTTAGAGGAGGGAAGAAACAGAAACCCACCTCCTTAAAAGGGACACAGGTTAGTCGTAAGTGCAGACAGGCAGCCAAATCTGAATTCAGAGAAGCAGAGATGCTACCAGTGCAGAAAGAGGATGGAAAAAAGAAATATCACAGCATCCCAACAGGGTGTTCGAAGAGCTATGGTAGCATCTCTGGATGGGGAAATGGTTAAAACAGATTAACGGGTGACACTGATGCAGCACTGCAGCCTGGGAACTTGCAGGTTGGATATAGGTGTCACGGGTTAGCTTCTGCTTTGGACCACCAGTGCCGTTTTGAAAGCTTAGACAACTCACATTGAGCCTGTCAAAGAGGTCATCGCCCGGGTCCTTGCTCCTCATGAACAGCTGCAGGTTCTTGAACACCTGAAGAGAAGGGGAAAGGATGGCTCTGGTCAGGAACAATGAGCAAATTCCTTCTAGACACCTACCTTATCTCCATCTGCTTCCTCATCAAGATGGACCCTGATTCAGACTTGTGTATTATACATCCTACCACACCATGAACCTTCTCAACTTCAGGGGCGGGACTTCACTGGGACTTCAAAGCTGCTGGTGCTACAGGCCGTTTTCCCTTATCTCTGCTATCCCTGCCACTCCAGTTTCTCCATGAACACCATTAAAATAATGAACCTCACAAGCAAAGCAAAAACGAAAACATTAATGAGGACAGTTCAAGTCCTAATGCTCTCCAGACAACTTGAGGATGCTCCAGCAGGAGGCAGGACTTCTTTCTCATGGGTTCATGAACTAGAAGAACCGTGAAAGCCCCACCCCAAAGTTTCTCTCCCTTCTCCAGGGCAGGGTCAGCATGTGCATGTCGTCACCACCCAGCACTACTGCATCTCTTAGTTGCTGCCATCTTGATGATAAAGCACAGGAGGCATCTTTGCAACAGGTTTCAGATGCAGATTTGGGAGTGATGACCACCGAGCGGGCTGAGCCACCCAGCTAATCCTGCACCAGCTTGCCATTGCCTCCATTTCTGCCCTACTTACCAGCTTCTCCACGGAGACTTTGTTGTAGTAACGGATGGAGTCTTTCCCGAGGAAGTCAAACTCCACCACGTGCTCCTGCCCATCCAGCGTAGGGTGCAGCTTGATGTGCTCCACACGCAGGGAGCAGCAGCCAACCGTGTCAGCCGTCTCCCCTTCCTCCTTCTCATTGCCAGCTCGCAGGGCCAGCTAGAAGGAGACAGCGAGTCATCCACCCTATCCCACCCAACTTTCCAAAGGTATTAGAGTGGATGTGGACACCAGGAAGGGGGAAAAAAAGAAAGCTTCCTCAAAACAGTACCTCACTGAATGGTTGCTGGGACGCTAGTGGAAACCAATGACTGCCTCCAGCAGAAGATTATTTCACTGCTCTAATAAAAAACCCTAAAATATCCCCCCAGAATAACATTATCCAGCACCCAAAGAGGGTCTTTGCCATAATGCAGAGACATAAATGCAGGTAAAGCCTAGGAAAGACAGTACAGCTCCTGGACTGCCAGGCAATTGCATCCTCAACCCAAGCATCACCAGACAGTAGGAGTCACCATCCTCCATGATGGGACAACCTTAGTACAATCAGCAAGACACCAACAAAGCCATGGGTTAGGGTGAATCAGGTAAGCTAAGCCCAAACTTCACCGAGGATAGGGGACCAGGGGGTCAGGGTAAGGTTACAGATACCTTATCAATGAAGTAGAGGGCCACTGCTCTTTGCCGCTTCTTCATCTCCTTGGACTTCCAGTCAGCTCGGTACTGAGCACGGATTTTGTGGACAACATCCTTTAAGCGCCGGGCTACCTCATACTTCTGCCAGTCTTTCTCCCCCTAGAAAGAGAGACTAAAACTCAGTGCCCCCTCTTCCTTTTGCCCTTACCAGTCAAGCCCTGTCCTGGGAACACCTCCAGCATCTAAATATTACTCAAAACCCATTTTCTTGAGGAAAAAATCCATGAAGTGGAAAAATCTGAGCAGAAGCAGCTCATCTAGTGTTTCTGTGCCCTCTGCTGGCCGTGCTAGACTTGGCCAGAATCCCAGGTCTGAGCTGCTCATAGTCTGGAGGTGTCCTACACCAGCTAGCACACAGCAAATGAGAAACCAAGTGGTCAAGCACTGCATCGCCATGACCACTGATACCTGGAAGCCACCAAGGTGGACTGATGCAATGCACTTGCTCGGTTGTGCCCAGCTTGCATCCAGTATCTTTGTTCACTTCAAGGACGGAAAAATAGCTTTAAATCACCTTTCCCTCTCTACAGCACTCACATCATCCGTCCCATGGCACTACAGATGGTGATCCCACCTCCTCCTACCCTCAGTTTATCAGTACAAATGAATTAACCCCTTGAGCTGCTCCTGCAGGGTGATGGATCCCAGATTCTGATCCCTGTGGAGCCTCTCAGCTCCTGCCTGGCTTTCAACAGCATTCCAATGACACACAAGGACCAGAATTGCTCTGCCAGTAGTAATCCATTCCCTGGAATAGGCTTGATGCTTAACAGTCACCTTTGTCCTTTTCCCTTGCCAACCAATGGCACACCAATTAATTTAGTTTGCTCCCCTTTTTCGGGGGAAGGGGAGGAATATTACATTTTTGCTGACATGCCCCATCTCTGCTTTTCCCTGATCTTTCCACCAACAAAAAGCCCATGGCCCAACGAGCAACAGCTCTGCCTGAACAGATCAGCATCACTCCAACCTTCAGCTTGGAGCTGGGGTTCAGCATGATGTACTTCAAACAGTTCTGGATGTTTTCTGTCCACGAGGCCAGCCAGGTAACAGTGTTGTCAAAACGCACCTCCTTCCACTTGTGCCCTTCTGGAGGCTCTGGGATCTTAGAGTCC
Source organism: Jacana jacana (assembly GCA_013400555.1). Classification (NCBI taxonomy): domain Eukaryota; kingdom Metazoa; phylum Chordata; class Aves; order Charadriiformes; family Jacanidae; genus Jacana; species Jacana jacana. The sequence continues at coordinate 127,028 of VZTM01028828.1, forward strand.
CTGTGGGCAGAGCAGGATTACAGCCCTTGGGCCATGAAGAAGAAAGAGGTCATTACCTCAACTGTTTCTTCATAGTGAGCCAAAGACGGTCACCACATTGTAGCATTACTTACAGGACACATACAGCCCACCCAAAAATTGCTCCACGACATTAAGGCTTTATCATTTGGATGTTGGGGACAACAGAAGAACCTGCTGGGTTGGTGGGGAGTTCTTTGAATCAAGGCTACAAGGTCTTCATATGGGTGGTTTAAGACCAACCCAACTCATATAACTTAGCGAGAGCAAACAGTCTTAACTCAATCACTGCTTTTCCTCCCCACAGTGAGTACCGTGATGTTTCCAGTCAGCACGAGGCAACCAGACAATAAGGAATGGGTCATTTGGAAGAGGAGCACAGAAGGAGAAGTGCAGAGTTCTCCCTTCTTTGGGGAGGCCATTGGAGCACTGCAGTATTTGCAGCTGATGTCAGGTGAACAGCGTGGGGACCAGTAAGAGATGGGAGCTCCTGACCAGCTTCCTGGCCACTGTACATCCACAGAGAAACTAAACATCAGATCTAACTGCAAAGCAGATATCTGAAAGTGACCAGGAGGTGACAGAAGGGCTCCAGTGAGTTCAAGCCTCAGGGTGTGCAAAACAATTGATTGTGGGAGATTACAAAACCCCACAGCAGCTCTGAGCAGAACAGGCATGTTTTACCCCAGTCCCGAAAGCAGCCCCCCATGAGCTCAGCTCTTCCCATGGTAACCCACTTGCTGCAGTTGATGATGACATCTTCTGGCATGATCCTCTTCTTCAGCATGCCCATTTTGGGGTGGTCACCACGGCCTCGGAAAAGCCCTGGTGGCTCAGTTTTGAAGTTGCCTATTTTCTCCCGGTGCCCATCAAGGATGCAGTACCCATACTCCTCCTGGATCTTATCTGCCTCTTCCTTCAGTTTCTGAAACAAACACCATGCCACCATCACCCCACTGGATGATACCAAACCTCTGTGACTCATTTCTACCTATCACTACCCTCTTTCCTCCAGTGAAGGCAAAGCTGGAAAGACAGAGCTCAAAGGGTCGGAGGAAGAGGTGAGCATGAGTCCAAGCCCACTCCCAACAAATGGCTCACCTCCACCCACTTTTCAAACCCTCACAGTGATGCTGTCCCAGCCTGATGTGGTGATGTAATAAGCCTGTGTGCCACCAGCCCCTTAGCAAGGTCCACCATCCTCCAAACAGGATGCTAAACCATGGACCGAGGATGACTGGAACCCTGCAAAGTCATGAAACATACAGCACCTGCTGATAAACTTAATGAAGAGGGGTGTGATGGTCACAGAGACAGAGCTGGTCCAAAAGCTAAAGTCATCCCAGGTCAGGGAGAGAAGGCAACCAGGAGGAACAATACTCCAAGCTGGTCCAAAAATGTATAAGCCAGTCCCAGATGTTATGGGAAACAGTCCTCACCTGCTTCTCCTCTTTGGAGAGTGCTTTCCGTGCCTCACTCTTGTCCACAAAGTATTTGTGGATCTCACCGAAGTCACACTTGTCCAGGTCCTTGATTATGTCCTGCTCCTGTGAGGTCATCTCCTGAGGAAGATATGAGAGGGACTGGGTAAAGCCAGGAGACAAAACCAACTCCACACAGAGATGCCACCTATCCCCTTCCTTCACAGAACAGGAAACAGAGACCCACATACCAGTTCTTCAGAAAAAGCACAAGGAACCAGCCACCTCCAGCTATCCCAGCCACATCCAACCAGGGCTAGACAAAGCTGCCGTGGCAGGAGGCCAGGTTGCCTCTGGGCGTCTGAGTCTGGACCCACAGAGAAGCAAAAGACAGCCAGCTCTGTGGTGGAGCAACCTCTAAGCCTTGCTGTGGAAACAAGTAGTTCCCAAGCATGACTGCAAGCAGCCTGCCTGGAGTAGCCCCAAAGGTATCTTGGACCATATAAACTTGCCCTAGTAGGGTTTTTTTTTTGTTATCTGGGGATTGAGATGTGGTGCTGTGGGACCACGAGGTTAAGCCTTCAGAGGGACACATCCCCCAAACTGTTTGTGGAGTTGTTTTCAAGACCCAGCAACTGCTTTTTAGTAGCATCACTAAAACTCAGAGGGAGCACAAGTGCCAACGTGATGTCCTCAAGGATGCTGCAGGCAGCAAACCCCAGCCCAAATCCACAAGAAGCAAGGAAATAAATCATATAATTTAGAATCTCATAATCATATGATTATAAATAAACACCTACACCACAAAGAAATCTCATCCCTTCCCTCCCACACCACAGCCAAAGGTCTGCTTGGGGATTACAGGCTTAATGTTGAAGATGGAAAGCAAGGAAGCCCTCGCTGTGAAGGTACCTTCCTCCAGTCATTGAAAAAGTTGTTCTGGAAGATCTCCTTGGTCGTGTATTCATGATCAAGCATTTTGGCATAGAAGGTGGCAATTTCTTCTGTGGCCAGACTCAGCTTCAGGGGTTTGCCTAGGAAGGGAGAGGACCTTTAGCATCAGTTATGGAGATAGCCCAACCCCACAGCCCCAGGCAGTTGTTTGGCCAGTCCCCATGCCCACCACAGAGCCAAAACAGGGACAAAGGGTGAGAAGAGATCACTGGCAAGGCTTCAGCAGCCCCCTGCACCTCATCTGCAGATCAATAGCCAGAGCACTTGTCATTGCAGGATGCAGCTGCGGCCTATCTGCAGTCACACACTTCATTTTCTTTTCCAGGAGTGAAAAAATCTTGATTTGCATTAAGGTCACTGAGCCATAGGACTTTCAGCAGCCACTGTGCCATGATGAGTCCCAAATTAATGGCTCTATGGGACATCACAGAAAGGTATACTGTCTTACCATGATCACTCCAAGACCACGCTGAATATCCAAGATCCCACTTGGAAAGGTTTCATCTCAACTGCTTTCCTGGAGCAATCATGGGAAGCTCAAAGCTGAGATTTGTGCAACAGACAGAGATGCAAGAGCCTCTCATTGTTGGCCAGTGGGTCTTGGATCATTTCTGGACATGGCAAAGCCAACGTCCTCTCCTGAGCTTTTCAGCTACAGTAATGAAGTTCAGTGAAGCCAAGGAACAGCCTTGACTCCTCCAGGGAAACCAAGACTATGAAAATGTATTTTCTAGGCACGCTGCAGGAAAAGCACACTGAAGACCTCTGAAGATATTTCAATCCCACCTGCAACAGGCACTCTGGTTTATGGGATCCCTGACCTCCACCTGAACTGCGGGGCATGGTGGGTCACAGCCTTATAGCGGTCCTATGATGACCTACATACACCAGCTCAGCCATCGTCCCTTCCTACTCAGTCTTGTTGCCTGTCCACTACCACTTTTTCATCCAGGAACAGTGACACCTTTTAGCAAAGAAGCCACCATCACCCAAGATCCCAGGCCAAACCCATCAGCCCAAATGCACACAACACACAGATGAGTCTCCAACAGCTCAGAGGTCCAAAACCTACGCAGGTCTCTGACAGCTCCCCCTGCCATCGATGTCCCAGCAGTGCCCTCTGCTGACAGCATTGCCAGACACCTCAGATTTCCCCACACAGGCCTTTTTTTTCCCTCTCCTGTAAAAATCCCACTATGGGTAGGAAGCCCCAGTGAGAGCACTGAGCTGGTCCAAGACCCCACCATGCAGACTGTGGTGCCCTCCCATCTCCAGCTTCCCTTAGTCAAGTCCCAAGGTTCTTCTTCCCTCCTCCACTTGAGCTGTCAGAAAAGAGTTTTGAGTGGGGAGAAAACTGCCCAACAGACATCATAGGCCACCAAGGAAGACAGCAGAAACTTGTATCGGTTCTCCCAGTCTCTCAACCCCTTCACTGAGGCACTGGGTTGGTGTAAGGCAATGCATGGTGGCCCTGGGGCAACACAGGAAGCTGTGACCAAGAGCTTAGAGCAACCCAACCAAACCCTGCAGTATCTTGGAGGGAAACTGATGTGTCAGTCACTGAGGCCATGGGACAGGCAAACTGCAAGCTCTCAAAAGAAAAAAAAAATAATCACATTTTTCCCAGCTTGCAGCAAAACCATGTGTGAGCTGACCTAAGGCTCAAACCCAAAAGCTTCATGACAAAAAAATTGGTTGTGGGGTTAGGTGGTTTTTTTTTTTTGCCTACAGCCTCCATCTTTACAAAAAGTACACAAAGAACTTCAGGCAACAGCATCAAGATGCACCGCTTCCCCTCGAGAAATTTAAGGTCCATCCCCACCACCCATGTGTCCTGCAGCCAGAGGAAGCTGTGAGGAGAAGTGCAAGTCCCAGATCCACACATGGCTGTGCTACAGCACCCTAAAACTAGCTGCAGAAACCCTCACCATGTCTCAGGGGGATCTCCTTGGAGGGAACGTGTGAAGCTTCCCCCTCAGGGGCTCACTAGCTCCCCAGTGACCCCATAACTTGCTACCCTCCAGCTTCAACCCATGGTTCAGGCTTTATCCAATGGGATATTTAGACCCTTTAATAATTTGTGGTCTGTGGTACTTTCCCCCACAAGAGAAGATGTCAGCTCTTTGGCCAGGCAGAGGACAACTCTTCACACCCCACGTCCCATCAGAAGGTAGACATACCATCATAATAAAACTGCACATCATCAGGCAGTGGTTCATAGAGGGGGGCGAAGTAGGGTCCTCGGTGCTCCAGCTGTGTCCACTTCACCCCATCTTCTTTCTTCTCCTCTTCCCACCTGAGACAGATAGACAGAGATCCATGAGACCATCCTCAGCCTGGGGGACTGGGACCTTCTCCCAAGGTCTTATCAGATGCTCTGTGAGCAGCAAAGTTGCAACAAAACCTGGGTGAAGCCTTGTTGTCTCTGCTTCTGCTTCAGTTCCCTTATATTTTCGAACAAGGAAGGCTGCAACACGACCCAGGGAAAGGTGTCTCAAGGGGACACACTCAGTGCCAAGAACAAAAGGATGGATGGGTCAGCCAAATCCTCGGGGAGAAGCACAGAGACACCGCTGCTGAGCCACAAAGGTTGCTCAGTTCACACCAAAGAGGTCACGGGGGCTAAAACACTCATCCTTTTCCTCTCCAGACATTTTTTTTTTGTTAATATTAAAAATAAAAAAAAAGCACACAGAAAATCTCCAGAGGAGCTCACACCACATCATGTTTGTGGCTAGAACACCACCCCAGATACTTACACCAATGGTCTTAATACAAATTTTAAAGCACTTTTCTTCCTTGTAGCTCTCCAGGGAAAGAAGGGGAAAAAAAAAAAAAAAAAAAAAAAAAAAAAAAAAAAAAAGAAAAAATAANAAGAATTAAAAATAAAAGGGAAAGAAGAAAAAAGGAAAGAAAAAAAAAAAAAAGGGAAAACACCCACTCTTAAGAGCAGAAGCATTTTATAAAGATACCCCGGGGCTGGGGGCTGGAGAAGTGTTTGCTGAGGGCAGTGCATGGGACAGACGAGGGATCCGCACCCCCACGGCTCAGCACCAGCCGGGCAGAAAAAAAAAATCGCCCTTTTAACCACAACATCACCAGGAAAACCGGGATCGCTGGGAAAAACACAGCAAGATTTCACCCTGGGGAAGGAGTTAAAAAAAACCCAAACCCTTGTGTGTTGTTTTTCCGCTCAGCAGCGCCCCGGAAGGATTTCTGACCTTCAGCCGCCAGACGGGAAGCTGGGTGGAATAAATCAATCCCATCAAAAGGTGTTTTGTGCCCAGAAAACCCAGGGGGAAAGAGTACAGAAAATATATTAAAAGACCAAAAAAGTAGTTAAAAAGCTACAGAAAACTTGGCTAAAAGCACCCCAGAGGCAAGCAGCCGCAGGGGTGATACTGGAAGGGCTGGGATTCTCATCCCAGACCTACGAAGTCCCCCACCCCAGCACAAAGTCATCCACACTCACCTGCTGCTCCACCCCGAACCTGGCCGGAGGGAAAGGGGGGTGAGTTGGGGGTGAGGGACCCCCCGGCAGAGAAACGAAGAAGCGAGACGTCGGTACATGCCACCAGCCCACCCAAGAGGGACAGAGAGGCTGGTGGTGGATGGCTAGGTCACCCCCAAGCATCCTGCCCTGGCACCTCGCTACCCACTGGGGCATGGCGACAATAGGGAGGACCAAAGCGTCGCCATGACAAAGCCACCACTTTGTCCCCAGGCAGTCCGGGTTGTGGCACTTTCCCCACGTGTCAGGGCAGTGCAGCCTTATGGGAAATGTAGTCCTGCACATGTTTTCTGGGGCAAAACTGCTGCAAATCGACCTGATGCTACTACCTGCCAGCCTCTTGCCTCTGTGCCAGGCTTCAGCTCTCCCAACCAAGCCATTACTTGGTGAAAAAAAGCCACAGAGTCCCACTTCTCATGCCACCCTGCGCTCCACAAGAACTGTCCTGAAGATCCAGACCCCCATGAGTATCCCCATCCAGGATAACACCCCATCAGCTCCCCACAGTCCAGGTTTATAACAGGCTTCCAAAGCATCCAGCCCCCTAAATGCTCCTCCTCTGCCCCAGATATCAGGGTGCTGTGGGAGAGAGTGACACCAAGTGGCTAAAGGCACCACTCTGCCACCTTAAAAAATAATAATTTTATATATATATATATATATATAAAAATAATGTAGCATCCATCAGCCTCATTCATATGCCCGTTCCCAACGTTCTCCTACCAAAAAGCTTGCCTGGATCATCTGAAAACTGCTGCAAAGTGGGGAGGGAGGTGTGGAAATTTAATAAAATAAGTTGCAGCCCCTTTATATCCTCTACGACTCCCTGATGTGGTTCCTGCTGCCCTGGAAGCTGTTGTATCACAGGGGGTTCCTCCTGGGGACCACCTTCTACCACCAGGATCTCCCTTCCCAGGCTGAGGGCCAGCAAAGCCATTTCAGGAGGAAAATATTTTGTATAATCCATTCTAAGAATAATAATAATAAAATAAACTTAAAAAACAAACAACACACACCCCCCCAACTTATTTTACAAATACTATTTTGTATTCAGGACCTCACATTATCTCCCACCCCCTTTCCCCCAAAGCTGCCAAGTTCTCAGGCTTAAGCAGAATTCAGTAAAGCAGTAAAAAACAAAACAAAACAGTAAAAAAAGAATTTTCACGTTTTTACCTTCAGAAATTAAACTGAAACCCCAATTACAACAGCATTAGACCTGCCCACAGGCCAAAGGCACAAAGGACACTTACCATTTCCATTTGTTTTCCACCTCTTCTTTCTTTTCCACCTCTTCTTTCTTTTCTTCCTTTTCCTTTTTAACCCTTTTCTTGTTCTTTTCTCCTTCTTCTTCCTTGGATTTCCTTTTCTGTGTTTTCCCTGGGGTCTTCTCGTCTTCACTCTTCTCTTTGCTTTTCTTCTCTTGCTCTTCATTTTCCTCCTTTGGCTTTTTCTTCTTGATTTTCCGCTTTTTCTCCTTCCCTGGCACATCTCCCTTCCTTGCTTCACCTTGCCCCACTTCCTTCCCAACCTCTGCCCTCTGGGTCTTTCCCCATCCTTCATCCCCTTTCTCATCCATCTCCTCTTTCTCCTCCTTTACTCTTTTTCCACCTTCACTTCCCTTTCTCACCCCATCTCTTTCCTCCAGGCCATCTCCTATTCTTTCCTTTCTTTTCCCATTGGTCTTCTCCAGCGTTTGCTCCTCTTCAAGTATTTTTTCCTTCTTTGTTTTCTTCTTCCCCACTTTCTCCACCCCCTCTGTTTTCACCTTCTTTTGCTTCTCTGCTTTCCCTTTCTCCTGCTTTTGCCTCCCATCACCTTGCCCCTGGGTGCTGCTGCTCTCTTGCTTCGATCTGCCCCGTTCCCTTGCCCAATTCCTGCCCTCATCAGCAACCTTCTCCTCGATGCCCTCCATCACAGCCCTGTGGCTTTCCTTAGATTCATCCTTCTTGTTCCCCTTTTTTCTCAGCAACCCCTTTCCCTGCTCCTTCCTTTGCTCTTGTTTCTTCTCTCTTCTTTTTTTCCTTTCTGAGTTTCGGGCACCCCCTTCCTGCTCCCCAGGGGGGTCCAGCTCCTTCTCCTCACTCTTGCTCATAGCGGTGTCCCCCACATCTATCTCCAAGGCCTCAGGCTCTCCAGAGAGGGATGCGGCCCCACCAGCAACATCATTGCTTGACTTTGGGACCAGAAGGGAAAAAAAAAAGGTTGAAGCTGGAAAAGGAGAGCAATTAACCCAAAGCCCAGGTGCTCAAAGGGGGTGCTAAGGGATGTGCTCCATGCAGGATTGAGTCTGAGGGGTGACAGTCCCCCTCCATCTTTCCTACCCCAACTCCAGCCTTGGTTGCCGAGAGTTGCTGTCCTGCTGCGTGTTCTGCTCTCTGAGGTTTGCACTGCGACCTACAGCAAAAGCACAACCAACCACCTCTCACTGCATTGGTGAGTGGTGGCCTCGACGTCTTACACACAAAATTCAGGGACTGCTCCCAAACAAGCCCTCATTTCCTTTTGAGCTGCTATGGCAAATGGAGATATCCCAAAGCAGCAGTGACCAGGCCCCATAAGAACAGGATAGCCCCAGGTTGCAGCTTATGGGATGAGGAAGCTCAAGTGAGCAGGAACACAAGGTCTCCTCAAGGAAGCATCTCCAAAGACACCACCACCCAGAGAAGTGGACAGGTTTGCAAGGTTTCAAAGCACCAACAGCAAGCAGGACAGAGATGGCATCAGGCTGAGCATTGTGGACACACTGGAGGAGAAGACCTCATGATGGGACACATCTGGGACTGTGGGAACAGGCTCCCCCACTACCCACACATGAAGGCAACCTGAGCATCTGTACAACAGAGAAGAACACAGCCTCATCATTGGAACGATCTGTAGGACCAAGAGTGTCCATATCCATTGCCTCTACACTTAACAACATTGGTGAGGAATGCAGGAATGATTCCCTGGTCAGCAGAGGTCAGGTGAATTTGGGGGGTTTCTGGGGGACTTGTAAACATTATAAAGCACTGACCTGTCCCCATAAAATACTTCCTCCCAAGGCTTCTCCAAGCCAAGCAGGGAATCGGGAACCTCATCTTTGAGGTGCTTTTGTCCCAAAAAAGCAAAGCAAGAGATTAACGAGGGAATAGCAAACAGAGCCTAAACCAATTCAGATTGAGTCTAGATCTCCACATTGTTGAGGTGAAACTGTCCCTATTGAATCATGGCCACCTCCCAGCCCAGTGAAATGCCCACCAGGCTGCAGAGCACCACACCTCCAGCTTGTGATCAGTATGACCACAAAAAACACCCCAATTTATCCAGGCCAGCAGGTCAAGGCAGAAGATGAAAAGCAACCAGAGCCACATTCCTCCAGCCCATGCCAGGCAAGTTCGGAGCCAAGGCCCTTGCACCAGCCCATGGGTCAGACCCATTGCATGCCTTTCCCCACTCCCGGCATCCCTCCACAGCTTGGAAACATGGCCAACTGCTCCAGTGTCACCCAAGAAGGAGCTGGGAAACCAGGTTTCTCCATCCAAGGAGGATGGTGACAGCTCTCCTGCACATCCAGGTAAGCAGAAAGAGAAGAGTCAGTTTCTGCTTCTGTCCAAAACATCCCACAGACATAGTTTCTGCAAGGAAAAGGGAAACTTTTGGCCCTTTTCTAAAAGATCATTTAGGTTAATGCTAAATTAGCAGGCTGTGGAACATCAGAGTGACACAGAGCTCAGGAAAGCCTTAGAGCTGGCTTGGGATGGAGGCAACAAGTTCTCAGAAAAAAATAATAGGGGCTGGATTCTTTTTCCACACATCCGGAACACGCATTACACAATCTCCACTAAACTCATTAGGGCAAACAGCCCAGCAAAACATTCTCAGTCCTTCCAATCTCATTAACCGCCGAGCAGATTCATGACTCAGAAGGCAAAGTCCTGCCACCTCTTTGGGACCGGCTCCTTCCCCCAAAAGTCTTATTAGAGAACTCTCACTGGACATGAAAGCCCATGCCTCTAAGAGGCAGAGAGGATTAGCTGGCTACAGGACAGCTTTATGAATTTAGCTTCCTATCTCTGTCCAGATCTAGGATGGGACGAGAGAAAGAAACACCCTTTTCCCAGGCTTTGCGAGGCTGGCTGTCCCCACCAGCGTTTCCCCACCGCCTACCTCCGTATTTATGTAGGTATGTGCATCTGAGTGATCGCACCCTGCTGACTCGAGCATCCTTGGGGAGGTTGGATGGGGCCAGGAGCTTCCCTCTCCACCCTCAAGTCCCATGATGGGGCCTTAAATTCCATTAGTGAGGTTTTTAGCAAGCTTTAAGGTCACTGAAAGCACCAGGACATGGCCAAGATGCCCAGTGAAGGCAACAGTAGCAGAGTGAGTTCAGCAATATAAGAGGGAAAACCAGGGCTGTGCAACCTCATGGCAAGAAGAGAAAGGACAACTTCCCAGTTCTCTGGGCAAAAATCATTCAAGAAAGTAGCTCAACTTACCTTGAAGAGTCTTTCAGCCCCACTGATGGCCCTGGGTGGAGGGCTGATTCAGTCTGAAAGATATTAACAGCATTGATTTGGGAGATGTTTGCTGGCATGGGTATCCCAACAGCAGCCATTCAGCCTGTCATAGAAGCCAACCAAGCCACAGCACCCACATCCCATTGACATTGCCTTGCCCATGCCCACTTCAGCTAGAAATGAGGAGCCCAAAATGCCAAGCTCTTCCCCAAGCACAAGGAAAGCTTCGAGGTTTTATGGGGTGGGGAAACCTCTGTTTTACTTCCAATGACAGTGAAAAGGTATTTTAGAGAGCTAATGCAAGGAAAACTATCACTCTTCCTCAACCACCTCCTCATTAGATGTGTTGCTGCTATCAGGGACACTGGTCCAGAAAAGCAGAAGAGAGGAGGGCTCCGAAACAAAGATGCATCAAATGGCAGCTTATGTACATGCACGGCAGCTTGGCCCTGAGAAGATTAAATGACCCTTGTAGCAGATGGTAAAGGGGGGAAAGAGGGGGTGGGGGGGGGCAAAGTCACAGGGTGGGAAATACAAGAAGGGTGAACAGAAGGCAAAGAGAAAGAAAAAGCAAAGCATAAGGAAAAATGGGGATAGGACCTGGGGTGGGGTGGGGGGAATGCTCAGAGGGGACTTGGAGACTTGGATCCCTAAGAACTGACCCACAGTGGCCACCACCAAAAGTATCATCACACCATTTGCACACTTGTTTTCAGAGCTGAAGCCAGGTTCTTCTGCTCCTGGGTGTGCAAGGCTATGTCTATCCACACAGCACCCCGAAACCCATCCCAGCTTCACCTGATTCTTGCCAAGCACTGGGGCTCTCATTATAAATTCTGACTTCCCCAAGTTTCTCTTTCAAAGGCTTTCAAGAGAGGCCAAAAACCACATAGGGTTTTTTTTTCTTGAAAGCTGCTGCTGAGAAGCTGCTGGGTTAACTCATTAAGGGGTGTGGGGGGGTGAACCCCTGGAGTTAATTATAGGTTGGTTATGGCAACATACACTTTCCTTCCCTGGGAATACACCCGCTCCCGTATTCACAATCCTCCAGCCACTGTCAGAAATCAGGTCGGTGCATTCAAGAGACAGCCACGATCTTCCAAAAATTAATATTCCTGAAAATTCCTGGCACTTGCACCAGGAACACCAGGACATTGACAGCAGGCAGCCTTGGGCAGGGGCGGGAGGAGGTTCAAGGCTGCAACTTTCATTGCATCCATCCAGGAGAGTTTGCTGACATTTCAGACACTCCAGGAGGGACAGAGACTCATCACAGGGAAGGGAAGAAAGCATCCCTAATGGTTTTACACACCAAGAGGACAAGTACAATAAATTTATGTGAGCAAAACAGAGGAAAATCAGCCAGGATCTGTGCTCTCCAACATCGTCTCCAGAACAGCTGTAAAGACCAAATGTCTCAGAAGAAGATACCATCAGTATGAGACCAAGCCAAACCTGATGCTTGGGAAGGGATGGAGTCACCCGTGTCCTGGTGCTCCCCACTATTACTCTTAGCCCATACTTAGTTCATACTCTTAGCCCAAGAGCAAAATGTGACTGATTCCACCCCAGTGCCACATACATCTGCACTTCACGCAAGTTATGCTTTAATTTAATTCAAGACGCTCAAAGGATCCCTTTTAGGGGCTTGCACACCACCACAAGTTGTAGGGCACCATCCTCACGGGTCCCTTGAGAGGAGCCACACGAGTGCTCCTTAGTCCTTCGACACAGAGACCACCACATACCAACCCAGATGCATCTCCCTCTGCTTGGATTCCAACCCGCAGGCTTGAGCTGAGATCTTTCCCTTCTGCAGTCTCTTGCTTTAGAGAGCTTCTTGGCCAAAAAGGAAGGAAAGATAAAACACAAGTTTTTCACAAGTAGAAAACTTCTTTTGATAATCAAAGTAGCCCAAGGACAGTAGAGGTGGACAATGCTCCGGTGCATGACTCCCAGATAGGAAACCCCAGCACAGGGGACACAAAGCCCCACTGATGCCATCTCCTCCCTGGCTACCTTCCATCCCAGCTAAGAAGGTACCTGCTAATGATGTTTTCTTGCAGGGGCTTCTCCTTGACCTTCGGTGATTTCTTCTTCCTTTTTAACACTGGGGGCTGTATGTCAGGACAGAGAGAAGTTCTGGGTTTGGTGGCCAGAAAACATTGGGGACAGTCACAAGGGTCACCTCAATGCCTGGGCATGGTGAGGGCTGTTTGGTACCTGCACCAAGCATGGTATCTCATCCAGATCCTTCTTCGCATCCTTTCTCCTGGGTGAATTTGGTACCTCCTGCCCCTTCTCCGACTCACTCTTTCGCTTCCTGGGGAGAAGAGGGAATTCATCTCCCTGAGGCCAAGTGGGCAATGCCTACAGCAAACCCCTTGGTGGTGGCAATAAGCTATGGTGTGATGCCACAGTACCCTACCCTTGTGTCCAGCAGCACCAAAAAAGGGTTCCAAAGAGGAAATTTGGAGGGATTTCCCTACTGGCCCCTTTAGAGCTGAGCTGCCCAACAGAGCCAATTGCAGCAAGTGAGAGAACATAATGCTGGAGGCCACCCAAAATGCCCTGCCATGCTCCATGGTACCTACCTGTCACTGGTCTTCGCCCCACTGTCCCCTGAGACCCCCATGGCTCCGTCATCCACCAGCTCTTTGAAATGCAATATGGGGTTAAGTCAGCATCCCCAAGGATGGTCACTGCAAGAAGATGGAGACAGAAAGTAGCTGGTAGCACCCCAGTTTTGGTCTCAGAGAAAACCCTAACAGATGTTCACCCTACAGCTCAACCCTGAAGTATGGAGCCACGCACAGGGTCAAGATCAGCTTGAACAAAGACCTACATAGAACATCAAGCAGAAAAGACTTGAACTCAGAAACTGAGTTACTGATAGAGATGATAAAATTGCTGCCAAGATAAAAGGAAACACCCCCCAAACACAGTATAGAAATTCACAACTCCAGGTACATAGATGAGGGTTGTGTGCTGGGATGGATTTGCACCCTCAGAGCAGCCCAGGGTAGGCAGCGAGTATTATCCAGGCCCTAATTACATCATGACAATGGAACATAATTAAAAAACAACAAGAAACATGAGGAAAATTGAGATATTTACTTTCCCCACCAAAGCAGGCAGCTGGGCCACCATCATCTGGCTATTATCTCTCTTCTCTCTCACAACTGGAGCAGCCAGACACCTCTCACCCCTTCACCCCCTGCACCCCTCTCCAAATCACTACTCCTCCTGGAAACTGAAGACCTAAGAGAATACAAGAAATAAAGACCATAGCCAAACAATGCCAAGGTGGCCCCCACCCATGAAGAGCCATGACCATTGAGGGATAAAAGGGGACTTCTCAAGGAGAAGGACAAGCTACAGAGCACCACAAGACACCCTGGAAATTTGTCAAGGAGTAGAAAACACATTAAAATACCCTGTATTTTACCTGCCTTTACTGAGCTGTGAGCACTTGCAGCTGCTGGTGGGACCACACTCACTCAGCACACCACAACATGCTCCCCCAAAGCCACACAAACTGGACAAGACCTCACCCCTTACCCACCTAACTTGGAAATGGCAACACCCCTCTAGAGGCAGCCTATTTAAAGACTCCCTCAGCCCTGATTGGAGGCTCCCAGCCCAAGATGCACCTTGGGAAATGAAGTTTTAGGCCAAAAACTAGATTTGAGGAGAACCCCTTGGCAAGGAGACAGGGGGAAAACACTTTGCACAGCTCAGATAGAGGATGGGGCCAAATACATTGGTTTAAAGAGTGTGTAGAAAAATTTCCCTTCTAGGGGATATCCACTGCCCCCCCCCCCCCCACCCAGCACAACAAC
>VZTM01028830.1:0-56783 GCA_013400555.1 Jacana jacana
TGACAGGTTCTGGGAAGGAGAGGAAAGTAAAAAAAAATGACTTGCGTAGTTTATGGAACAGTGAAAGACAAAATTTGTGTTTTAAAAGCTGCCACTTTTGCTTGAAATACTAGCATGCACTAATGGTTATGCCATTTAACAGCATGCAGATACAAATAGTTTAAAAGCAAACCACCTTTGTAACCTTTCTTGCTTTGCAGGATTCTGGAGTCACATGAGATCCAAATTGTTTAGAGTACAGTCCTCCCCACCTGCTGCCAGTTTTGTCTGATATTTAGAAAACAGCTTTGCTTTTTTTTTTTTTCTTTTTTTTTTTTTTCAACCATGCAAGTTTTCAGAGATTAATATGCAAGGACTTTAACAAAGCTTCACAGGTAACTCTTTTATAATGAATAGGTACAAGGAAGCAATGAGACTTTGTTCTGGTTGTCTGTAGCATTCTTTAAAGAGTTACATTTAAATCACAATTGCACCGGGACATGAGCTATAACTTAAGACATTTGACAATGTCTCTAGACCCTTTGATGGGTTCCCTTCAATTATAAACCTTCAACAGCACATGCATCTTTTGCAAATAGCAGTGGGTTTCCTCGTGGCAGGCACTGGGAACAAAATGTCCCTTTTTTTTTTTTTCCTTTTGATTGTGTTCATAAAATTGCTAAGAAAATTTTGCTGATACTTCTTTCTAAAGAATGGTGTCTTGATTCAGAATACTTAGATATAGTTGGAGAAAAGTGATGCTAATAAAAATTCTATCATGATAGTCTATGTTTCTTCCCTTTCAGTTACTTCTGGCTGGTATTTATTCTCCTGTCAGGGCTGTGAAATTCAGACTTTTCTTAACATATAGGACAGCAAGACCCATTTGGCATCCAAGATTAAACCCAGATGAGTGTTAAGATTGACAGTGTTTTCACCCTTATAATTAGCTATTCACACAAATGGGGTTTTAGTTTTCACTTTATGCTTGGAACATGGCACTTCTTCATACAGAGAGCAACATTCACATGTTAACATTTTCACTTTTGTTTTTTGTTGCCAAGTAAACCAGCGTGCTCGCTATTGACTTCTGCTAGCGTTTTGCAATAGATTGTTCACTATCTATTAGTGCCCTCTTTAAAAAGGATTTAATGTGAGCAAAGCACAAACAGGAGCTACAGTGATGCCCCTCTCCTTCGTCCTGCTCTGGAGGAGGACAGCACCTGCCTAGAGTCACTCTGCTGCTTCCAGGTGAATGCTTTCCACATGCAAAAGAGCTGGGGCATCGCTTTCCAGCATCTTGGGGTTTTAAGCATTAAAGACGCATTCTGGCCCCCTCCTTTGCTGAGGGAAGGATGGGTCTCCCCAGTGCAAAAGAACGCGTACCGCGCCAAGCTAATTTGCAGCCTTGTCCTCAGTCGTGCACTGACTCAGTGATGTCTGGAAGAAGGGTGCAGAAGTAGGAAACCTTATGGCAATACAGCAACTGTTGCCAGAAATTCATCAGGGACTGTGATGGGCTCTGAACAAAGTCCTGCTCATGCTAAATTGAGGGAGAAGAGTCTCAGTGATAGAAAAGAAGGCAAAAGGAAGTCTAAAATGTCACTGTTTTGCTAGACCTGAGGTGCAACTGATTTGTTTGTACACAATAAGAACAGAAAATAAACCCCAAATTAAGCATCCTAAGTGGACTGCAATCAATATGTACTTAGGATAGAGAGCTCACTGCTATAAAAAGTGGATTACAGAAATGTATGTTTGCAAAAAGGAATTGATATGCATATCAGAGTTACCATAATTAATTACAATAACGTTTTTGGGTCATGCTTCAGGGCTCATGGAATTCAGCAACCATTAGAGAACGGGCTGAGACTTAACAAGGGTAATCTCCTTTTAACCACCATGTACACATTTTAGGAATCTCTCTTCAGCAATGGCTATTGCCAGAAAATAAATAAGAGATGAGACTGATCTTAGCTCTAAAAAAACAGGAAAAATTCCTGGGTTCTCACCTGTGGACTAAATCCCTACCTGGTCCTTCTTCTTATGGGACTGGATGGCTTTTGGCAGTAGATTTAATCTCTTCCCTAATTCTTTACAATGCTAGAATAAATAGGGGATAAAAAAAGAAGATGAGGAAAACTTCATCACTTGAGCAGAAGCGATAGCATAATACACAAGGTCTTCTGCACCAAACAAATTAATTAATATTGTTCAGCCCCTTTAGAAACAATTGCACCTACAATGGACAAGAGGACAACTATCAGGCTCCATTAAAATGAAGATTACATATAAAATCACTGGGGGAAAAAAGGAGAACAGACTAATGGTGGAGAAAAGGCACAGAGAAGCCCTAAAGGGAAACAATAGAATGAATAAGTATGGTAACTGCAAACCACCTAAGCAAAAAATAAAAGGAACGAATAGGGAAATAGCAGTAAAATGGGAAAATCATTTGCCTATACTGATGCTCCACAACCACAGCTCTTTGCCTCCAGGCACTCCAAGCACAAGGATGCCTTCTCACCCAAGTGGTAAGATACCCAGAGAAGCAAACCCAGACTGCCGTAGCTCTTTCTCAGAGGAGCAGAAGGATGTCTCATCCTCTGCTCCCACATGGGTGCACCAACACCACCACAGCTCAGAGAGGGCAGCTGCCCTGGGAACCAGACCTGAGGCCAAGCTGGGGTGATATAGAGCAACAGCAGGAGCCCAGGGCTTGGACGCTGCAGGTGCAGCTGCCCAGGATGGCTGCAGCAAGAAGCATCTTTGATGCAAATCAAGGTGTGAAGCAGGTCAGTGCTTCAGGGATGGGGACCTCCACTGGTGGGGGTCAGGAAAGTGGAACGGAACCAACACATCCCTGCTGGAGATAGAAAGGTTTGGCTCACTCACTTTCATTGTGTTTCAAGTCCTTTGTTCCCCTCTGTTGGGGGATACTTCACTGTGCTACACTGAGGGAGAAATGCCAAGCCTGCTTTGTGACAGGTTAAAATGGAGTTGTGGCTATCTCGTGACACCTTGAAATAGTTAAAGATAAACCAAAATCAGACTGTTCTTTCAGTGAGTTATCCCAGAATTTCCAAATGTGTTTTCAATCCCAACCAAGATGAACCATTGCAATACTTGGTTGATATACTCCCTAGCAGCATTTTCAACCGAAAATCTATATTTAAATTTCAGCAGCTGAACCTTTCCAACTTTGATGTGCAAAGTAGGAAGCACCAGCTCATTGCCAGATACTTTAAACAGAGAAATGCCTATTTCTCCAGCAACACTTGGTGTTGTGGGAGCTTTCCTCAGGAGCAAGCACCCCCTGGAAGCCCAGCTTCCTTCTGTGGCTGCACATTGTTGTACAGAGGGATGGTCATTCAGAGGCAGGATTGGAAAACACATTATGGCCACAAAACAAAAGCCATAAAGAAGAATTGGGACCCACACCACTCCCATAACCCAACATATCTTCTAGGACAGGACACTTTGAAATATAACTGACTAGAGAAATACACGTTCTGGGGCAACCCAGCAAACAGATTATTTCTGTTGGGATTTATTGACCCCACAAAGTTTTGGGTTTTTTGAGCAGATAGTCATCAGACTTCACTAACGATGAAACACGCCCAAGAAAATTCTGATTTGTGAGAACAGCTTTATCATTACGAAATGACTCTCTCAAAGGATTTCCAACCAACTCTAGTCCCAACTATGCAAAAACTTACAGCGGAATTAGATTTATCTATCATCCATCACCAAAAAAATTGCCTGTCCTGAGCAGGTTGGTCTAACACACACACAGAGTTAGTGGAAAGTAGTGGAAGGTGATCCATTGTACTTAGTTGACACATGCCAGGAGAAGATGGTGCCTCCTCTTCCCATTCTCTAAAAGGAAACTGGCAGTTGGCTTTCCCTCGGGCAGCTACCGGGCAGTAAGCTGGGGGTGCACAAGTCCTTGCACGGCTTATGGGCACATGCAGGGTTGCTATCCGTCATCCGCCTAACATGATGCTAGTGGCAATTGAAGTCCATCTGGAGCTGAGCTCAGGGAAAAGCCCCTGCCCTCACTCTCACCCTTAATGTCACCATGGTTGCATGTGTCTGCCTGGACAAAATGGCAAAACAACTTTTTAGGCTCTGTCAGATTCAGATTAAGTGGTGAAGACCTAAAGCTACGGCGTGAAATATGTATCTGACAGCAAAGGGTACAGCGGCCTAAGACAACAGGAATCTCTTTTCATTCCCTAATCAGAAAAGCTCTCACTAAAAATGGGACTGATGTATTTGGAGTAAATTTTTGATGGGATTTCAAAGATCCTAGTGGTCTGAGATTGGCTTGGCTGCATTGCCTACAGTATTTGGGCTGCTCAAAACCAAAGCCATGAAAGGGATGTACTAGCATTCATAAAGAAAAAAGACTCAAAAGACTCACAGTTAATAAAAATACCTCCCAACACCCCCCCAAAAAAAAAATCAACTAGTGATTTTGGAGGATTCCTACATGTTTAAAGAGGTTTGCTTTGGGAGAAAAGTTTTTGTTGTTAACTGATTACTAATTTTTACTTCCTCTTTTAATTTCTCATTTGAATTACCCTCTAATGTAAAAAGCAGGGAGCAAAATCAGTTTTACATGTAGTTCTTCCACGTTCACTGCCCAGCTTACTTAGTGAAAAACTAAATTAAAATGCCAGCTTTCAGTTAAATATTTTTTTAATCAGTTAATTTCTTTTACTGTGTCTTACTTATTTTCTTTTACAGTATTTTACTTATCCATGATCAAATCTTAGCTTTGAGCAGTAACACTTTGGGAACTATGAAGGTTAAGTTTGTGGCTGGCTCTTAAATACGTTCTCTTTTTCTCACACCACCATTGTCCCAGATAAATAATAACCAATAGCATCTCTCTTGCCTCCATCTATTGCCAGTAAGAGATTTCAGAAGGCAATCAGCCCAGCTAGGAAAAACATCAGAGAAAAATATATTTGTAACCGGGAACCATTATATTTGTGCCTGGGAGCTGGACACTTCATGCTCTCACCTGCTTCTCTAGCCTCCTGAGCACCCTTTTTTCCTGATCTCTTGCAGGTATAAATTGGGCTCTCTGTGCATTGTAGTGGTGTACATGGAATTCGCAGCCGTGTTCACAGCATCCACCTCTGGGAACTCATCCCTTATGCTTTCAGTCAAGAGCAGATGTTTTACGTACCCAGTTTGAATCAAAGTTTCTTCATTTTCCTTTGTGGTTGAAAAATGGAATTGTTTTGCTCCCTGATCTTCTCACCACTTAGCAGTTCGAATGAGGTCGATGGGAAGGGCACGTGTGCCTGTGGGTTAGATCCAGAGACTGAAAGTTGCTGAGCTCTCAGTGTATTTCCCACCGTAGCTCTGACTCACCATGGGAACTGGAGCCGTAGCTCCTCTGTCTATGAAACAGCGATAGGAACTCACTGCACCAGCAGGCGCTGAAGCTTCGTTTCAGTACATACAGTGCTGTGAGATCTTTACTTGACGTGTGCTGGAAGCAGTGCAAGATAACTTTCACAGTACTGAAAGTAAAAGCAAGGAAAGTGGGTTCCTCTTGCACATTTCCTATAGGAAGCCTTTGGTGCTTGGAGTAAGTTTTTCAGCCACTGATAAGATTTCACCATTTGAATAGTGGTACACGCACACACACACAAAAATTCCAAGTTTTCATTCCACGGTGCTACTTTTGTGCATAAACAGTTATTAACCTTGCATCAATGTCCCCGTGGATTAAACAGTCCCTAGGTACACATCGACAGCACGGATCGTTATGGTTATGGACCCTTAGCATTTAAAATGGGAGAGGAGGGAGGTTGCGTGTGTGTGTATTCATCTCCTTGCTCCCTCCCTTTCACAAACTGTAAGGTTTAATAGCGATTAACACTAGACCACAGCACTTCTAAATTAACGATAGCCCTGCCAATTCTAATTGGTATTCTAATTAATCTGACGATTCCACTAATTAAGAACATTAAACTTTTTAACAAAGGCTATCTTTTTTTGTGTTATGTTTGGCAAAATGGGATTGAGGGTATAGGGGAGCCTGAACTGCTACTTCAGAGAATTGCTGATGATTAAAAGAAAAAAAAAATTAAAATAGAAGATAGAGTTAGGGGGCGTGCAGAAGCATTTATATGTGGTAGTTAAACATCAGGAATAACAATATCTGCCTTTTAAGATACAATAAATGATAGAGAAATGGATTAATAAAGTGAAAACCGCGAATCCAGACTACATGGTTGAAAGAGGTTTGCCTTTTGGAAGCACTGATTTAGCTCAGGTGCTAGAGGGATTTCAGTACAGAAATCAAACTGAGACGTTCCTTTGTTTGGAGAAAGCTCACTTTCTAGATTTGCCTTCCTTCAGATATGAAAAAAAAAGAAAAGCATTCCACAATGCAAAATTTTCAGACACCAACTGAAATGTCTCATCAAAAAACATAATCGTTCTGGTTTTCATTTTATGTATTGTATGTGATTTTGAAAAGAAATATCCCTTTGAATCCCTTTGAAATTAATTAAACTCCTTACTTTTCCGGAATGCCTTACTCTCAGAATGAAATGTCATTATAATGCATTGAATCTACAAAGTTTTATGCTGACAAGTATACACAGTCTTCTGAAAGAAGACATTCCATTTTCTGCCACTTTACATTACAAACTGCAAAGATCTTGTTCGTAATCAAGGTTTCTGTTTCCACTCTTTTGCACAGTCATTGCAAGAAAAAAAAAGGCAAAACTAGAAACCCCCCAGAACAACCAAAATGCGGAATAGACTGAACAGAAAACAATATTGACTCCAAATCCCACCCAACTGAACCTCACAAGTTTTACTCTTCCAACCCCCAACCTCCGAGGTGTAGCGCAGGAGCTGCGTATCTCTCGGGGTTTGGCCCCACGCTGCCACCCTGAGTGTGCTTCCCGCATCATCGGACTGTTCCCGTGCTGCCCGTGTTCCCACGGGTCGAGGGCTTAGAGGTGTGGGGAGAGACACCAGCTGCTGGTGACAGCAAATTTCCTCCACTGGGCTGTCTTCAAAATTCATTGCAAAGTACCCTTTTGAGATAAATTTTACCTAAATGTCTTTACACTGCGGAAGCCAGCACACCTCTCTAGGCAGAAAGCGCGCTTCGGGTTTCAGCCCAAGCCACACATAAAACTCCTGAACACAAGAACAAGGCCCTGAACATATTACAGCACACTCTTCAGAATGCATACCTTTGAATACTTGGTAAAGTGCATATTTTTCCTCTCCGAGTCACACTGCAGTTATAATGAATTGAACTACAATAAGTAGAAGAGCTTTGGAGAGACCTGGAGAACTTTGGAAAGTGGGGCTGATGGTTGGACTCAATGATCCTAAGGGTCTCTTCCAACCTGAATGATTCTATGATTCTAAGTATTTCTCCAAAAGTAGCAATTGAATTAAAGATGATCACAAAGAAACTCAAATAAGGCCAGAAACACACAGGCTGGCTCGACAAACAACACTGTGTTGGGGGAAAAAAAAAAAAAAGGGATCCCTAACTTGCAAAAATATATGTATATTCAGTTCTGTTTCTGCTGACCACTGACTTTTTTAGCATTTTGCAAACTCTGTCTTCTATGACCTTTTCCCATTACTTCAAGACCTTAAAGGGTCCCACCCTGAGAAAGGCCAGGCAGAACATCAGCTTACACTGCGACTGGCACAGCGGAGGGGAAGGGGAACCGCGAGTAAGATCTGGGCTCAGCAAGCCATGCGCCTTTCTTAGGAAAGGGAGTTTGGCCAGAAAAGAAGGCTTTTTGCCAAGCTTCCAGGTATGTTCTGGCCATGCTCACATTAAGCTATTTAGGGATTCACACCAGTCCTCCGTCAGCCCAAGGACTGACTTAAATACGTGATAACCTCACCTCTCTTTAGGGCATATCATCATTTCATGTTGATTTTGGCAGATTTTATTGGCTGTTGTTAGACAATCTGCTCCTGAGGGAATGTCCACAGATCATACCAAAAACATCTATGTAGGTATAGTCAGAATTCTCTCTTGAGCTCTACTGCTTTCAGTTGTGTACTTGAATAGATGGACTCAGCACTCCATCCTTAATCTTCTCATCTTTATTCTGTCCCAGGAAAATTATGAGGCTTGCAATGAGAACCTAAGAAATTTAAATTTTACAACATCAGTGTGTCCACTTGCTCAGAAAATTTGGTGAAAAACACAATACAATTGGGGTTTATGAAGATAAGAGACATCTGTTACTTTAAAAGTAGATCTTGCAGCTAGAAATAATAGAATTGTTCACTCACTGAAAAAAATGTTCTTTAAAAATTGATTTTCCAAAATGATTTTGGAAAAAAAGATCATTGCAGTCCAATGTGAATTCAGCAGCATTTTACAGCTGAGCTGAAATTGGCTGTGCCTTTCACTTTCTCAGAAGCTTGGGGATTGAATCCAGAAAACAGCTTTACAAAATCCTGTTCTATTTGCAGTCAAATTCTGCTACCGAATCTCCAGAATTGTCAGGGGAAAACTGATCCTGTGGGTAAAACAGCTCAAATGACCTGGCTCCCACTCTCAGTTGTGACAAACTTTCTGTGTCTTGAGATAACAGCCTGATGGCCAAGATCCTCCAAAGTATATTGATGTCCACCTCCCACTGCCTCCAAATCAGCGGAGATGCGTATGGTTTTGTGTGACGGGAAAGAGCAGGAAGGCTATAGGATCTGGTGAGTGAACACTTCAAGTAATCACCTTCTGAAAAATAATTTCTGGAGTATTTATCAAGTAGGCATTGGATATCAATCAATATCAAACTGATTACTCCTAACGTTTGCCTTGGGCACTTAAATTGGTGGAGAAAGATCAGGTTCTGTGCTGTAAGATCCTTCTGGCTGCTTTTTTTCTTTTGGAAATTAGCATCTTCGCACTTCATAGGATGGTAAAAAGACACGTTTAATTCTGACACTGACTTAGGGGTTTTTTGCCTTTTTTTTTTTTTTTTTAACCCAAAGTTACCTTTCTTTTAAATAGGGAAAGATCTCCAGTAAGGTTTATTTAATGCTTTACCACATGCTGCAGGTGCTGGTTGGCAATCACAGATGTTAGGAGGAGTCAAAAGTGCAAAAGCAGATTTGGGAAATGTGAAGGAGGCTGTAGTTTATTAGTGGCTTGTGATGGCCGATTGTATAGCTTTTTGGTTTTCTGAATGAAAATTTTACTCATCTTCATCAGACCAGTATCTCAGGAAGAGCCCTGTCCAAGAAGGGTAATAAATTCAGATGATAGTAAGCAAACCAAAACAAGGAGATTTCCCCATTACAATAAGCCTGAGTCCTCCTGCCCCACACTTAATATTAATATTTCCTCAGAGCACCCCTCCTGAGCTCTGCTGTTAAGAAACTACCTCTATATTTGTACATAAGATAGAGAATTGAGATTTCTTAGGCGACTGGCATTTACTGCGATCAGCTACTCAACTTCTCACTTTAATAATGTGCTTTCAAAACAGGTTTAGGGGAGCTGTTATGTCTAAGGCCTTTTTTTTTTTTTTTTATCCCTAAGATGTTCAGATATTATTTCAGCATGCTGAATTTGCCTGAGGAATGCATGCAAGAGAAAGGGAATGATGATTCTTAGGAGCTTACAGATCACCTGAACCTGGATAAAACTTCACGGGGATAGAGAAAAGTCATTTCTCTAGCCTGAGGGCTTTGTCCCTGCTGAGTTTCAAAGGTCTACTGCAAATGTCAGAGTTTCTCGTAAACTTTGCAAGGATCTTTTACAAAGTTCCCCTTACAAAACATCCTATGTTACTTAGATTTGATTTTTCACTACCATCAAGTGAGAGTTAATTCAACTTCTCCATTTCCCCGCAGCTCACATTTAATTTGGAGCATGCTGTGTAGTCCTGAGCAAACTGCTCATCTCAGTGTGCGCTTTCCTGCAAGGCCATTCTGCTCTTCTGCGTCGGTGCTGTCACCACGCTCTCAAAGCTCCCACTGCTCCCCAGAGGGGCTTTGCCCCAGCACCCCCTCACCACATGGGGGCTCAGCACATTGTTGCTCCCCACACAATGGACAATCCTCTCACAGAGAGAAGGCTGCAGAAAGGCAGAAAAGGTGCCAGAAACATCCGCATGGGTGATCCAGGGAGAACGTCTTATCAGGTGCCTCTTGCTGGGAGTGATTTGAAGGGGGGAGATGAAAGCAGCCCATCGGCCTCAGAGATTTTGCAAGGAAGGAGTGTCCCCAGTTCATGGGAGAGAATGCCTGCATCACAGCCATGGGGTCTGCATGGGAAAGGAGTGCAGGTCTCTTCTGCGGTCTCGCACACTCACACTATCTCTTCTAGAAGGGACTGGTTGCAAGGTCCATCCTCAAAACCATGTTTTGATGTTTTGAAAAGAGACATTCTTGATGTGGAAAGACGGAGGAAGCATGTCTGTGAATCTCTGCAGGCACCAGCCAAAGAAAGGGGGGGGGGAAGCAGCATCACTAACGAGCTGTTTGACAGAGACTGCCATTAAAGAGTAGATGCCAGTCAGCGGTGTCAGGGTGGGTGCTACAGCCAAGGGTCCCTCAGCAGCCTCCAGAGGCTGCCAGACTTACTGATCTCAGAGCATCCTCAAGGTGGGGCAGTAGAGAGTGTGAGACCTCCACTCACCAAGCATGAATGAAAAAGCTCAGTTTCTCAGAGGTACCATGGGATCGTCCCATACCACAAAGTAAAAAGAATGATCTTAATCCCCTGCTGTTTGAAGAAGTGACACAGCTACATGACTGGTCTGACTAGAACATTTTTCCCCCAGGACAGAAGTACTTTAATTTCCATGTGTCTGTGGGATACATATCACCTCTTAACCTGGCTAGAAAACTTTCAGGCTATATCATGCCATTGCTTTTCTAGGCTAGAACACCTTTTTTTTTTTTTTTTTAATATATTTTTCGTTTTAAGATTATTTGGTGTCTCTCTCTCTCAACTCATTTACATCAGTGTAAGACAGGAGCAGACCAAAAACACAGTTACAGCGAATGTGTGTCATATCTAAATCAGATTGATTCTAGCCATGTGTTTCAAAAATCTTAGAGCGATTTCTGGTCACAACCTGGTTTTGGTTAACCATGAACAATTAGTATTAGAGTCCATTTTCAGACTCTAAATTGATGTTTTACTCAAGCGACTCCCATTAAAACAGAGAACTAACTCTGCAGCTCTTTCATATTTGTCTCTAACAGCCTATTCAAAACAGAAAGCTAAGGATGTCTGATTGGAGCAAGAAGCACATCCTCATTACAAGAGTCTTAGATAGTACAAAGCACACTTATGATATTTTCAGCATTAGCAGGTGGGTTGAAATCAAGTTTTCAGAATGAGTTGAGTTCTGCTGAGCTAATTTAGGTTAGCTCTCTTGAAGCTGGGGGTCCTTATTAGTGTCTTCCTCAATCTCTCCTGGGAGAAGGATGTATATCCACATTGTCTTAACAATGGTGGAAAAGGGTTTAGTCAACTTGAAGGGAACAGCATCACAAAGCCGTCTGTAGTCTACCACAGACGAGTAGGCAGTGTACCAGGGATGCAGAGAGGCAGAAAAGGGCAGGATTGCCCCTGAACACGGACACATATCACCTAAGTCCATAGTTGCCTATAGGATAGGCAGCTGGAACACAAGGCGCTTATAGCGCATTGCATTGGTTCCACCCTCAGCAGCTCCTTCTGGAGGGACACAGTCCTGCCTTTGCCAGAGGGTCCTGGTCCAGTCTGAAACCCACTGGGTCTGGCAGACCAGAATCCCTGCCCAAGGCACCATCCTTTCCCGCCCCCCCCAGTCCCACTTCCAAGACTGTGGAGGTAGCCGAGGGAAGCTGAGAGTCCAGCCCTGCTGCAGACGTATGGTGTGTTCTGGCATAGACACCAGCTGCTGGAGCCTGCCCAGAGGTGAGGGGGCTTGGATGCACTATTTCTGGTTCTCCCCAGGCATTTGGGCTGCGCACACAGGTGCTGTGGCAGGAAGGCAAACTCACACGGGGTCATGACTGAGGAAGGGGGGTTTAGCATCACAGGGTGGTCACCGTGACTTTACACATGTGTGAGGGTCAGAGTTGCTTTGATATTCAGTGCTTACATAAGAGAGATGAGGAAACAAGGAAAAGAGAAAGATTTAGCTAATTCTTCCCCTTCTGAACAGCCCCCCACTGCTCATGAGGTCCTGTTGCTGCCAGTGAATGCCTGAAACTACTACACACCAAAGTGGTCCTAGGCAAACATCAGAAGAGTTCTTTAATTCTGATGCAGTTCTCCTGTTACAGCACAACTGGGAGATATAAGGCAGGGAGGGTGGTAGAAGATGATAAAGAGAAAAAGGAAGAGAAGAGAAAAAGGAAGAGAAGAGCAAAAGGAAGAGAAGAGAAGAGAAGAGGAGAGAAGAGGAAGAGAAGAGGAAGAGAAGAGGAAGAGAAGAGGAAGAGAAGAGGAAGAGAAGAGGAAGAGAAGAGGAAGAGAAGAGGAAGAGAAGAGGAAGAGAAGAGGAAGAGAAGAGGAAGAGAAGAGGAAGAGAAGAGGAAGAGAAGAGGAAGAGAAGAGGAAGAGAAGAGGAAGAGAAGAGGAAGAGAAATTCCCTGAAGATCTGACAATAGCGTACTGAAGTTATTGGAAGGACTCCCGTTGATCGCAGTGCAGTTTGGGTCAGTCCCCCTGATGCACCATGGAGGATCTGCAGTCCTTTGAACTCAGGATTATTTCACTGAATCTATTCATGTTTGGCTGTGTTAAATGTATTATAATAATACTGCATTTGAAACAGAAGCACTTACAATTCAAAACTATACAGTTTGGGCACAGGAAAAAAAATGCGGTATGTGTTCAGTAACATATTTGGTGCCATGTAGCTATTCTATAAAGTGCATTTAACTGTGTTTTATGTATTATTCTTAACATGCATTCACAGTAGACAGCAAAACAGCAGTTATGGGGTATGCTGTGAATGCATATTAACAGCAGTACACATTTGCATATCGTGGATCCATAATACAAAATGCGTAGTAAAATCCTTATGAAAAGTTATTATGCATGCACAGTAGAGGCTTTTTAAACCTTGATATCTCAGCTATTTTGTTTCTCCACTATTTATTTGAAAATATTAAAAAGGTCAAATGATGGATTAAGAATCTGCAAAAATGTAATGTTACTACTACAGAGGGAATCCTTCGACTCAAACTAATTCATCTCTTTTGATTTTATTAGCAGTGGAAGAGCCATTCAAAAATGCATTTTACAATAACATTTGAGTAGTTCTAAAAAAAACCAACACCAAACCCAACAAAGTACTTCAGCAATAAACCAAAAAGAAACAGAAAATATTTTTATAGAAGTGTATTTTGGAGGCTGGGTGATATAATCAGACATTTCAACGGTCCTTCTCTTAACACAGAGCTACTACAGTTCAACCTTTCCTTCCAGTTCTCGTAGTATTTTCAGTATGCATTGAAAGAGGGTTTGATTCCTCGGGACTTTGCATATTTAAATTGTCATGCATTGTGTAATACTCTGAATATGCAAAATCCTTGAAAAGGTTGGCAACCCTTAGGACCTTCCACAATGTAAAACTTAATACATAAATTCCTATTGAGAATAGTGGAATTCTGCCCTCGCCTGTTACACAGACTGTAGTATTTGGGATAAAATGAAACAAATGTTATGAACGGTACAGTTCTTGCTCCTTTTAAAGAGTTGCCACTTAAGTTTTAGCACCTTCATCACTTCAATTACATTGGCCCTAAAAAATAAAAATAAAAATTAAAAAAAACAAAACAAAACAAAAAAACCCAGAGACCTCAGCTCTGCAAAGAATGAATGACCTGATATTTCTCACTTCTGTAAAATAAGGCAAAGTTTGGGTTGAGGGCTTTTTTTTTTTTTTTTTCTTTTAAAATGAAAGGCTCCCTAATCCTTGAGCACATAGACATAGATGTACGTAACACGCTCTCCACACACACACTCTTCTGCTGCCGCCTTATTTTTTGTTCCCTTATCTAATAAAAAAATGTCCAAATAGATTTAAATGAAACTTTGTGAAAACAAAGTAATTGGATCACGGCTGAGAACATTAATGCCAAGCTTGGGCCCAACGTGAATTAAAGCAGATGAGTTATAAACCCTTCAAAACCAGGATTTATAGGCGAAATACTGACACAGACCCGTAACAATAGCAGCTCTGCCAGGGATTATTTTAATACTAAAAGCATACTCAATCACTCACTTTTTAAAATAGAGATTACTTACTCACTACAAAGCACTGCTACGCGATAATATTGAGAGCAAACTTAAAAAAAGAAAAAAAAATGCTTCTAAGATGACATGCCATTCCCCCTGCAACTCTCCTGATATCGCCTGTCTGTGACACACTACTTCTTAAATAAAGCAAGCCACAAACCCCAGACACACTGAGGTGGAGTTTGCCATAAGCTCCATGGCAAGGCTGAGCCGAAAGGCTTTGTCAGCTTCAGTTAACAGTTTCTTGCCCGTGGAAAGAGACAAAAGGGTTAAGGGAGGAAGAGCAGGGAGGTCAGGAGAGGCAGCTGATGGGAGAAACTAGAGTGCACAGAAGAAAGCAGCCCGGGAGGCAAATGGGGAAGATTTTAGGAGGACGAAGAGCATGTTTCCAAAGGAAAAACACTGGGTTTATAAGGAGATTTTGGGGAAGTGTTCACAAAAAGGCCAGGCAGGCGGAGAAAATCCGGCAGAAGAGAAAGCCCTCCGAGCACCCCGAGTTGTGCCTGTCACCCCACCAGGAGCAGATGCCCCAGTTGCATCCCAGTGGGGCAGGACGGGGACCAGTGAGCCCCTCCAGCACACGCTGCCTACAAAAGGCATCGTTTGTTAAATCTTCACTTTGTACATCCAGGTTGCCACAAATGCCACTTTTCTTTTGGGGATGTCAGAAAAAAACCCCACTGAAGGGCACAAGGGAGGGGGGGGTTCTTACAGCTGGCAGGAGTTTTATCCTGCGCCCTGGGGTAAGTCCCGCACCCCAAAAATCGCTCCTGGCAGCATCACACAAAAAGTACTTTTTGCGACTGTGCTGTGTGTCACTGCACTGCCGTTCCTTCCCCACTCCTGCCTTCCCTTCCTTGCCTTTTCTTTTCTCTTTTCTCTCCCCCCTGCCCCCCAAGTACCAGGTGGACTGGAGGGACTGGGGTCAGCCCCAGGCAGCACTTTGCCTCTCAGCAGCACCAGGGCAGCCATACCTGTAGGCAGGGATAGCACCAAACGTTGGCAGGTCTAGCCATGCAGCTAGACTGCTAAAAAGAAGCAGCTCCGGTGGAAAGGCACCTACTGTATGTGAAATGCTGGTGCAGGGTTGGGTGTTTTTTTTTCCTGTTCATTTGTTCTTTTTTTTTTTTTTTTTCTATCAGTCTAACCTTCTGTGTTGATACATGAATGCTGGTACCCACTTAGAGGGATGCCAGATGATCAGAGCAGAATGAAGGTCCCAGGAGAAAGGCTCACGTGGTTTTCTCTGCCCCGTGACGTCACTAGCAGATGGCATGGGTACCAGCTCTGGCAGTTGGCATCAATGTCACTTTTTAGAGATCAATGAGATAGTGCAGATATACACAGATCTAGACTCCAGGAGACGATGCGACATTCAGACTGAAAAGATTTGGAAGGCAAAAAATGAAAACTGATTGTTGAATGAAATAAAAAGCTAAGGTAATACAAATAAAGATGTATTTCAGTTGGTGCTGGGTGTGCATGCAAGTGTTTAAAGATACAGTATCATTGTCTTGTGTTTTATGTGTGCTATTTACTGTCTAATAACTCCTCCTAACATTTTGTTCTTCTGATGCGATTGCCTACTTTCGTTGGTGTTATGTAATATTGCAAGTGTGTAGACAATACTGATAGAGTTAGTCTTTGACCGGGGGGTTTGTTTAGTTTTGTTCTATTTTAAAAAGTCCCTGCGTTCGTTTGCCTTGTGTCTTTGAGGGCAGCGGGATTCCAGCTTTCGCTGCTCCCCGACTGCACATGCCAGCGAAATAATTGGGGAAAAGAAATTCTTTTGCCTTTGCAGGCTGGATTCTGAGCACACGTGCAGGATCGCAGTCAGAATCCACAGACCGCTCCTGTCAGCTACGAGCTGGAGGGAGACGTCTGAGCCTCGCAGAACATAAACATTGCTATAGCGTGCAGGGGATTTTTCACCTGCCCCCCCCGCTCCCCGACAACTGATGGGGGAGAAAATAACAAAAAGGGGGAAAGAAAAAGAAAAAAAAACAAATAAGTTTATTCTAACTAAATAGATGGCACCAATTAGAAATTTTGCTGGTAAAAAGGGAAAAAACAAAAAAAGGTAGGGGGATTTTATTTCCAAACTCCAATCAGAATATGTTTAGGGTTAGATCTGATTTTTGTTTTAATACGAAATGAGTAATATGTGATTTTCATAAAAATCAGTAGAAAAAAAAAAAATATTCGCTTTTAATTCTGTTACTAGCTAAGAGATGTGGGGAGGGTGTTCCATGATTATTTTCTTTCTCACCCACTTCTAACTTACTAGAGTTTAATACTGTGGTTCATAAGGCAAGAAATGTGGAGGGGGAAAAAAAAAATAACAACTTTGAATTGCAAGTCAAAAAGTGATTTTAAAATATTTAACTGTCAGTTAGTAGAGAGATGGCACTTTTCAATTTTAAGGCTGCTCTCGCTCTCCTCATTTTTTCACCCAGGGGAATTTGGATTAATGAAATTTCTGTATTGCTTTATCATGTTTTGCATTTCTTTGAATTCCGCGGTGGCGAGGGTTTGAATGGGTTGTTTAAAAATACGATAAACGAGCAAAGAGGTAATTGTACATTTTAAATATTGATTTAATCTATTCTCATCTGTGAGACAAGTGGTGTTTTAGTTGCAAGATCCTGAACGTTTTGAGCGATTTTAAAATTCTGGGCAGCTTTTCCTTTTTAAAAGCGAGCATTTGAAACCGGTGTTTTAGGCAAAAAATACAGATGGTGTATTTATACACACACAGACACCCAGCCACACAGGGCACGCATGCAGGCGCACAAAAGGTGCATGAGGGTGTGTGTGTAAGTCGGCAAACTTTGCAAACGGAAATATTTAAATGTTGTGCTGGCATTCTTTCAGGTAACTTAAGATTATAGAACCATGTTAACGCTACCGTTTGATGAGTCTGTTGTAATGCCAGAATCCCAGATGTGCAGAAAGTTTTCCAGAGAAAGTGATGACCAAAAGCAAATGAAGAACCCAGAAAGCTTTTCGAAGCAGATCGTGCTCCGGGGAAAGAGTATTAAAAGATCTCCAGGAGAAGACACGGAGAAAGAAGAGGAGGAGGAAGAGCGAGAAGAGGAGGATGAGAATGGCTTGCCTAGGCGAAGGGGCCTGCGGAAAAAAAAGACGAGCAAGATACGGATGGAAAGGATCAAATTCAGGCGGCAAGAAGCCAACGCTAGAGAGAGGAATCGGATGCATGGCCTTAACGACGCCCTGGACAATTTAAGGAAAGTGGTCCCTTGTTATTCTAAAACACAAAAACTGTCCAAAATAGAAACTCTAAGACTAGCCAAGAACTATATTTGGGCTCTTTCTGAAATCCTGCGAATTGGCAAGAGACCTGACCTGCTCACCTTCGTCCAAAACTTGTGCAAGGGTCTGTCCCAGCCGACTACAAACTTGGTGGCGGGATGCCTGCAGCTGAATGCCAGAAGTTTCCTGATGGGCCAGGCGGGCGAAGGTGCCCATCACACCCGCTCGCCCTACTCCACCTTCTACCCTCCCTACCACAGCCCCGAGCTTGGCACCCCCCCGGGGCACGGGACTCTCGACAACTCCAAGTCCATGAAACCTTACAATTACTGCAGCGCTTACGAGTCCTTCTATGAAAGCACTTCCCCCGAGTGCGCCAGCCCACAGTTTGAAGGTCCCTTAAGTCCTCCCCCAATTAACTATAATGGGATATTTTCCCTGAAGCAAGAAGAAAGCTTGGACTATGGCAAAAATTACAATTATGGCATGCATTACTGTGCAGTGCCACCCAGGGGTCCCCTTGGGCAGAGCTCTATGTTCAGGTTGCCTACAGAGAGCCACTTCCCTTACGACTTACATCTGCGCAGCCAGTCTCTCACCATGCAAGATGAATTAAATGCAGTTTTTCATAATTAATGAGGAAAATGAAAATAAACAGTGGTCATTCACCTCCCCATCTAATTAAGAGCAAGCAGATGCTTGGGCACTGTTGTAATTGGCACAACTCTATTTAACGTGTTTACTAGTTCCTAAAGTGTGTTTCAACTATTGTGGGGATTTTCTATGTATTAATAAACCCCTTTTCTGATAAGTATTTTTCCTTTCATTTTTTTTGTCTGTAAACACTGTGAGATTCTGTTTCCTCCCAGAGATTATTTCCTTCTCCTTTTTTTTCTTTTCTTCTTTTTATTTCCCTATTTGCTTGATTTGTTGAACAGTGTGTCTGAATAATATCGCTGAAATAAAAACACACACTGTGTAAAGTCAATGTCTATTTTGATTGTACAGTAATTATACAAATGCATGTTATTGAAATCAGATTAATAAAAATGATGTATTTATAATTGGTAGAAAATATATATTCTGTATTTGAGGGGAACTGAATTAAAAATATTCAGAACTTCAAAGAAATTATCTCAGAACTGAGATGGGCTTGCAATACGCAGAGGTGAGGTGAGAGTGTAGCAATATTGAAAGCTATGCAAAAAAAAAACAAAAAAAGAGCAAACAAAAAAAAAACAAAACAGTTTTCTGGGTTGTGGTTTTTGGGTAAGGAAAGCTAAGGAAAATCAGTGACTGTCACTGACGTTATTCAGCCTGACCTTAGAGTGTTACTGGCAGAGGCCACATGCTTATATTTTAGAAGATGTTGTCGGGATTTTGCCTCAGTTATTTTGACCATATATAATCAGCACCTTTTTTGTTTTGGTTTGGTTTGGGGGTTTTTTTGGGTTTTTTTTTTTGTATTATTCTGACTTCAGATGTAAAGGTTTGTTACAACAATGTATAACTGTGGTTTTCTCACTACGTCCTTTAAATGCAATTAAACATAGATGTTTCCACTTTTAAAATACATCTCCTAGCTGTGATACTGTATTTTGCCTGATAGTTATTATTTCGCAGGATGCAGCTGCCTTTGCCCTTGCCTGCACGGCTCTCGTCCCCACACCCTGTCGTGCTTCAGCCTGGGGATGGAATTCATGAATTATCAGGGCAAACCTTGCGCTATTTCCAGAAGGACAGCTTAGCAAGGCAACAAAAGCAGCCCTGAAATGCCCCAGGAATGGCTGTGTGCTAAGGGAAACACTGGTTAGAGGGAGAAGGTAACTTTATAGCTCACCCTAATGCCGAATTCCACGTGGGAAAGGGCCCCAAGTGAGCATGAAGGCCACGAGCTGCCCCTCCAGCTCTGGCTTGTGGAGAGGTGCAGGAGTGCAGAAAGCATAAGAATTGCGGAGGGAAGCTGCTCCCTGAACTTAGGCTTGGCTAATAAACAGCACCCATGAACTACAGCTGCAGCCCACGTTGGTTCAGCAGCCACGGGGGTCCCTCAACACTTAGCTTTTGAGCAGTTGAGCTGGACTGAGCCTGGGTCATTTTCTAAGGGCTCAGAGCTCTCTCTCAGTGAGCTCCGTGAGTTGACAAAACAACGAGCAGTTGAGCTAAAAGCCAACAGCCTTTAAACCTGCGAGTAAGCAAGGTCTCCTGACTTTGAGAGAAAAATAGCAGCTACCCAACAAGCATTTACCTGAAGCAACAAAATGCTACTCTGTGAATAAGCAAGGAATGCTTTTTTATTTTATTTTATTTTTTAAACTGGCTGCGTCACAGTCTGGGTCACAGACACATCAGCCTCAGACCTTCACTTGAGCATGCAGCCTTACAAAGAGGGGATGGGACAAGGGTTCCTGATAATTTGCCTAATTTCACAAGCAGAACTTGTTGTAATCAATCTGTCCCATTAAGCATTGCAACTCCTTCAGGACAACAGCAGCCCAACATTCCTCTCTTCTAAAACAGACCAGGCTACTCCAACTGCTGGAGTCGGGTAACAAGTCCCATAGTTGGATCAGGGTCTGGATGCTTCCAAGCTTGCAGTGGGAAGGGGATGGACATGGAGTTTTGCTGAACCAATGTCCTCTCTAGACACAAATATCGGGTCCAAATTAGGGCCTTTTGAAGCACGAGTCTTGAGCCACGTTTCAGGGAATTTAGCTCAAGTTTATCCCACCTTTCAGCAGGGTGACAAATCATGGAATATGCAGAGGATTTTCTGCCTTGGATGGAAGTTGATGGTAACGACTCAAAAGCATGCCCAGGTGTTTTGCACCAAGCATAGGTGGGGTTTGGGGAGAGAGGAGGGTAAAACAGATTGCTTTTACTGTTATTCAGAATTAGCTGATATTCAGCACAGCACAGAAGGGTGACAGGAGAGAGCAGAAGGGGGAAGAATCCAGTTAAGGAGAAGAACACGTGTAATCCTGGGCACAGATTCGCATGAAGAGACACTAATATATCTCAAGAAGCTATAGGCAGGTGGGCCCAGAAACAGGGAGTGCTTTGAAAGGGGACAGATAGTGGGGAGATGCCATCCCACAGAGCAGTGGCAGCAAACTTATCTAGCCAAGTTTTGTAAGAGAAGCCTCCTCCAGGAGCCTGAGAAGTTAGCCCAGTGCTTCAGAGCGGTGTTACTGCACTGGGGAAGGGTGAATTTGCATAAGTTGAGAGCACAGTGAGGAGGCAGCTGTGAAGACCTGCACCAGGGGAAGGAAACGCCTGCCACAATACATTCAGCAGGCACCCGAGGGGTGTTAAGACTTCAGGCTCTGCAATCTGGGGGTCTCCAGCTCTGTGGCCCTATATTAACTCAATAACTCATGGGCCAGTTCCAGTTTCCCCTTCTGGCAGCAGAAGCAAAGGGAAAGAGGAAAAAAATATCCCTGCCAGTTCAGATCTTTCTCGCTCAGTCCATGACAGATGGGGAGGCAATTCGCAGCCAGATTCCCCCTCTGGTAGCTCAAGGCGGGCACCACACTTGCTCAGGGCATTGCAAATTGGAAAGCCAGCCCTGAATAAATAACGGAGCAAGTCATAGAAAAATATTGCAACTGCATAAAAAAAACCCCTGACGTTCCCTGTCTAGGAGGGTATGGATTATTTAGAGATACAGAGGTAGTGAATTCCCTTGAGAGTGTGCTCCCGCACATACCTTCTCTTTCACACACACAACAAACATCTCTGTGCTCCTTCACCGACCAGTCACAGAACATAAGGTGCTCCAAGCTCTGACATGATTTATAAAATCCTTCGAAGTCGCCTTATTTTAGTGAACGAATCCAACCATGGAGAAAGTTCTGGTGCTTTAAACTAACAGGAATAAAAAAAAAGCTGGTGGGTTTCTTTACCCAATCTCTGCTTTATAACAAAGGTGCTCTTTTCTGCCCGCCTTGCTCTCCCCTTAACTGCCTTCACTTCCTCACGGACAGAGATTTGGAAAAGAGCAACTGTTCCAGGAAAATTAGGTGAGAAGTTTCTATTCTCCCTGTCCTCTAGCACAAGAGTAATGAAGCCTCCTGTCAATTTTAGAGGTGGGAACCCCAAAGCTGGCAGAAGAAAAGCTATTTGAAGAC
The DNA here is from genome assembly GCA_013400555.1 of Jacana jacana. NCBI lineage: Eukaryota > Metazoa > Chordata > Aves > Charadriiformes > Jacanidae > Jacana > Jacana jacana. The sequence goes on from VZTM01028830.1 coordinate 21,652, forward strand.
ATAAAAAAACCCAAACAACCCATTAAAAAAACCAAAACAAAACAAACAAAAAAAAACCATGCAAAGGTGTCAAAACAGGGCACAGAAAAAGAATATTTGTTTTACAAATACAAATGCTGGAAAAGAATCTAAAATCTAAAGAGTATTTTCCAGGATTTCAGACAGCCCTGTTAAATTGGAAAAAAGGGTGAGAGGCACAGCAGCGCGCTGCCGGGTTTGCACCCCTTCCTCTGCCGCAACACGGGGTTCACCAGTCTTCCCTGAGCAAGAGGGACCAGGTTCAGAGACCGGGCTGTACCTCTGCACTCTGTCTCAGGAAAAACCCTCCTCAGGAGTAAAATTTAAAGCCAGCAACCCCAGCCCCACAGTCCAGCAAATCCCAGTGTAGCTGCAAAGAGAGAGGGAGGGCTAGCAACCGCTTTGCCAGAGCTCAGAGGAGATCTCAAAACTCCTCTGCCTTACAGTGGGAATACACTCCTTTCCAGCACACGTCCTGGCTGTGCTCCCTTTTGGAATGTCTGCACTCTTTCATTTCATAGCTACCTGCACAAAGATTTTTAAAATGTACGGAGATTGTACAGTACAAATATGATATAAGGGTTTTTTTTCTATATTAGCAATTCCCTCTCCCATTTTTCCCCCTACTTTGCTCTTCTCTTCTCCCCTTTGCCTGTAGGGCTCTCAAATGGCAGCAAATTAAGTGAAATGCCATCAATAAAGATGAATGAAATCCCAGAGAAACACATGGCAGAATCTTTCCTTGCAAAAGCAAATAATACTCGCCTAAATTAAGAAGCAGCTGCACAGTTTTGTGTTTCAAATTCTGAACCTAGCTTAAATAAAAAGCCTACGGTTATATTTTATGGTCCATACACAAGGTCAAAGCAGGTCTAATCCTGGTACCAAAACCCTACAGCTTTTGATGTATGAGAACAGAGGTGGCACTGCTTTATGCTGATCTGCCATGAAAGCAGGTCCCCTTATAATATTCCAGCAATTTCCCAATTAAAAGCAAGACCAAACAAGCAAAAGAATCCCCACCCCTCTGTAATCTGGCTGTGAGTCTGACCCAGAGCTGAACCATGGCAGCAGGTTGTGATTTTGCTCTGGAGAGACACCGATCAGCGTGGCAAGCAGCTGGCACTGTGCCACCGCAGAATCTCAAGGGCAGACCTGTCGTGTCTCGCTGATACGAATCTAACTACCCTGTGCGGAGCCGCGATGCAGAACTGCTCTCCCAAGCCCTCTCCGCTGCACAGGCAGAGCCCTCTCGCAAAATTCCTACGCCTTACGCCAAGAAGATGGCCTATTTTCCTGCAGAGCCTCCCCCCTCGCCCCAGAGGATGCGCAAGAGCAAGCTAGGGAAAGGGAAAGCAAAGCCAAACTCGCAGGTAAAGAGCTCTGCAGGGAAAACACAAAAAAGTTTCTTGTTTTTTTTTAAATGCTTGAAGTGTGGAGTCACTATGAATCACAACTGGCTTTGTATTGACATCACCCACAAAGGTTTTTACAGAGTCACAAAGAAGTTTCCTCCTTCTTCTCCCCCAAAACACTGCTGTCTCTTGGCTGTTTTCCTTTGTCACTGGCTCCTTAGGCTTCCGCATTTATCCCTGTAACTGCACTACTTGTGGTATTTGATTGTAGGACACCATGAATGTGGAACATACTATAAAGAAACAAGCCAGACCTAGCTGTATCTTAAATTCTGGAGCTTAACAAAAATAATGAAATTGGATCAGAAAAGCAATCTTTTTGGTTTATCATGTTTCTAAGACATTCAGTGTACTCCAGCCTCGTGAAAATTATACTTTCTGATATCCTGGAGGTTTTTTTTTCCATCTCTGTAGAGCTTTAAGGAGCAGGTTTGTGGTTTTTTCCTTAGTGTCTTTTTGATTGGGGTTGATTCATATGCGAAATAGTATTTTTCAAACTCATAAAATTTCCTAGTCTGTAAGTGTACCCGTATATGTAAGGTTACAAATTCTCCAGTGCTTGGATATTCTGTTTGCAAATTAAAGTGATAAAAATCAAGTGATTTGGAGGTCCTTGTACAGATAGAGAATTCAAGCTAAGTAGGAGATGATAACATAAATTTTACAATCCTGAAAATAGGAATGCAAGGGCTTAGGTCTGCTCTTGTTCCATGGGAGTTCAGCAGATACCAGATTGGATTCTAAATCACACGGGAAGCTAAACGTAGCCTTATCCACTACGTTATTTATTTACAGCCCCATGAGCAGATGCATAATGCTTAGATGCATCTGAAATGACATTTCTTTTGGGCCGACAGCTTGTAAACAAAGAAACTATGATGGGATCTTCCTCAGAATCCAGGTGGAAGCCCACATGAACACTAGTGGATATTTGCCCCACACCAGGAGAACCCCACACAGGAAAGAAAAGCATGGTCCAGACACTGAGAACAGGAAGAGCAGGACTCTTCCTAATTTTAAGGATTTAGCAATTGAAATTCCATCCCCAAATTATGAGGAAGAGTCCATGTCAGTCACAACACAGAGCCCTTTCCCTCTGGATTTAAGAAGAGAGCTGTTCCTGTGCGTTGCATCCTGATAACAGGCATTACTTTAGAAAAGTGTATCTATTCCCCACAATTGGATATAATAACCGTTCTGGTTCACTTCCTACCCATCAGTGCACACACAGAAGCACACCTATACCCACCACTGGGACCCAGGTTTTGCAAGTCCTCATGAGGAAGTGGGGAAATCATTTGACTGAGTGCAGGTAGCTATACTAATTTTGATGCCAAAAGGACATAGAATTTAGGAGTGTGATATGACAGTGAATGAAAAGCCGGTTCCCAGCTGCACAGGCTTTCAGCCCATGGATTCAAACTGGTCATAACCACCATGTTCTCTCAGCTCCTACATTTCATATAGTCTTACTGCACATGCAGTTTTTCCCTTATTCAATAAAATAATAGAAGCTTATCTAAAAGGATAACACTGTCCCCTTGCCTCATCTCAGACTTTCTTTTCAGAAGAGGCTTAAGATAACTAAACCCTTAAATTGGAGTGAAAAATCAGTATCACCACCACAGAAACACAGCCCCAGTATAACAAGTGATGCAGAGTGCAAACAGTCGCCACAAGAAGTATGACCAAGGATATCCTAGTGGATAGAGTAATTCAGTGCCGGATACACCATCACTAGTGGGAACACTGGTAAGGATATACTTGGCTGCTGCAGTGAAAAAGGCCATTTCAAGGTCACATTAGATTCAGAGAATTACCTCCTTGGGAATAGGTATGTTAAAGGTGAGCTGGGGTGCTCTGCCTGGACAGCAAGTGTGTCCTGGCTACAACTCTATCTATCCCTATTTTGAACAACACGTTTGCTTTGCACAGCAGGTCATCTACCCCATAACAGTTACTTCAGCCTTCACTCTGGATTAATAGGCACTTCACAACAGCTGAGCCTGCAAAAGATGCCCTAGAGGAGATATGTTGCTGTACAATACATCCACATCTTACTCAATCACGGGTTCCCCGTACCCTCAGGTACTCACACAGATGTCAGCAAGTTCTGTAAGATGGTGACTCCACCATGAGTAATGGCTTCTACCACAGGCACAGCCTTATTGAAAAGCTCTTCAGTGGTTCATTTAAGCTGTACCTAGTGACTTCCATGAGAGCTGCCCGACAACAATATCTCACTGTTACTGTGGTCATATTCCCTATACTTGTTTTCCTATCTGCGTGTTAGGCTGTGTCCTCCTTGAAATTCAGTGCTGTTCTGGTCCAAAATGACACGAGCAGCACCAGTATTAGTATACAGAATATGTTATTAATGAACCAGGGCACACAAGAAGATACGTCACTACAGGATCACACACATTTCTAGCAACCCCAGGCTACAACCATACACCCACCATCATGCTTTGCTTTCTTACAGCCACCAATGAGACAGCTGGGAACAACTTCTCCTCCAAAAGAGATAAGTTATTGGCAAGGAAGATCAGCACACAAGGAGGGCTAACTCCCATGCTCAGATATCCCAGGTCAGTGTTACATCTGCCCCTTCTCTCCTGCAGGCCGGTATGTGTGACCGTGTGTCTTTACTTAGTTTGCCCATTTTGCCTGTGATTTACCCCAGCTTTTTCCTCATGGATAAGTAATCTGGTCTCATGTTCTCCGTTGAGAAATTTTACTTTGAAATATCTACAGAAATATGAAAATAAACTCAGTCTTAAATGATAATCTAGCATTAATTTTTTTTAAAGAAAAAAAGTCCTCAGATTTGTTCCTAAATGTATTTAAATCTTACCAAGAACATGATGCTGGTTATTAAAAAGTAATTCTGGAGAAATTAGCTTGCAGCTACAAAATTAATATAATTCATTTATTACTTGCAGCCACAAATCAAAATGCTGTTAACACTGCTGCATGCAATTTAATATGCACAGTAAGTTTCCATATGGCTTCAATTTTAGGTTCCCTGGTCACTAAAGAGGCTCATTTGCAGAATGTTCTATAGGCATGTGAAGTCAGCTTGTGCTTCCTGGCAGAAAAGCTGTTCTAGATGGTTCCTACACAGACACAACAGTCCAAACAGATCCAGAACCACTACCACCACCTGGGATTATTGTATCCTACATAAGACTGAGGGATATCTACATGCATTCATAGACCCACAAATATAACCAGAGTTTATAAAAAAAGGCATCCATAGTCAGACAGCTATTGCCACCTCAGTCTCCTGACCATGAAGGTGCATTTTTTAAAAGCACTGAGCATCCAAGACCTCTTTTGGAGCCAACAGGATGAAAACGTAACAGCAAGGTAATACAACATCAGCATTGACTACCATGCTTAAAAACAACCAGAGCCAAATTTAACAGTGACATCAAGGTTGGCTGTTATTGAAGTACTGCTGAGTTTTTACATAGCCTACCTGGAGTTGGGCATACACTGATTGGTTCGGACAGATCAACTAGGTATAGGCAGTATGTTGCACATCCATTTAATTTAATTTGGCTTGTTGCGGAACCTTGTCATGGCTGAATGAGGGACAGCACTTGTTCAGTTGTCTCTCTCTTAACCTTCTTCAAGCACTAAGACTACACCATACTCCAGGAGCACCAGGCTCATTGCTGCCTAACAAAGCCCACTGAAGTGTGATTACAGTGGATTTATGCCCATAGATCCAAGTCTGAGTGACCGATTGCCCGTCTGAGTGACCGATTGCCCGTCTGAGAGCAAGAGTGAAAAACGGAGCTCTTTCCAAATAAGAGTATGCCATGAACATGGCATTCCATTCCACAGCTCTAGTCATTAGGCTGCAAACCCACACAGGTCACAGTAATATTCGTTCCACTACTCTTTCCTCTCCTCCAAATAATCTATCCAATGAAATCTTTCTCATAACCAAAGCAAGATATTTCAAGGCACTTTTGCTTTGTTGGAAGTTTTCTGACCAGCTTTGCTAATGAAATTGTTGGAGATGCCCAGTGTGCTTTCTCTGTTTCTTCAAACAGGCAACTGGCCTCAGCTGTGCCATGGTGTTCGGCACCAGGTCAACAGCAAATAAGGCCAAAATCATAGGCACAGAATTATCTTTTTTTCATTAACAACACTTGCGATTGAACCCTTGCCACTTGTTCGATAAGTCAGCAGCTGGTTTGGTTCAACACTGTTCAGCTGTGCCTGGGTTCCACTTAGATCTGGGAAACCACATCAGGCACAGCCCCAGTCCTATCCAAACTCAGAATAAAAGGGCATGGGCTTAGACCAAAATAGTCTTTCACATACTGAGACCACAGTTCATCCTGTAACAGACTGAAAGCATCTAACAAAGACACGAACACCACCCAGAACGACGAGGTCAGGCTCACTGTGTATCCACTGGGCTAGTCAGAAAGAATGAGAAGGGTGTGTAGGAGGGGGTATGTGTCTTGGTGACTATGATTAATCCGAGACACCTTTGAGGCATTATTATCTGCTGCTTGTTCAGAGTGGCTGATGTCAACACAGCCCCTCACCTGGAAGTCATCTTTGCCAGATCTCTTCTGGGTGGCAAAGGCATCAGCATGCCAGAGCAGCCCAGCTAACCATGGACAGGAAAAGCCATCAGAGATCAAAGCACTAAAGATGCTGAAGCCCTGATTCTAAAGCGGTTCAGCGAAACAAGTCTCTGATCTAACCTCTTCTAGGATTTCAGGTTATTTTGACTAATTTCTAACTGAGGCTTTTGGGACGACCCCAGGCTAAATTACTGTGAAAGAAGGGAGACAGATGGAGGGAAGAACAATAGAAGCAGGCAGCCTATTATAACTTAAGTGCTACTCTTTCTACCCCTCCTGACATCAATAAGTCCTGTCCACCAGAAGTGTGTCACGTTGGAGATCAGGCTCAGAGAAATATTTCACTGCATTTACAGAATTATTTCCTAAGATGGGAGGGAGAGGGGGAGCTGCCTTCTTTATTTTAGTACTGTCAACTGTTAGTACAGAGTCTCTCCCTGGTGTGTTATGTTCTCGTGAGCTGGCAGACCTGTTGGGAATATAATGAGGTCTATGTATGCACCTCCTGGTGTGATGTTTAAAAAACTCCATTTCTAACAACTTATTCCTCAGATGCTCTCCTGATTTTCTTGAGGCGTAAGGACCAGTTGACTATGCAAATGAAAGAAGAGAATGTAGGAAATGAGTTTGACACAAAGGGAGTTGCTGGCAAATGCCATTGCTTCCTCGGGGCATAATGGTAAGAGACAGCTGCTACTGCCAGCCTAGAAGCGGTAGCTGAGGGGGCTAGCACAGCTCTGCTGAAAATCTTTAGTCTGACAAATAAGCAGGCAGAGGCTGCCTATGCGGGTGAGGAGGACCCCCAAACCAAGAGCTTTGATTCTTTCTCTGCTCTTCTCCATTAACATCCACTGCAAATGCACACAGGAGTGATAGCAGGTGATTTTTGCAGGAGTCTGCAAGTTTATTGCCTGAAATTTCTTTCTAACAGGAGGGGCAAGGCAGGAAATTAACTGCAAGAACGTGAGCGTTGCCCTTCACAACTTCTAAAGTTATTATTGAAAGAACACAATGGACTTTTTTGCCACAAGACATAGATTTTCTAAATCAATATGAATGACTGCAGAATAAATCATCCCACAAACATTCAATCACTGCACACAGTACTACGGTGTTATTTTTGCTCTTCGTTATGGAGCGATTCCCTCAAGTAATTATCACTACAATCGTAACTCTGATACATGTACTTTGTCGTTCTGCTGAATGAATGGTAGCAGAGTACTGTAACTCATGTGCATACGTAAATATTTTAGGACTCTCTGCTTCTTAAATTGTTTGGAAATAGTTATGGTAACCAGTAAATACTGATACTTTTTTTTCGCCTCCAAAAGAATCTGTCACTTGAACTGGCACGATGCTTAGAGTACGACTTTATGGAAAAAATAACACAAATGTTTATTGACAGTATTAAAGGAAATGCTTGGTGTTTTTTAGCTCTGAGCAGAATAGCTGTCTGGAGTGCCACATGTTATGATCACCACACAAAGACAGAATAAAAATCCTTCCACGGGGGAACATCTTCATTTCAAATGAGGGAGAAACCAAACCTCCCAATGCTAAATGATTAAAAAGCATATCGTATTTAAAAAAAATAAAAAAGGACATTTGTGTGCTTCTCCTGGGAAGAAAGGGGCACTGATAGCTTCCAAAACACCCAAAGAGAGTAAGTGGTACGTAAAAAGCATATTTCCTGATTCTTCTGCTCTTCCTGCAGCACTTCCCAGGACTTGCCATAAATCTCAGCTGAGGTTCCGCATGCACACCGCAGGAGGCTGGGTCCCTCTAGCAAGATTCTGCCCGCATTTATAACAGCAAAATCCCTTTAAACATACTGCATTTACTCAGGCATTAACGTGGACAAACATGAAAACTTTGTGTTAAAGCACACGGTCAACTTACTCCACGCTTCTACCCAGCAACAGACAGAAACATCCTGCTCCTATAGCATTCCTCCCCAGCCCCAGCTTTTTCTCCTCCAAAGCACTGCACAGTTGTGAGCTGGCACCATTACTACTGCTACACGCATGAGAAAACCAAGATTAAATAGTTGCCCAAAGAAGTCATGAAGTGAGCAGAAGCCTGACAACTTACCTCCTGAACCGAGCTGAACTCCAATTCCTTCAATCAGATTTCAGACATATGACTGAGCTACCTTGGTTTAACGGCTGCCGTGCATCAGCTGAGCCCCAGTGAAAATAGTTTAAATTGGCGTGTGCTACCCTACATTTGCAACAGCTCAGCTGCTACACAGGAACTCATTAAGCCATGGTAACTTGCTCAAGTGTCTGAGACCTCAATCTGATGCTTTACCCAGTGGCCCACATAACTGCCCAAATCATGCTCTCTGCCTCCATGCCAATAAACATCCTGAGCCCATCTTCCACAAAGTAAGGACATGCCCAAGAAAATACGCCCAGTACAATTTTCCAGTGAGATGCTTCGGAAGATTTGTTCAGATAAGGAGAGAGCCCTCAAGGACATTTTTATTTCTTCTCTCCCTGACCTAGATGTGGACAGAGCGCTCTGCAATTCAAATAATAATCCTAGTCCTGTCCACAAAGTTTATGTTCTGTGTTTATCTTCTGTTTCATCTACAACGTTTTCCTCTTCAGCCTATCAACACGGATTATGTTATTCATTCCTCTTACCTTAACTATTGTAAGTTTGTGGCCTTAGGATCTCCTCAAGACCTGCTTCTCCAGAACACTTCAAGAACCTGGAGAGAAAATAAAAAAAAGAATTTTTTTTTTTTCTAAATCATCTATATAACCCTATTTTAAACACTACTGACTCCCTTTTCATTTAAAAGTCAAGTTCCAAACTATCTCTATCCTTCTCTCCTCCTCTCTAAAACTTATGTTCATCTGTTGTCTACCAGAAATATAGTGCAGGAAACCTGATTTCAACTGGTGCCATGTGAAATGCACATCCTGATCCTTGAGCCATATCCCTCTTTTTGGAAAGAGGGCTCCTATTCATTCTTGCTTGCTTCATAGGATTCAGATCACATTAAAATGTTCTGCAAAATTAAGTTCTATTTTATTGTCTTGTATGGGTTTCTTGTTATTTTGCAACGTGTAATATCTACCAAGAGAAATATCTGTGAAGATAATTAAATTATATTAAATGCAGAGCAATAGTGAGTATCCCTGTATTCCTAACCCAGTGTAGCTCAGTATCTCAAATTTTCTAAGTCACCAGTTTAAGCCTTGAGGCAAGTGTTATCTCACTGTTACCTTTACAGGTAAATACAATTGAATTGAGACAAGAAATTTTGGACACCTGTAAAATTTCCATGATGAAATTTTCAATTTTGCATGAAAGAGCAAGCCAATTAAAACAACCACAAAGTCATATTTTGGAGGGGGTAAACACAGGGAGAGCACTTACTCTCCAATGCCATAAACTTACCAAAGCAGCTCCAGAAGAAGCTGGCTCACCTTCCCCTATCTGACCAGGATATTATCATAGCAATTTCAACAGGTAAACATGACTTCAGGTGTTGTGCTGTAGCACAAAAGCAATGATTGCCTGTGGGCTAACCCCAAACATAGTCCCAAGTCTTGTGACTCCTGAGCTTACAAGCAGCCAAAGTCAAGCTCAGCTTCAGGAGTACCTCCCTGGGTGAATGGGTTGGCTGCATCAAGTCTGCTAAGAAGTGCAATCTCCTGGTTGAGGGAAGAAGTCAGAAAGGGAGGGTTGTTGTGGCTGAGCTGAAATCTTGTTGGTTGCTCAGCCCTGCCCCACCAGCTGTGAAATAATGGGACCTTAAAGGAGCCACTGTTGTTACCATTCACTTGTTCCCTCAGCTCTCTGAGGGGATGTCTCTTCTTATTTCTATTGATGAGGCAATGTCATGGGTTTAAGGCTCAGCCTGTCCACTAGGGCATCATGAAATCTCTTCGCTATCCAACAAGAGAGCTAGGAGGTCTCAAACTGGGCAGCAATGGTCAGGGAAGAGCTAGCCTTGGGCTTGCTTGATATAGACTCCAAATGGCCTTCCCTGGTGGCTCTTTGTTCAGCTCATTGGCAGGTTTTAAAGCTGTGTATTCACAGCAAAACCTCTGGGAAAAGACAATGAAAATTTTGTTATTTGGCATCTCCATGAGGAAATCCATATTTTAGCTCAACCAGTAACTACTGGGTGATGGAGGAAATGAGATGTGAATCCCTTTCAGTGAGGGGGAAAGGGTATCTGTCCCCAAGTACTTATGTCTAGATTTCACGCCAGGAACAGAAAAGTAAACAAGTAAAAATTAATGCGTTTTTTAAAAAAGCTCAAAAAGGCAAGTGGGGAATGTTCCCCAAAACTAGGAAGAATAGAACAGCTCGGCATACTGAGAAATTGCTGGATACAAAACCAAATGCATCCTATGGCATTTTCCCAGAGCTAGGAAGAAAGTAACTAGTTCATAAATTCCATCAGGAGCTTGGGGATTTTTGATGTAATGAGTTTTACAGTTTCAGAGGAGGCTGCTTTGCTAATAATTATGTAACAGTAATTAAATCTGAAAAAGGCTGTACTCTAACTATGTTGATTTATTGCAGCTCCAACAAAGTACTCCTAGAGTGTGCTTTGGAGCGTGCACCTCCTCCCTCCAGTTTTCTTTAAATTCTCACAGAGCACTGGGTCACAGATGGTCTGAGATGCGATATTTTCCCTATTAAATTCCTAATAATCTTTTTCTGAGGCTGAGTCATGGAAGCCTGGGGATTTCTCATTTTAATTAGAAGGTTTAAGGAGCTAACTCTGTTTGAAATTTCCTCCTAGGAGATATGGGTGCAGGTGATCCCATTCAGAAGAATGACACAATATCAAGGCCAACATCTCATTTCCATATTAGATTACAGCTAGTTTGGCATAACTCCTGATCTGGATGCTGATGATGTGCCACCTGAGCAGGAGGCACGAACTTTTACCATTTGAAAACAGGATTATTTTAGGATTATGTCTGAAGACATTTTAGGCTCTAGCTGGATTTTTCCGAGCCTACCACAATGCTCCATCACCCCGTGTAGAAACCGTTTAGAAATGTGAATTATTTATTAGTCTGATTGAAGCGATGAGTCTACATCATTTGGGAAGCGGTGCTCTTAAGGATGCTCATACAAAGAGATTTACCGTATTGTCCAAAGGGCTGATCCTCACGATATTAGTGTTTCAGATTTTGTCTGCAAACCGTATAAGCCATATAAATAGAGCATTCACCCAGCAAAATGTTTTATGTACGGCTTTAGCGTTTGTAGTACGCAAAGAGCAACATCCCATCCCTGCCATCCAAAGAAGGTTATTCTTAGGCGCTCATAGCTGAGTTTGATCATTTGTAAGAATGCCTGTTGTTTAAGAGTTAGTCTGGTGTACTGTTCACACGTCCCTTGATAGTCTATTGTGAAAAAAAACCTGCTTCTGAGAAGACAGCTGTTGAAGTTTCGTCAGCCTACACCTTACAGCCAATTCCTGTGCTTTATGAAAATAATGAGCATCTCTTATTCTTCCAGCGTGGCATGCAATTGTCAAGAAGTCAGATGAGACGTTATTTGCCTTTTGTAACACTAGGTAGCTTCACAGTTTTTGAGAGACAGAAGTGAGTGTGTTTTGGGAAAATAAAATTTTCACCCACTCTAAGCTGCACCACTTCAACATGCTAAAAATAAGGTTTTATTGGAAGTAGTACTGCAGCATATAGACTTGGCTGTGAATAGAAGAAATAACCTTTTCCATATTAAATCCTGCCAGTTGTGCTGTCTCCATGAATGGTTTTTGATGAGCCTGAAGTTTTAACTTTGTTATGCTTTTTAAAAATGCACCGCTCGTAAATGTTCAAAAGCTTAAGTTGTCATAAACTGTTTAAAAGGTTTGCTTTCTATATATAATACATACACTTGTATATGCAATTTTTATGCCATTTGGTCCTGAAATGCTTTAAAGATTTGGTATTTAATTTAATGGCAGGTATTTTTCTTATGCATCTCAAAACCAAAAAAACACAGACACAAAATAGCACTTCAGACTGTTTTTCCAAAGATCAGATCCATCCTTACTGCCATATCAGTCTGCAAATGCCCCACAAATAGGTTTACTCTCATTAAAGTTCCACTCCACTTGAGAAAGAAGTCATCCTGGTAATGAGTAAGAAAAGCCAACCCTTGCCTGGGATGTTGGAAGAAAGAAGAATTTGACCCGGCCCTAAGCTACATGTAGTATTTTGTCTATGAAACATCCATGCCTGAACTGAAATCCAGCCATCCTTCTGAATGTCCACAAGCCAGGCTGGCACTGTGAGAATTGGCTGGATTTGGCCAGTTGCTTTGTGACACCTTTTGTGAAGTCCAAGAAGGAGGTGGCTAGCAGTAGCTGCCTTGCCAAGCCACTGGCATAGAAGTAGGTTGGCCTCCGTGCTGTACGATTATAATACCTTTTATTGTAATAAGAAAGAAGGTACACGCAGTTATAACGGTGTGGAAAATCCACTTGCATTAATTCCCCAAAAATTGGCATAGGGAAGAGCAGGTACTGCCTTTTGGACACCATTTGTGTAGTGATGGAATGCAAAATTAACTCCTCTGTTGGAGGGTCAGCAGAAAAGGGCAGGCAACAACAGCTTTTTCCAAAGCAATCGGACTTCCATCCCTGCTCTCCCCCTTGAAGGCCCGAAATACGAAAACACAAGGAAAGGCAGGTTCAAAATCCTCTGTAATGCAAGGAGTTAAAGTGGCAGAGGAAATCAGGTTCTCTGATGAGTAAAAAGGGAAAATGTCTCCGAGTTCTGATTAATGACCAGGGACACCTCGAGCTGCTTTGCCTGTCTCAGCAGTACATGACTGGTGCAGCAGGGTAATGTCTAATAACTAATCTTTGACACTAGAATTAAGTCATTTTGCAAGAAAGCAGGTCATTAGAAGCTAAATTGAATTATAAGTAATTCTATCTCTATGGAGGATTGTAAATTAATTGGTTTTTAACAATAACATTTCTGTATTTTATTAAAGCAGTGTAAGAATTCAGCGAAGAAAAGAATGTAGCAGATAAACAGGGCAGGTGTTGATGATGCAAATGAAATAGATGACAGATGGTTAGTAGCACGATCACTCACTGTGTGTGTATAATGGATAGAGGTAATCAAATTCCTTTGTGAATTGGTGACTTTCTTTACATCAAGAACTTTAACTGTGCCATGCTTATACAGCTTCTCCTTAAAAATTAACTCCACTCCTTGTCATTATCTGGAGGTGCAGGACGCTTATATTTGCATACTGTCACAAACAAAAGCCAGGCGTGCAAATCAAACCCCACCTGGGCAACCAGCTTCAGTTGCAAAGTGGTCATGGGACTCTGAAGAAGCCTCTGCCGCCAAAGAGTAGCCCAGCCCCCAGAAGAGCTCAGGTGACCAGTGTAAAGGATTTTCTGCAGCCCTGTGGATGAACCGCTGGGCTGGATATGACCCCATGAGGCACGAGCTGTCCCCCAAGCCCCAGGTAACAATTCCGCCTCGGAGGGTAGAGAGATGTTACACTGCAGAGCAGGAACACCACTGCTGCTGGATGAGCTCAGCTCAGCCCACGATGGGTATACTGATTTTTGAGGGAGATTTATCTCATGGCACCACTCAGCTAGCTACGTCTGATGATTTGACATAGACTGCAGGAGAAAATCACCAGGGTCTAGAGGCAGAGGTATCACATAATTATGTACCCACCACACACGTGCAATCACAACCAGGGTAACAGCAGAGCATGCTTGAGCCAGCACTGACTTTACAGAAAGCTGTCCTTGTTCTGAGCCAAAAAAAGAAGAGCAAAAATGATTGATCAAGGACTGCAGACACCATGTCAGGAGACAATCTATTATCAGAGCAGTTCCCAGGATGAGTACAGAATGGGCTGCAGGAAATATACCTACGCACGGCACTGTCTTAGCGCCCTGCATGTCATCCAAAGCCATGCCCTTTCTAGGGAAGTGCTTTGCACAGAGCAATGTTGGGAGAACCCCTGCAAGATATTGCTGGAATTGCTGATGAGGTCAGGTTGACATCGCCTCTGTCCTCGCTGTAATAGCATGGCTGCACCAAGGCAGCACCACCAAGTGGTGTTGTTAGGGTGTTGTGAGGTTTGCATCAAAGGGCAACATTCTTGTTTTTCTGGTTTTTCTATAAGGATCTCTTCTGCTGAAGGCCCTGCATTGCACACTCCTTCCTCACCCTCAAGGAACAGAGGGCACACCTGCAGGAGGACAGAAGGGTGGCTGGATCCTCTGCAGCATTCTGCCACCACTGCTGATTCTACTAAACAGAAAAAACCTCCCTAAAACTGCTCAGCAGAAGTCTTCATTTGCTCTAAGGCTAGACTAGTTTCAAGGCCACAATGTCAGCTGCTTATTCCCTCAGAAGCCTGAGCCTGGATAAATGGAGATCACTCACCAGGCTTATGGAAGAGCTTCACAATACAATGAGTTTTGTACACGTTTTTGGTGATGAGTCTCCTGTTGCACACAGCTGTGTACAGCATTGGAAATCTGGACAATATATTTGATGATTTGCTTGAAGTATGCAATATCTGTTACACTTTACTGAGTTGTCTAACTTTTTCACATTTTGAATGCGTTCTTGAAATCCCGAGAACCCTGATTATAGGAGATGAAAAATTAAATTAACTAGAAGTGTACCACAGAAAGGATTATTCTTTTTCTATTTTAGCTATTTGTAGCCTGAGTAGTGAGTATACTCAATTAGTAGTACCCTATATGAAGTCAAGGGAAATAACCCATGCCACCATATTTGTTGATGAGCCAACATGGAAAAGTGTGACAGACACCTTTCAACAGAAACAAATACATTTTATTTGGCTGTTAAGAAAGGCATTGCAGGAGGAAGAAAAGAAATAAATAGTAAATACCGTGCTTGAAACTAAATGTGAAGAATTCTAGCAAGCTTCTGTGGTGAGAGTACAGCTATAGGTGGATGCTAAAAAAGGTTACTACAGTTTATATTAGAGAGGCACAAAACCTGTTAGATGACAAAGCACATGATTAAATATCTTTGGTAATAGATCAAGAACACAGATCTTGACACTGTTTTGGAGCAAAGTGAAATTGTAGCAGGTTGCTGTGTCATTAGAGCAAGGGAGATGCATGCACAGTCCAGAGATTACCATATGCAACAAAAGACTGGAACTACATTCAAGACCCCTTGATGTTTCAGTTTATTCATGCTGTATTTCTGTTTTATGATTCTTTAATATTATACAACCATTATTTTGGTTTATTCATGTCTATACTTATGACTGTCACCTGCAAACAATTTAACAAAGTTATTAGGGAATTTTATTATTTTTCCAATGGGAAAACTGCATATCACACAAAGGAAATAATATGTGGTGATATTATTTATTTTGGGGAAGGCAAAACAGAGAACCTTCATATTGTTAAGGAAACTATGTGCAAATGCTTCAACATCATATGTATTTGGAATAGAGAATAATTGTTTTGTTGTGTTTTTTTCTTTTAAAAAAAAGAAGCCATTTAGATTCTATTTTATCACTGCCTTTACATTATATCTGCTTAGGAGTCAAATTTTTGTGGTGGCTATTGTTGCTTCTGCTCCGTGCCTGCCCTTCAAAGACAAAACAGCAAAGAACGAGCTGGTTATTTTTAGGAAGCAGCACTGAGAACCAATTTCAAAATGGACAGCATGTTAACCCAGTTCTGTGTAAAGTCTAACCTTGAATGAAAAGCTGGGGCAGAGGAAAACATGACCTGTTGCATTTTTGCTGCTGGTGATGGTTAACAACTAGAGAAGAAGGTACTTGGACTCTTGGATGACAGGCTGAGCTTGCAAGAATATTTCTTAAAAAAAACAAACAAACAAAAAAAAACCATCTCCTAAAACAGATATCAGATTTTTAGAAAGAATTTTAAAATTTCTAAGTAGGATTTACTTTGTAAAGCTGTTACTGAGAAGTAAGTCAGTTTTGGTTTAGATATTTTTTTTCCTACGAGAAAAGCACACAATTTTGGTTACATTAACCTACTTTTGTGGCTGTTACATTATGCATGCTAGATAATGAACTTTCTGTGTTTGTCTTTAACTGGAATATTGGAATAGGAATCCAATATTGACCAGCTAACTCATAAAGATCCAACATTACCTCCCCTGCTAGCGTCAAGAGATTCAACAGATGCCTTGGAACTGCCAAGGGATTTCAGACAGAAAACAGTACTTGCTGCAGTCCTTGGAGCTTCTCAGGATTTCACTGGTCAAGGATGACAGAAAGAACTGGCTGCCACGACTTTAGCGGACAGCAAATGACCAATAAAAGGGAAACGTTACAGTAAAGGAATCTTTCCTTCCCACAGAGAAGAAAAACATCCCTCTTCCTACACATGTGAGAGGGTTTAATGAGAAAATAAAAGTCAAAGATACGGAAAAATAGGCACAAAAGATTTGTCATGAGCTAGACCTAAAGCATTTCCAGAAAAAATTGACAGTCAGAGCAGCCAGCTGAAAAGAATGTGGCACAAAAGGTGAAGTTAGAGCTGCAGAAGTCATAGAAAACTCATTTGTTCCTGAGAAAATCTTCAACCAAAATTAGCAGCAGGCAGCGCAATCCAGTGAGATGAGATGCATATGTGATCCATGATGTCCGTAATGCAGTCACTCAAATATCTGATGGAAGAATTTTGAGTTGCTTTCACAGGAGCTTGGCTGCTGCAGAGGAGGCAGCCAAAAGGATGGCCATCACAGCTATTGCCATGGGAAATTGCACAGGAGATGGGATGGAGAAGGTACTGTGGGAAAGACCCAGAGAGCAGCTGGGCAAGAGACACACGATGAGCCCCAGGAGTAAAAAAAAGCATCTTCACTGAAGCCCAGTCATAAGCATTTCAGCCTCTGCATTTGTTGCTAATGGATAAGGAGAGGTTGCACAATACTTGCGCTACTCAGAAATGACTTGAGGCCAAGCAGCTCATTATGGGCTGTGTCTGAGTGGCAGCCGGTCAGCACAGGGCAATGCGAACCTCTGTGCTAACACCAGCTGCTGGGTCCTGTGCTCTCATAGAAGAGTCTCACAGGAACAGTTCCCCCCAACTTTTTCCTTGTCAAACTTAAAAATAACACTGACTGATCAATAAAAACACACTGCACATCTGCAGTTGCTTGTAAGAAAGCTGCTGACTCAAGCAGAAAAAATCAGTTGCAGTGGCATGTGCACCTCCACATCCACGTGTGACTTTTGGGAGGCAGCAATGAGAAGTTCTCAATCTACCTCCCTGCCCTGGAGCTCAGCTCTCACATGTATCTCTGCTTCAGCTGACTCTCAGGGTCTCTTGATAGAAACAGGAGATATGGTGCCTTCACTGCTCTGGTGTTTTGAGGACTTGCCACATGTTTTTCCACAGAAGACCCACAGTTGAAGGGAATGGAGGCTTCATGCAGCTGGAGGGCTACCTCTACCTCATACGCTTTCCCCATCATCTGCAGCTACAGCCATACACCATATTGCTCCTTGGAGAAATGGCAATACCCAGGTGGCAAAATCATATGGAGCATCTGGTTTTCTGATCTGTATTCTTTCTGTATCACTACATCTCCACCAAGCCTGACATCAGTGTCTAACCATGCGAACATGTGCTCTACAGTCCTCAGTTGCAGGGGTGTCAGCAGGTGACAACTCATGCTTCATTGGTGCTGCTCTATAATTCAATAGCGGTATATACAAATTAGGTGTGCCCCCACCGTCTTTTTTTGAGAGAGGTGATGTTATTTTGATGCTGTTTTCCAGCGACTGCCTTGCTAGTGGTTAAGGGAGAGTAGCAGTTCCTGGTAAAATTTCTTCTTGACATGAAGAAATGGCCCACCCCTGTGACAATTTGTGGAAGTTATCATGCCAGATACAAAATATATAAAGAAGAGATTCAATATCAGCAAAAATACGTAGCTATGAGATCAACTAGTAAGGAACATCTTGGGAAATAGAAAACATCAGATTAGGAGAAACACCTAGGTTTCCCCTTCTAACTTAGAGAAATGTTTGACTCCTTTATTTCGTGTGGTTGTACATCTACTTTGCTTCTTCCCCCCCCCCCCCNTAAAATTAGGATATATTTTTGGACTCGTCAACAACTTCCAACATTAATTTTTGTTAGGTCGATACAAAAGAACTCAGCTATATTGTTTACATGTTTCAATTTCTAAGTGACCTTCATTATACAGCTTAAGAAAAGAAAGAGTTGCTTTCCCAGTACCTTTAAGCACAACTCCATTTGCTACTGAGACATTTTTGAACCTAGTAAGAGGAGCAGAAAACACGCTGTTATGCCCAGTATGTATTAATAGTGCTACTTGGTTTTACTGGGTCTCCTCCCAGTGCTGGCCGACTGCAACCCATGTGGCAACGAGGACCAGAGTTTTACAGAAAAATATTTAAAGGTTTCTCTCAAGCTTTGATTCACTGCATTCTTTTAAAATGCTGAATATGGCATACCCACAGCTACGATATGCCTCCCAGATTTGCCCTGTATTTAGAATTATAGCAGGACAAAAAAGGGAGATTACAGGGAGACAGGAAGAAAAGAGGAGGAAGAGAAAACGCCGCGCCTCAGATTGGTGATTTTTCAGACTGAATTTCAGCAAATATTGATCCCCCACAAACGGTAAGATAAAGTGTTTTTTGAACCTGGTTACCTCTGGGAGATGAGTATTTACTGACACTGACTCCAGTTTTCACACCCACCTGAGACCTAAACCTTCTCTTCTGCCCCAGCATGCTGGTAACCCACCTCGCCAGCCCCGCCAACAAGGTACAGATCTCCTGTTGGGATCAGAGTAGGGTGAGAGAGCAGTAACGACAGCCTGAGAAGAGCCAGTGAGCAGTTTGGTCTCAGGCATACTTCGACAATAAACATAAATTCCTTTTGTTAACTGCTTCAGCCGCTCCAGAACTCCATTTACAGTTACTCACCATGCCTGGTTTTAAATGCCTTCCTCCAGTTCCTTGAATCAGGTAGCTAAGGAAGACGTTCAATTCCTCCACCACACACGGTGTATATTTTAAGTCTCTATATTTGACATTATTTACATAACAGCTCATGTAAATCCGGAAAATATTAGTAAATCTAGCCTTTTAGAACTACTCTCCGGATACAGAATAAAGCATTTTTAAAACCTGAAAAAGCCCAGAAAGCTAAAATAAACATCTTCCTGAGGACTAAGAAAACCCCCAACGTCTTTGGAAATGCCGTGCTGTCTCTCTTTCAGCTTGTTACCAAAGAAGAACAGATTTTGAATTATTAGCCCCAATGAGTGAATTGCCTGCTGGGGTTTATAACACTAAAACACACTTCATTTATAAATGAATTTTTTTTTCAGCTTGCTTTCTCAAAGCAATCCCCGTGCTCTGCTGTCTTATGAAAAAAACAAGCTTTAACATGTTGCTGATGTTTTATACCTACTGACAGTCTTGTTTACTAAATACATGTACCGTCAATTGTGTTATCCCCAACCATATTATAATCTCTATTTGCACCAACCTAATTGCTACTGCTGCTAAGCATTCTCAGTATTAATAAAAGCAACTAAAGCATGGAAAATGCAGCAAATGTTTCCCAAGCTGAAGGTCACACTCTCTGTTGACCTGCTCCCCGCTTTATGCCATTGCATTTAGGGCAGCAGGAGGAGAGAAGGACAAGACTGAATTTGCATCTGATTTTGTACTGGTGCCACTTCTCCAAGTCCTGCCCTGCTTCAGGCACAGGCAGCTTCGTCCACAAAGGGTCCACACACACCTCCATTGCTAACAAAGATCTACTTCGCTTTGACCCAAAGCCCACTGTGGTCGGAGAAGGTCCACCTCAACAACCTCCTACCAAACCCTATTGCCCATAGCACATTTATAACTCAACCTGCAGCAGTATCAGCTGAGGCTGTTTGAGTAGAAAAGCCCTAGAATTTCATAGGTGATAAGAGCCCTTTTTATAAAAAAAAAAACAACAGAGAAGTAGGGTTCTCCGCTATACTTCATAGGATGTTCAAAAGAACCACAGAAACGGTACCATTCTGTATGAAACGTTAAGTGGTTCTGAAAGAGTAGTTTCAAGGAGGGGTCATTTAATTTCTGAACAGTCCCTCTGGGTTTCATCTCTTCTGAATTCCATGGGGAAAGATAGAGAAATTGCATTTAGAGAAATAAATAAATCTGAAAATGAGAGGGGAAAGCATCTTGCAAGCACCGCCCTCCCCNTTTAAACAAAAATTAAGGACAACTCGCATTTGAATATTATATCTTTGGGCACAGAGCCACATGCAGATGCACCTAGCCATGTTTTGGACTGAGGCCAAATTCTCTCAGTCCCAGTTGTTCAATTTTATTGCAAGTGAACAAAGCGGGGAGGGGGGGTGTGATATAATATGGTCGTTCAGTAACCAATGTTTGGGGGCTTGTTAAGGTGCAAGTGAGGGTGTTTATGTGAAAGGAGAGCATAAAATTAACACTATACTCTTCAAACCGAGGGCTGGTCTGTGTCATGTAGCACTGCATTTTGCGGTTATTTCTGATAGCAGCAGGGCAGCTCAGCACAGTGATTTACAAGCTAAGACATCCTGTCAGTCCGCTGGGTTTCACTTCACGACCATCTTGAGAAAAATCAAATCTGGACACGCTAAGCAGTGAGGAACTCAAATATACCATGGCAATTGTGGTTCTATTTACAGGCAAACAAGCATCTACAACAATGTTTTTATTTTCTCTCATAGCACTGCTCAAAGAAGTCAAACCTTAGCAAATCGTGACAACTGGGCATATTATCAGGCTAATACTGGGCTTTTGTTTCTCCAAATTGCAATGTATTCACTGGGCCTCCATGGCCCAACAGGTGGCAAGGGAAACCAATGGCTCTGGATGGGGAGGGAGCAGAAGAGGTGATCACTGGCAAGGCAAGGGGCCCATGCCCTCTCTTCAGCCATGTGAATGTATTGCCCAGTGTAGAGGACCACTGAGTGGGGAAGTGACAGACGCACAGGCAGCACCAGCCACCCCTGACTATGACAGTTTGATGTGGCCGCTCCTCCAAGGGTGGAAAAGAGTTTCTTCCTCTCAATGCCTACTGGAAAAGCAGTGAGAAGCTCAGTTTAGTGAGTAATAGCAAAGTTTGGGGTCCTTTGATGTCTTTTTGATGTTTGGGGCATTTACAGTGGCCAAAAACACCCCCACCAATCTCCACAAGAGGAAACACAGAGTCCCGACTTCCAGGGTTGCTCTTGGGTCAACTGGAGATGCAATGTGACAGCCAAAGGGTGAGGACGGGCATCGGAGCACGAGTGGAAGCAAGACCACCCCATCACCCAGGGTTGGCTCTGACTCCAAATTACCTTACCTGGGAAGGACAAGGCCAGCCCTTCCACTGCTGCTGTGGCCG
Organism: Jacana jacana; assembly: GCA_013400555.1. Lineage (NCBI taxonomy): Eukaryota > Metazoa > Chordata > Aves > Charadriiformes > Jacanidae > Jacana > Jacana jacana. The sequence continues at coordinate 43,104 of VZTM01028830.1, forward strand.
GCCCCAGTGGCTCAGTTAATGCCTGCAACACCTTCCTGCTCACAGGCAGAGACAGCCACAGGTCTTGGGGGATCATTTTGGGTGCTCTCGGCACACTTCTCTAAGCCTAAATTCAGCTCGAGTGCAGGCGGCTGCCTCACAGTTGAAGTCCATGAAGTTGCACCCACCTACACCGGATCTGAATTGACTCTATGAATAGACATGTACAGGGTAGGATATTCAAATTCTGTGGTTGCCAAAACCAGACATCTGTGTCAAAGCATTTGACAAGTGCACTGATATATGTCAGCAAATTGCCTGAGGTACTTGCTAAAAAACTACAGTAACTTTCTCATCCTGAAATACTTCATCTGCACAATGATTAGAAAATAGCTACAAAGGCAAAATGCTAATAACTACTGCCTGAGAATTTAACTGCATGCTTGTATTCATGAAATGAGATCGCAACTTAAATTTTGTTAAGTTCAGAAGAAAAAAAAAAATAAAAAGAATAAAACATGGTTTAAATACGGGACCTTGAAAAGCAATTCTACACATCAAGGATCTCCCCAGGATCTGATGGTAAAGCACGATTTCTGCAACCTTGCAATCCAGCCCGTAAGCACCACGAGAAACGCAAGACTATCGCAATTGTCAATTCCAGGGAGCAGCCTCTGTGCATAGCAACGCCGAGGGGTCAAGTGTCCTGCCCTATTCTCTGGCTTAATAAAGGTTGTGCACCAGATTGGTGCTTGAGGAATCCATATGCTGACATTCTGCCTCACTCGCCCGAGCCTGGGCTGCACTGCTCATCGCTGGCATGTCTGGACACCACATTTGAGTGAGAAAAAAAGCCAAATCGAAAAAGAAAAAAAAAATAATCCCATTCTGTCTCCTTTTATCATCAAGGGAAGTCAGAGCTTCTAAAGCCTGGAAAGGAGCATGAGAAAATTCTGTGGAAAGGAATATCTGGGACAGAAAGACATCACCCCTGTTTTTCAGGCGAGGAGGGGTGTAGTTTTGGATTCCAGTAGCACACAATATGTATGTTCTGTTTTGAAATGAAGATGGCTTCACTCATAATCATACATCAATAACTGTGAGCTGTTAGAGAATTCCAAAACAACCCATTCAGCTCTTTACCCATTAGAATTTCTATTATAAATATATATTTTCATTTTTCCTCTAGAAAAAAAAAAATAATAAAAAAAAATTCCTTAACTTGGTATTCCCACAAAATTACAATTTTGGCTTTTTCTTAATAAATTAAATATTCAGCAAAAGAACCAGCAACAAAACAAAAACACAAACAAGAACCAAAACAAGCAAATCAAAACAACCAAATCACAAAAACACCAGATATTTTGAAACCAAATGATGTAAAAATAAAAAGATAGTCAGAGGGAATAATTAAGAAGAGGAACATAGTTTATAAAACAATTGAGATAAGGTAGTTCTCCAAAACCAAGCACAAAGACAGTTTTTTTAAAAATATGAACCCAGCTGGAAAAATTTAGTTAGAAACTCTCTAAGAACCCTGAAGAATGGAGCCAGTTACCCTGGTGCATTGCAGTCGTGGCATGACCGTGCCCATTCTGAACAGGCAGTATCTCTTTGCAGCACCGACTTGTGTTTGACACCAGGCTCTTTACACACAGCATAGCTGCATCTCAGAATTTACTGTAGCTTAAGCTACGTTACTCTGATAGCTGCAAGATTTAGTTCAGTAATTTTATGTAATTGGCAAATAGGCAGAAACAGTATAATTTAACATTTATGAATTGCCAATCTCCTCATATAAATACTGTAAGGAATGCTCCAATTATCAAATTATCTAAAGAAAGTAAAATGTAATTTGGGACACTGCTTATTTGTTAAAGTGATTTATAAATGAACAAAGGACTTTGACTTATAGAATCTAATCCAGTGACTCAACAAAAAAGTTACTCTGCTTAGCACGGGTGGTTTTGTACCTGGGATACATAAGGAAACTTCATTGCCTTCAATGGGCCTCAACTTCACCCTTCCTCTTGAAAATGAATTATTGAGACCTTTGATGAACACAGGCCTAGAAGCCCTCTCAGGAGTCAGCGCTAAAAAGTAATCATGAGCCACACACACATATATGTATGTATATATATATATATATACATATTTGGTCCATTAAAACCACTCTTATCAAATAGGTTCCACTCATTACAAGATAAAGAAAGCCTTTAACTACCTTTCTTTCTCTTGCCTACAGGCAAGAGCATCTTCTTTTCCCTCACCCTATTGCCAGCGCTGCCCAGAAGCACTTGAACAGGCAGAAAATCTTAAACATCAGAGCAGAGATGCAGCAAAATTAGCCCTAGTTAACATATATAAACATACAAAAATAATAGCATTCCCTATGCTAGCAGAAATACTTTGTAACAAGGACAAACTAAGAGTTTCAGTGGAATGCACTTACACATTGTCATCTATTGTCTAGTTAGATAAAAGAGAACTACATGCAAATCTCATGAAGTTCAACCACGCCAAGTCCAAGGTCCCCCACATGGTTTGGGGGAATCCCAAGCACAAATAGAGGCTGGTCAGAGAACGGCTTGAGCAGCCCTGAGGAGAAGGACTTGGGGGTGTTGGTGGATGAGAAGCTCAATGTGAGCCAGCAGTGTGCACTGGCAGCCCAGAAAGCCAACCCCATCCTGGGCTACATCAAAAGAAGTTTGGCCAGCAGGGCCAGGGAGGTGATTCTACCCCTCTGTTCCACCCTAGGGAGACCCCACCTGGAGTACTGTGTCCAGCTCTGCAGTGCTCAACATGAGAAGGGCACAGACCTGTGGCAGAGAGTCCAGAGGGAGGGCCATGAAGATGATCAGAGGGCTGGATCATGTCTCCTATGAAGACAGGCTGAGAGAGCTGGGGTTGTTCAACCTGGAAAAGAAAAGGCTTCATGAAGATCTTATAATGGCCTTCTAGTACATACAGGGGGCTACAGGAGAGATGGGGAGGGACTTTTTATGAGGGAGTGTAACAATAGGATGAGGAGTAAAGAGGTTTTAAACTGTGTTGAAAGAGGTTTTAAACCTGAGTGCAGGTTTAGACAAGATATTAGGAAGAAATTACTTGCTGTGAGGGTTGTGAGGCACTAAAGCAGGCTTTCCATGGGCTGCCCCATCCCTGGAGGGATTCAAGGCCAGGTTGGAGGGGGCTGCTCTAGTGGGAGGTATCCCTGCCCATGAAAGGGGGGTTGGAACTGGATGATCATTATTCCAACTCTAACTGTTCTATGACATGTGAGGATCCATATGTCTCATTTTGACATGATCCCAGAATAAGAGCAGTAAGAATTTGACAATTTAGCAAAAAGTACTCCTGTTCAATCTCTGGCATTACGATCATCACTATAGTATCAGAGCACCTTCCCGCAGAGCCATAAGCAACATGGCTAACATGTCACCCCTTTGTTATTTCTTTCCTCTCCCCAGGGTTACAATGGTTTGTGGTGTTTTCCTTTTGCTTTCACTTGAACATACAGACTGCTGGGAGAAATTTGTGGTTGGGAAGCTCAAGTGAAAGCCTTGCTTTAGTTAGGGTCAAAGATGATAAACTCTGTGACCATACTTCATCTTTGTACAAAAGCATTACAAACCCATGCAGAGATTAACTTTGTCTTTTGACTTAAATTATCTTATAGCCTTATATACAAAGTTGTTCCCTCTTGTTGACTTATCCAAAGTACTTAGGGCACAGAGCACCTGGTGAGGGCCAAGTCATCAGCATAGTAAAAACCGGAGTATTGCTGAAAACACGCTCCCAGACTTTTAAGAATTCTAATGGATAGCTAAACTGGACTCTTTGCCATTAACAGACACACTAGTTCATGCAATGAAATATTGAAACCACTTACTCACCAAGAAGAGCCACTCAATATTTTCTGAACAAAACTCTTCCAACAGTAAAACTGCCATTCTGACTAAAATTAAATTTTTATGAAAAGTATCTACTTTCTAAGGAAATTTTGCCTGCTTGTTGAAAAAATAAAAACGTGAAAACTTTTCAAAGCCTATTCTCTGAAAAGTTCTAGTCACAGGCATAAACTTAGCTTCTTTTCACACATCTTGACAATGTTTAGATCTGTTGACAGTGTTGTTATCAAGAAATGCCGAGGGGACACGGACAGAAATCTGTTTTATGTAGCTCATTTAAGTTAATACCTTCTCCTGCCGTTTGCTATCCCAGCACAGCCAGTATGTCCAGAAATAGATGGAAACAACCGTGTGCAAAGGGTGGCTGGTGATAAATCCATCAAAATTAAAATTCAAGGTTCGAAAACCTTGACAACAGGAGGAATACAGATTTTAATCTGACAGCAAAATGAAAAGAGCAAAGTCCTCATCATAAGCACTTCCATGGTGATCTGGGTTATTTAATCCCAGAAAGCTGCATCACAGCTGGGGGCAGGTCACACCTGCTCTCCTATAGAACCAAGAAACTCAATGTCACCTTTGGGGATTCATTCCTGTTGGGTTTATGACTCCCTCTCTTGCAGCTTGAGACCAGGAAGAGTATTAGGAGAATGCCTGCGTACAGAGGAGCCTAGCACCTGGGCTGAAGCTGATTTTGGTCTTTTCTGTTCAACATCTGAACAATCTCTTCATTTCTTTGTTAACCAGATTCAGGGTAAGTTCATCTCTAATTTAATCAGCAATTATCTGCCCTCTTTATTTCAACATAATAGTCCCCCCAGTATCACAGTTTTTGTTAGATTTGCCTGTTAACTAGTACCATAATGACCTATTTTCAATTGCGTATAAAAATGAAAAAACAACAAAATACACAAAAAGCTCACTACTAACAAAATAAACTTTACTTTGTTCTAAGTTCTCCATGCTAGATAACCTCTCTGAGACCCACTCTTCTAAAAATTTTAGGCAAATACCCTCTATAAGTCCATACCCCATGTTCCTGGAGAGAAGACAGGGCCCCGTTGCCCATAGCAGGCATACAACAGGATCAAGGCTGCTGGCCACAAAACAAAAAGTGGATAAGGTTAAGCCCTAGAGGTTTATCCCCTTCCTTTCAGCCTCTTATGTCCTCTCCTCCCAGCTCTTGCTCTATCAGTTGTGTCAATGATTTAATCAGGTTCCACAGGTTTGGGCTTAATTTTGTTCTCATGCTCTTAACTGTTTCACCCCCACCATGTTGTCAGCTCTGCACAAATGAGGTTTAGTCTTTCAAGAGCTCCTAGGGGCTCTAAACACAGAGCTGTTACTGCAGTCTCCTTGCCGGAGCTGTAAATTGTTTCTTTGAAAATAAAAAAGATAATGACTGAGCACCTTGAATGCAAGGGTTCAAGAATTAAAAATAGATTTGCTCTTTGCCAAGTCACCCGGTGTGGAGAGTGCCTAGCATCCATGTATCATCTCTGTTTCAGTATGTTCCAGCGTTGCATCCTGCTGGTGGCTTCCTAAATACTAGACCTCATTGCATATCTACACTGAGCTTGGTCAAACGTGAGAGAAACATGCTTAAGTAAGCACTGCCCAATACATACAGATCCCAAGCAGAAATTATAGAAGTCAATAATGAAAAATGAAGTTATGTGAAACCTTTCCAAGAAAACACCACAAGCATTCACACGTCATGCAGCTTCTCAAACATCACTTTAGCACTGTCCTAAGGCAATAGGTCACCGCAGAAGAAAATGCCACCCACATGTAGGGAAAGACAATTGAGGGATTTACACGTCACCTGTGTACACCTGTTGAGTTATTTTTACATTTTGCTAATACCTGCATATGTATATTCTGCAGGGATAATACCTGTCCTTATGGGACAAAGGTGCACCCTCCACTGTTTTTGAAAGGAACCCTGCAGGGAGAACATGGAGCTGGGATTGACATATCCAAAATCATTTTCTTTAGTGTGGGTTGCATTATTCCAAGTTTTGAAGGAGGACGTGAAGATCCCTTTCTTGGTAAAGGCATCATGAGTTTTGGCCTTAAGCCAAGGTAAGCAAGCTTTCTCATCAGACAGGGAGGAGCAGAGGACTGGAGGAAAGCCAGTGTCACTCCAGTCTTCTTTTGAAGGGCAAGGAGAAAGACCTGAGAAATTACAGGCTGGTCAGCCTCACCTCCATCCCTGGAAAGACGATGGAATGGCTCGTTCTGGGTGTCATCTTAAAGTATATAGAGGAAAAAGAAGCTGTCAAAAGTAGTCAACACAGATTCACATAAAGGTGATGAGGGGCCTGGAGCATCTCTCTGCTGAGGAAAGACTGAGGGACTTGGGTATTTCCTGTTTGGAGAAGAGAAGGCTGAGGGGGGATCTGATCAGGAGAATTGGGTCAGTCTTTTCTCAGTGGGGCCCAGGGACAGGACAAGAGATAAGGGACACAAACTTGTACATAAGAAGTTCCATCTAAACACGAGGAAGAATTTCTTCACTTTGAGGGTGGCAGAGCCCTGGCAGAGGTTGCCCAGAGAGGTGGTGGAGTCCCCATCTCTGGAGACATTCAAAACCTGCCTGGACATGTTCCTGTGCAACCTGTTCTGGCAGGGGGTTGGACTAGATGATCCCCAGAGGTCTTTTCCCACCTCATATCATTCTGTGTGATTTGATATTTGCAGTACAGTCTCTTTAAGCAAGCCCTTAAACTATATGTAATCAAACATATTATGCCCCAGGAATGCAGATAGAGAAGTGAAGACATCAATTCTGCGATTTTTTTATATCTGCACCGCTGTCAGCATGAATGCTGAAATCTCTGGAGGTAAAAGTCTGGAGTATTTTACCATCTTTGCCAACAAGGTATCAGTGAACTCCATTATGAACCCTCTAGGGGCACTGTAAATGAACAAAAATGGATGTTAGCTTGGCTTTGCTTTCTATTGTTAGATGAATGAATTAAATCAAATGTGTCTGATCTGAAGGACCTCTTGGGTTTTAAAGTTTGAAGGGATGATAAATGAAGTGTAGCCTTCCTTTATCTCTTCTCTCAGTTTGTGACTATCCCAGTGGCCTGCTGAGAGAAGGGAGGCAAAGGGAGAGACAAGGAATGGACTGACACTGGATTTGCAGTGTCTTCTGCCTCGGTGTCTGTAATAAAAGCTGTATCATATGCATCATCTCTGATAAGGCTGCGTATTGTTTGGTGGCAAGTAATCTAGCATTCATACTAATGTCTTTGGTGGGGATAAATAATATCATGTTCTTCAAACAGCCATACTAAGTAATTTCCAAGCCTCAATGTCCACATATATGAATATGTATAGACTTAAGACCAGTCTGACTCGGGCACCTTAGCTAAATTCTTTCACTGAATATCCCTATGCAAAAGTCTCCCTCTCTGCTCAACCATGGGTGGAGCCTATGGAGACCATCTTCCTAACTTTGACAGTAAGTTAATGTCCCTAACTGCATTTTTCTCATGCATTTTCACCTGCTTTTCTTGAATGCAGTTGGGTTTATCAACAGCATGTATGGAAAGACAAACTCCTGCAACAGCTTCTGAAAAGGAGCCCGCCCCATATGCCAGTACCCAAGGACAGCTGCTAGGCTCCCCGGTTCCCCAGGGAGACGAGTAACAGTGATAGCTGAAGACCACAAGGTCTACTGAGTTTAAAACTGGTTGGGAATGAAGGAAGGCTGGATTTTATTCCAAATCTGTCACAGACTCTTGTGTGACTGACCTCAGTAAAATCTTTTATACCTCTCATTAGCTATTTTTCTCTCCCACTCATTTTCTCTTACCTCTTGATGCTATAATCTCTCTGAGATAGGAGCTGTACTCTTTATATACCGGAGACCTAAGCTGGCCGTTACATGATTAAATTATAAATACAGCACTTCAGTTCTTTGGTATGCACATGTAATTTTTAAACTACTTATAATCAGTGAAATCCGCTTTTACAGAGTCCTAAAATGGTGCAGAACACTCAGGTGGTGAGCCTTAACTTCTCAGAATCAGTGGCAAGCTATGGACTACAGCCTTGAAATCTTGGCTGCTAACCGCTTGATACACTCCTTGTTCTCTTTGTATGGAGTCTGCTAAATTGGAATTGCTCTATCCTTTCCAATGATATACATCCAAGGCTCTTGATTAAAAAAAAAAATCCTCTAAACTTATATAACAAATGCACAAATGTATTTTAGCTCAGAAGTATTACAGATCCAGAGTTGTCTTTACATGTCACAATCACATTTTCTTACCCATGCTTTTACCATGTGTTGTAAGCATATGGCATGTTGGCAATGCATGACAAGAATGCACAAAGTACGGTGTCAAAAAAAATCCTCCCAAGAAGTTTGCGAAGCTGCCTACTACTCTTTTTGCTCTTGAGTAAGTCAGACATCTCCCACAGCACTCACTTTCTTGTAACCTGAAGGCTCTCTCTACTATTACCAGAGGTTTTTATTTTTGCGCTACATAGAAATACGAAGCTCTGGAAGGGCCGGGTATTCTGGTCTCTTGCTGGCAATAAGACAAAGGTTAAAATGTTGGTTTGCACCACTGGAGAGTGTGCAGACCATCTGATCTACCAGGTTCCTACGTGTTTTCCTAATAAGAACAGAAAACCTGATTTTGACTGCCTACGTGCAACACCAAGGCTCTGTTTCTACTATTCATTCACCCACTACCACCTTCTATTTTCATTATTCAGTGTATGAAACCGACAATTCAGGTGCTACTTAAGCCTATACTAATAAGTTAGATAGCGTCAAGGAAACTTCCCTGCCACTGAAAGCTGCATGTGTAATTCTCAGAATAACCTGCAGCCCAGTTTTGGCCTGGGCCAATCAGCAGCCCTCCAATCCATTGGCATCAATAATGTGGGTGTAGGTTTCCCAGTGCCAGGTGGCCTTGGGGCCAGGGAATCGTCCTAGGCGTGTTTAGTTTACTACTAGAGACTAGCCAGTGTGAAAGAGCTGGTGGTATCGCATCTGGAATTTTAAGATTTAATCAGAATCTTGACAGAGAACAAGGCTCCATACCTCTTGGTTAATCAGGGAAAGAAACAGGTATACAAAAGAAATCCAGTAACAGCTTTAAAGAAAGCCAGGGCTCTTCCCTCTATAGAAGGCTAGAATAAGGTCTAAGGCTGATGCCCGCCTCTTCTCTAGCCCCCTGCGTTTTCCCAGATTATGCCCTCAACCCCTGCTCCAAATCCTGTCCCTTCCTGTAGCAAAAAGTCCAACTCCCCAGGCTGACCCTTTAATGTTCCTTTTAGGTGAGCTAGTCCTTCCTCCACGTTTTTGACAGCAGCAGGAAGGAAATTGCAGTAAGACCCAGCAGCAAGAGGCAGCCAACCTTTGAGATGGTGCCACCTCACACTCACACTTCTCAGCCAAATCTTGGATAAATACTGTTTAAAGTGACTGAGAAATGGGTCTTGAGCTGCAGAACCCGATGGCAAGCTGCAGCCATCACATATAAAAATTGCTTTCTAATGACATCGAAGTGGCTATTCATTATGTAATAAAACTTCTTGGTAATCCTAAAGGACACTCAAGACAATATTTAAGCAGGCCAAGTAATATTTAACTCATCAAGTGAGTGGTTTTGGTACTGAATACCCAAATTCACTCTCAAGATGGTAAAAAGAGTAAACTGCTTCTCTCAGCTACCAAAAGACCTGACACCATGCCGGCAGGTATAGGGTAGACAGAACACGTCCAGCTAAGAACACTGAAAGGCAGTGTGAAAAGAAGCAAGTTAAACTATGAATCACAATGTGCTTTTCAAGCTAGCGGTAAGCCGTGTATCCTATCAGCTCAGAAAGAGACAAGCAATCACGGTTCATGGCACAAACCACTCACAGCTGTACGCCAAAGAAGTTGTCAGGATTTTAGTTCAAGTCAGAGAAATGACAAGACCCATAGCAAGGCTGCCTGGTGTTGCCAGATCTATATCCTCATTGTAAAGTAGGCAATACTACAAATACCCATATCAATCCTGTTGTTGAATACCCGTAGATAGCCATGCTCGGCTTTAGGTGCATTACAGTAAGCCTAACAATATCCCCCACATATAAGGATCAGTAGTAGAGTTGTGATCAGTATAAAATCTCATCCGTTTATGAAAGCAGACCTGTATTCTGTATCTGACAGAACCTCTGGCTAAATCCAAACGGCCAGTACCCAAGCTTTTCTCACTTTTATAAATCTAGGCATTAGTTCTTAAGTAATTCCCCTTTAATAGAAAGGCAAATTTGGATAATCATGTGCCTACAAAATAAAGCATCAACTGACACCATGCAGAGGATGCGGAGTCACTCCCTTTTCTTCTCTCATACAAAATGAGCAGACACAATCTCTACGAGTCTCTCCTGCTTCCTTATAAAATTATGCTACATACTTTAGAAAACCCAAACATTATTCTACAAAACGTGATGCACTGGACAAATGGAATTATTAAAAAGTTAATTTAATTAAGTGAATAGAAAGATGAAGCCATTAGTAGTGATGAAGTGAAATTTTTAATTAGCTAGAAAATAAAAGGGAAATCCTTTTGTAGACATAGGGCAGCAAAGGAATTAACACTGGAAGAGATTATGGGCAAAACTCTTCTTGCAGCTCTGTGGGAGTCTGTACTCCAATACTATTTTCCTCTCTTTTTGCCCCATGCTCTCTTGTCTCCCAGCATGAGAGGGAGCAGAGCATCAAAGACACAAGATCTCTGCCTCTTTGGGGCAGCGACTTCTTTTGGCCTTTCTCCTTACATTCACCTACCTCTTACACCAGCCCTACTTAGAAGACACGTGGTAATACTGTGTAATGTGGGCTCATAGTTGATTGCACTTTGTGGCCTCAGCCCCAGTAGATGTTGGTGGGTTTTACCCCATAGGGTGTAAAATGAGCAGATCCTTTCCTTGTGCAAGTAAAGGAGAAGGAAAGCTGGAATCCTGGGTGCCACTGGGACACGGAACAGAGAAATCCTGAGTTCCAGATTTGGCCCTGGGCTCACTCCTGCTTTTGTGTTGGGCAGGTCTGCCAGCCTCAGCCTCAGAGCTGGGAATTTTGTTTCTCTCAATAGAAAATACATCAAAACAGCAGCTTGAGAACCATTAAAAAACCCACAGAACCCTGTTCACTGTCATGTTGAGGCCCATGAACGGTCTCAGATGACAAAAGGGTTTGTTTTTCCTGAGAAGTCAAAATGTTTGCTTTAAAATTTCAGTACAAAATGCTTTGGTTGCTCTTTTAACTGAGATTTTAATTTCAAGGTAACCGAATATATATAGAGAGAATTGTTAGAGTCCCAAAATAAAAATGGTAATTTTTGTATCAAAATAAACATTATGCTAGTGTATATATTGTCATTGAAACTTCAAATCAGTGTAAGAAAGTAAATTTGCAAATAAATAAAATATTTTAAAGTGTCCCACTTGTTCTTAAATTGCATGCTACAAATCCATGTGAATAATTTAGCAAAATAAAACTTCAGGTTGAGTACTTGAAAAATCACCCCCACCTTGCCCCAAAATGACATTTTTGGTATCTTCTTGTTGTAACTCGGGTCAGATTACCTCTGTAAGGGAAAAAGGAAATTGGGTATTTTCTGTCCCTGATCACAGGACCAAAACAGGATTGCTCCAATGCCGTAACACTCCAGAGCAGCACGTGTAGCCCAGTGTCACTCTGCTCCTTGAGGTTTCCCACTCTGATCTCTCCTCCGTTCTCTCCTGTGCTGTGTCATCATCTGCAGGAATGCAAAAGCCGCCTAATTGTGAGAGCCTTCAATGCGCCCACCTCCACCACCACCCGTCACGGGTGGTGACAAAAGGACCAAGCAGCTCCCTCTGGACCCGTGCAGTTTCCTTGAAGCCACTGAAACCCCTAGAAGCATTCCAAACAAATTAACATTGGTGGGAATATGTCTCGCCAGAACTGGTCATATTACACAGGCACTGCTGTAGAAAAACGTTGACCAAGGCACATCTATAGCCTACAATAATCCTCACAATTGGAAACAATAAATATCAATAACTGTTTCATTACAGCCTAGTTTCTTCAAGCAGAACCTAAACACAAGATCCAAATTAGCTTCATATGTAAAGTTTTAAATGACTGCTATTATGCTGTTAGGACCATCTGGGACAAAGGAAAGACTGACACAGGTGCTAAATTTTGTAAATAGCTCGGGTTTTAACTAATTTTAGCTGACAAGCTAATTAATGGCATTATATGAAATTCTTTGGAAATTCATCTAATACCTATAAAAGTAGCACTCGAGTTTGCTGAGGATAAGCTGCATTGTTCAGAGTTAAAAAAGAGATTAATTTCTTCTCTACAAGCCAAATGAGACCAAGTTGTAACTTTTGGCCTGTGTCTTCACTGCTGCTAAATGTTATGGATACTTTATGTACTTGTACCATAAATATCCTAGCAAATTAAGATCNGATACCTTAATTTTAAATGTTTTCAAACTTATTAAACTCTGATGGTGGAATTTCCCTGCATCAACAGAATTAGTGCAGTTTACGTTCTTAAAAGAAGCCTTACCTTGATAATTTTATTGCTGTTATGTAGATATACTTTATGTACTCTGGCAGTAACAGGAGATGACCATATAACTCCACCAGGAGAGGTGCAGAGCTGCCATCTTCTCTGTAACTGGGTTGTTAGAGAACTGATGGGTGATGATGGGTTTGATGGGTCCCATCAGACTGAGAAGGGAATTATATTTGTGGTTTTTTCCAACTTGAGGACTAAGAATTGCTACATAAACCCAGCATCAGCAGCAATATTTTAGAAGGAAATAGACACAACAGCATTCCCTAAAAGGTCTAATCTTGTTGATATTCATGAGGCAGGGTTCATAACATAACCTGTCTGGCTAAAGCCACCAAAGAACCAAAACAATAGTGAATGACAGAGGTTTCTGAATCCTTGTACTTCAATGAGCTAGAAATGGGTGTTGCCTTGCTCAGAGCAGCACAGGCTGCAAGCACCCTTCCAGGGACCTGGGCATCCCAGAAAAGACAGGGAGGCACACAGAGATAACAGGTTTGGGAGTTCCGCATCGCAACTCTGGACTGATGTATTTACCTTCCGTATCCATCCTGCTTTACGCCCCTCCATGGTTTCTTTAGCAGTGAACCTTGTAAGAAGCAGTCAGGGAGCATGCTTTTACCATGACTGTAGGTTTTTAGGAAAAGAGCTGGTGCAGTGCTCTTCTGCCGCCTGACATACACACGCTGACATTGCCAGTTGGTACCAAGCATTCAGACACCTCTCCTTACGAGTCAACTCAGTCATAATACAGTTTGCATTTGCACCTCCTCTCAGCTGTAAGCACTGCAAGGACTCTGCAGCGCATGGTTGAGGTGTCTGGTTTAAAACAAGGCAACAAAAAGGCTGGTAAGTGGCCTAGCTGCTTTTAAAAATACCCCTCAACACCCAAGTGAAAATCACACTACAATCATCATGCTAGTCTAAAACCAAGCCATCAGATTCTATTTGCAAATGATTGTAAAATTAGGGTAAAAATTATAAATGGAACTTAATTGCAACACAATTAATCAACTATGTTCTAGAGGCCTCCCATTTTTTTTAGTCTAAAGGCGGGGGGGGGAAGCAGTAGTGCTATTGGTACATTATTTCTGCTTAATGCACAAGATCAGTAATTAAATACATTTCTGCTGGTCTTGTGGCCATATGCCTGCAATATGTAAAAATATATTTGCTTCCTTTGCTTCCTCTTTTTTTTTTTTT